>JAPXFQ010002465.1:1200000-1712865 GCA_028564705.1 Apricaphanius iberus | reverse complement strand
AGAACAGTTGATTGGAAGGACTGTAGATTTTAACCAATTTATGGAATAGTCTGAAACTCTTGAGTAAGATTTTATTAACTCAATTACCTGATACAAGGAAGTTTGTGAATGCTGTAGAAAAAGTAGTACATCATCTGCGTATAAACTGATTTTATGTTCTATTTTGTTGCATTGTATACCTTTAACATTATTATTTTGCCTGATTGCTGCTGCTAATGGTTCAATAAAAATAGCAAAGAGGGAGGGAGAAAGTGGACATCCCTGCCTGGTACCTCTCTGAAGAAAGAACCTTGATGATGTTTGATTATTGGTCCTAATACATGCTGTTGGTGAGCTGTATAATATTTTTAACCAGTTTACAAAAGAATTACTGAATCCGAATTTATTTAAGGCTGCAAATAAAAATTTCCAGTTAACTCTATCAAATGCTTTTTCTGCATCTAAAGATAATATATTGGTTTGGACGTTTTTACAGTGGGAATAATCTATTAAATCTATTAATCTACGTGAATTTGTGGAAGAGAGCCTACCTTTTATAAAACCTGTTTGATCCGGGTGGATTATTAGAGGTGTTATTTTCTCTATCCTTCTTGCAAGAGCTTTGCAAATTATTTTCAGATCCACATTGATAAGAGAAATCGGACGATAACTGGTAGGAGACATAGGGTCTTTTCCTGGTTTTAATAGAAGATTGATGTAGGCAGAATTCATGTTTGGTGGTATTCGACCATTTTCCTTTGTTTCCTGTAACATTTTGTAAAATGTTGGTGCCAGAATATTCCAGAATTCTTTATAGAACTCTGCTGGAAATCCATCTGGACCTGGAGCTTTATTATTAGGCATAGATTGGAGGGCCTCCTGGAGTTCAGACACTGTTAGCGGTGAATCCAGGGCCTTTGCTTGACTGTCTGAAAGTTTAGGAAGAGTTATTTTATCCAGAAATTGTACAATATCATTATTTGAAGGGTTTATCTCTGGTGTGTATAACGTCTCATAAAATTCTTTGAAAGTGTTGTTTATTTTTTCAGGGTCATATATTATATTCCCAGTTTTGTCTTTGATTGCAGATATAGTTGTTTTTTCTTTATTTATTTTTAACTGATTAGCTAAGAAGCTACCTGATTTATTACTATGTTCAAAGTTTTCTATTCTAAGTCTTTGGATTAAGAACTGCGTCCTTTTATTAATAATTTCATTTAACTCTAATTTTGCTTTCCTTATTTTACTTAAGCTCTCTTTATCCAGGGAAGGTTCTAATGATTTAATAGTTTCTTCTAATTCCTGAACATGTTTATTTTCTGTTCTCTTTTTATTTGATGAGAATGAAATTATTTTACCTCTAATCACAGCTTTCCCTGCTTCCCATAGAGTGGATGGCGACATACCAGGGAGATCATTAAATTCCATGTATGAAGCCCATTCTTTTTCAATATATTTAATAAATTCTTTATCCTTAAGTAATGATGTATTAAATCTCCAATTTTTATATTGAAGGGTTGCAATTTTATTTGCTAAATTTAAAGAAACAGGAGCGTGATCGCTGATCACTATAGGATGTATCTCAGTGTCTGAAATGTCATTCAACAGTGAGCTGCTGACTAACAAATAGTCCAATCTAGAATAAGAATGATGTACGTTTGAGTAAAAAGTGTATTTTCTGTCGTTGGGATGAAGCGATCGCCATGCATCGCAGAGTCCATAATCGCTCATGTACTGTTTAACTATATCTATGGATTGCCATCTGCGCTGAGTCCCTGCTGTACTGAGCCTGTCTATTTCTTCATTTAGTCCAAAGTTGAAATCTCCCCCAAGAACAAGTGAGCAATCCATGTGATTAGCCAGAACCGAGAAGAAAGTATGAAAGAATGAGGGGTCGTCAACATTTGGACCATATATACTAACTATACATAACTTTTGGTTATTTATAAATAGTTTTAATATTATAAATCTACCTTCTGGATCTGTAGCTGTGTCTATTACTTTAAAATTAGTATTTCTATTTATTAATATTATTTCATTATAAAGTGTGCAATTTATTTAAGATATCACCCAAATCGGTCGCTTGTATTCATTTTATGCAGGAATTCTATTGTTTATTGGTAGCTTTTTTAAAATAAAGATTTTGTAAGTATATGATTTTTGGTGGTTTTCAGAGAGTAAAAGGCCAAAGACAACCATCAAGGCTTCCTTCTCTT
The DNA here is from genome assembly GCA_028564705.1 of Apricaphanius iberus. Taxonomy (NCBI): domain Eukaryota; kingdom Metazoa; phylum Chordata; class Actinopteri; order Cyprinodontiformes; family Aphaniidae; genus Apricaphanius; species Apricaphanius iberus. The sequence goes on along the minus strand of JAPXFQ010002465.1, from coordinate 1,710,670 downwards.
CATCTTCCATGTCTTTTTACAGTTAAGTCACGTTACACCATACACACATATACACCCACCAGCGCTGTTACAAAAGATCTTAATTTGGAATTCAGACTTTGAAGTGGACATTTACTAAAATGCAACAAAGTATTTTGTTTTAATTTCCTAAATTAGGTTTAAGTAAGAATGTCAACTTTTTTTGTTAGCGTTTCCATCCATAACCCTTGTATTCATTTAGAGCATCAGTTCTGCAGTGTTAATGTCATATTCATACCTAAAGGTCAGATTGGAGTCCCTGAGTTTCCTCATCGCTCTCTCAAGGATCCATCCATGCTGTGCTTCAGTGCTGTAGGTCACTTCAATGGAAAATGGTTGATAAACCAAAGGAAATTTGTATTTTATATTATCATTATGAAGTGTACTGTTTTTTTCAGTCCCAGGCAGCAGCAGCAGGGCTGTCAGAAGGAGAACAGGTGCTGCCTTCATGGCAGCTTCAGGACAGAAGTAGTCCAGTCATCTGGACAATGGACCTGTAATGACTGGAATAAATCACCGACTGTTATGCCAGTCATTGCTGTTTTCAGATGGCAGTGGGCTGAACCCGGTTGATCTCAGTTTTTTAAATATTTATTCATGTTCAGTCAACGCCAAGTTAAATATCACACGTTGGTTTTATGACACAGTCCCACTGATATCATTTAAAAGGACAAAGGTAGGTTTTTATATAGTATTATGCGATAAAACCAGCATACACACAACCATGATGTAGCTAGATTATTGTGGGATTATTTTCAGATGAAGTCAAGCAAATAATCTGTTAGGTTAAGTATAGTATCATGAACTTAAAACTTGCAAGTCAGCATGAAGAAGCAAAAATCGAAGTATGACAGCACAAAAATGCAGTTTTATCTTCTTTGTGGTATTAATATTTTTTCACTTGATACATAATAAGAACAATTCTAACTCTTTAATGGGCTATGTCTATTATTTTTTAAATCGTTTATCTGGTTTAAACAAAGTGGCACGAAGAGTATTCATTTATGACTACTTGACAGTAAAGAAGAATATGTAGCTGAAGTTTTTCTATTCTTCTCTGACAAAGACGACATGTTATAATTTTTTTTTTATCTTCCTCCTCCAACACAGTCAGCTACGGAGCAGCACTAGGACCAGTGCTTAGGTTAACTATTTTTACACTAGACCACATGAATATATTTTAAAATATAAATAATTTAAAGCATGAAACAGGTCTCTATATTTTATTATATTGCTATATATTATATATTATTATATATATATTGCTGATGATACTCTAAATTTATGTCAAATTTGACTGTATATTTGTCTTTTACTGCTGATGATTCAACCACTAAGTGGAAAACAAGTGTATTTGAATGAAAAGAAAACATCCGATATTTCTTATCTTTTCTGTTTCCATTTATTCCAGGCTACGTATTCATCTACACTCATTATTGTCACTAAATTTTTGCTCTCTCTTTTCTCCCATATAAAGGATACCTGGCCCAGCGTGTCCATGTTTGTCACGCCCCAGCAGCTGAAAACATTATCCTGAGCATGGTTCTGCCAGAGATTTATTTTCTCTTTTAATATATTTTTTACTCTCTACACTCAACCTGTACTGATCTGTATCGGGGGGAATAAAATTAAATTGCAACCTGCTGGTTTACATAAAGAGGAAACTCGAAAAATAGCATATTATGCAAACGTTTTCTTTTTTTTTTATAATTCAACTTAAAAGGTGAAAATAATATATGATATAGACTCATTAGATACAAAGTGAGATATTTCATGCCTTTATTTCATTTCATTTTGATGATTTTATTTATGATTTGGTATGGCAGAATTCCATATAGATGTAGATAAGGATAAGGCTGATACAGTCTCCGTTGGAGTTTTTAAAATATTTATTAGGACCTGAACAGAAACCCATCTCTTGGATAATTTATCTCTCCCCCTCTAGACATGAGTGTGACAACCTGTCTTAAGCTTTATGAATTTATCTCAGTGTGAACTACTCTAAAGACATAATGTCTCTCAGTGTCCTTCAGTTGACCCAGAGTGGGTAAAATGTCAAGAAGTCTCTTTCAACTTCAGTCTCTAAGTCCCAAACATTATGCTATATTCACCGGATGCCTTTACTCTTAATTACTAATCACTAAACAGCACTAATCTTGAAATAAGGGAGACCTTTCAAGGACCTTTCACGTAGCTGTAATCTCCAGGCGGATGCGTTCTGGCCTGTTGAATGCTTGCTCAGTCATGAACAAGACTTTTGTCCTGAATGATTTCATCTCTACTCCTAACTTGGACCTTTTTCTGCTTGTGGAGATTTTGCTTAAATCCGGCAATAACAGTGTTTTTTCTAAACTCCATCCCTGCAGCTACTCCTTGCTGAATATGTCGAGGATGTAATGCCGTGGAGGCGGACTCGAAACAGTGTACAGGCTAAAGATCAGCTGTCGCCTCATTCCATTCAAAATATGCAGTAGCTTTGCGCTGCAAGGTTTTCTCTTACAACAATCATCCTCCCCCTTCTGTGTGGTGTTTTGTATCATCCCCTTAATACAATAAGAATTTTATTTCCGAATTTTCAGATTTTCTCTCTGAAATAATGCCAAAATATGACAGCTTGCTTCTTAACTTGTAGAGATTTAAATACTCAAGAATGATTTTCATGCAGCCAGCTGTTTAATGATCAAAATTTGTTAAATTCTTTTGATTTAAGTCTTTCTATGAATGTCCCCACACATAAACACGGTCAAACATTGGACCTCATAATCTGGCATGGTCTTCCGATGCATTATTTAGAAATACTAGACACTGGCATTTCAGATAATTTTTCCATTATTTTTATTTATACCTCCTGCAGCTCCACAAAAAACACTCACTCCAGTGTGCAGCTGCTATGTCATTACCTCTACCACAGCTTGTGAATTTGTTAAAGCTTTCACAATTAAAATATTTTTTACAAATCAGGGTGAATGTGCACCTATGTGCCCAAGGAATTTCTTTCCTCTTTTTACTGCACCTGTTCTGAGATTCTGTACTCTGTTGCACCTTTTAAGATGCGGTCCATTAAAACAAAACCTGACTCTTGGTCAGGCAGGCTGAAAGGAGGTGGAAGAAGGACAAGCTGCATATGTCTTTGGGTATATCGAGAAATTGTCTTTCTATATGCCAGAATGCGGTCAACGAGGCCAAACGTAAAGATCTTTCAAATATAATTTCCACTAGCTGTAATCGCCCCCAAGTTCTATTCGGTTAAATTCAGTCTGTCACTAATCCTTCTCCTAATGTGTTTCAAAATTTCTCCAAATCAACCTGTGAAGAGTTTCTCCATTACTTTACTTACAAAGTCGCCTCAGTTAGACGAAGTATAGATAACACTATGGTCAGTGTCTCTGACATGCATATAACTCCTGTTCCTCTTGCTGTCTTTAATGAGTTTAAACCAGTATCCCTTTCTCAGAAGTCGTTCAGTTTCATTCTGGTTTTAGAGCACGCCACAGTAAAGAATCTGCATTAGTAAAAGTAACACAACAGAAACACAACAGTTTGTGTGGAAAAAATTCAAGAGCAAGAAATGCATTTTATAATGGAGATGTTCATCTAAGTCAAGTTAGACATCACAAACACTTTTCAACTTTACAGAACTGCATGACCCAAAGAGCTCGGATGTGGATAAAATAGATACAGTAGGGAGAACAAGTATTTGATACACTGCTGATTTTCTGAAGTTTTCCCACTTTACACTCTGAGAACTGCTCCAGCGAAAGCTGTAGATCATGGTCTGATGAAGCCAGCAGGACCACTTCCTCCTCAAATAGCAAAGACTCAATACTGAGGCCACCAAAACAGATCCACTCAACACCTTGGCTGTACCTCGAAATCTGGTCCATAAAAGTTATGAACAGAATCGGTGACAAAGGCCAACCTTGGTAGAGGCCAACTCTCACTGTTAATGAGCCCAAACTACTGCTGGCAATGTAAACCAAGCCCTGACCAGGGAACAAACTGCCCATATCAAGGGGCCTGGTACCTCATACTCCCGGAGTACCCCCCATAGGACTCCATAAGGGACATAATCGCTTCTCCAAGTCCACATAACACATGGCCCCATCAGTCTATAACTCCCATGCATCCTCCAGGACCCTGCTTAAGCTGTAGAGCTGTTCCAGTGTTCCACAACCATGAGGAAAAGCACATTTTATCTCCTGGATGCGAGGTTCGACTATCCGTCAGACCCCCCTCTCCAGAACCGCTCAATAGACCTTACCAAGAAGGCTCAGAAGTGTGATCAGTCTATAGTTGGAACACTTTCTGTCATTCCCAGGGCCCCGTTTTCAAGTTGGCGGTCCAACACTCCAGTCTGTCAGTCCTCGAGGAACTCTGGGCGAATCTCATCTACCCCTCAGGCCCTGCCACTGAGGGTGTCCTTAACCACCTTGGAGACCTCAGTACCAAAGACTAGAGAGCCCGACCCAAAGCCCTCAGACTCTGCTTCCAGATTAGAAGGCGTGCCATTGGGATTGAGGAGGTCTTTAAAGTATTCCGTCCACTGACTCAGGACGTCTGTAGTCGAGGTCCATCCCCATTGTAAAGAATGTTGGTCGAGCCGTTCTCCCCTCCTGAGACACTGGATGCTGGACCAGAATCGCCTCGAAGCCCATTGGAAGTTGTTCTCCATGGCCTCATTGAAAGCCTCCTATGCCAGAGTTTTTGCCTCAGCGACCACCCAAGTTGCATTCCACTTAAGCCTTGCAAAAACCTTGCAATTATTTTTGCTGAATTGCTTGAAAGACAAAATATCTGTTGGGGATCTGCTGGAAGTAAATTTGGCCTGTAAGTGACTACTGCTGGAGGTGCTGTAACCAGGTGGCTGATAATGGAGCTTCGAGGATGGACTTGGTAGCCAGGCAATGGCTTCTGGTGGGCAATACCCTGGACCTGGATTCCTGGTCCACTGGCTGCTGCTCAGCTGCTTCCTGCTGTTTCCAGTGGTTGCAGCAAATAAGGATGATAACAAAAAGAAAATGGACCATGTGTATATTACAAAAAATCAACAGTAAATTCAAACTTGCCCATTCCTACAATTAATGTGATAATAATGATGAGTGCAAATAAAGTTTTGCACATAACTGTATGTAAAAGTTTAGTAAGTGGGAGGAGAGGGATAGTTTTAAATTTTCTGCTGTATTTAAAAGTACCCGTCCTGGGGCGTTGGTTAGCGCAGTGGTAGTGCGGTGCCCCATATACACAGACCTTGGTCCTTTGTGCAGTTGTCCGACTGTTCGGTTCAAGTCTCATCCTTGTGGAGCTTTGGTACACGTCTTCCCCCACTTTTCTCCTCCTTATACACTGTCCACTGTCAAAGTATGGCCACAAAACATTTTAAAAAGTACCCTTCCTTTGTCCTTGTTTGACATCAGGCATGTTCTTCAATAAATGTTCCTTCTTACTTTGAGGCATTTTTTTACGTTCTCCATATTCAAGTCGTTGAAGTTTACAAGTTGAGACCTGATTCCAAATCTGGCAGCTCCTTTAAAAGCTTTAAGAAATGAAGCTGTGTTAAACTTCTGAAGGGAACAGATTGCAGTACATGTGTGAAGAACAAGAAATTTAAGTAGCCTACAGGGTCTTTACATGGTTTTTACATTAGTGTGGTGGTGCAATGAGTACATTTTTGGACTGTCGAAAAGATGGTGCATTGTGATTATACATAACCTGCTTTTACTCTGTTTCTCTCCCGCCACTATCTGTTTTCTGTTTGTGTGCCTCTGTGTGGAGGCTAACAGGAAAAATACTAAAATGAAGAAGTGCATGTTGCCACCTAGCGTTATGGAGTAGAATGCACTTTTTCAGTTTATTAGTCTGATGACTGCCTAAAGGTAGACTTAGATAAGCATGTAAAGAAACTGACTGATAATTCTGCACATTAATGTCTATAAAATAGAACAGAATAATCCTTTATTGTCCCACAAAGGGGAACTTCAACAGTAACAGCAGCAAAGAGGCAGATAATAGATGCATTTAAAGTCACACAAGAGTAAAAAAGCATGAAAACAGAATAAATTATAATATGTACAATAAGGGAAAAAAAGAAATAAAGTGCTTTGCAGTTACTAAAATACAGTTGCACGTTCAGAGTAGAATGCACTTTTTCAGTTATTTGATTTTCTCCATGACATCTAAACTTGGACATGACTCTGGCCAAGCCATTAGTCTAATGACTGCCAAAACATAGATTTAGATAAGCATGTACAGAAACTGACTGATATTTCTGCACATTAATGCTGTGCGGTGTAGTTACTAAAATACAGTTGCACGTTCAGAGTAGAATGTACAACTAAGTAGGATAATAAATTAGATTAGTAAGTACCCCAATACATAACAGGACACCTGTTCTGTGTACTTCACGTGTCTGTCAGAAGGCTGCAGCTAATGTCAGGACTGTAAAAGAAGCTTAGAATCTTTATTAAACTCCGTCCAGGCTCCCTCCAGGCCTCCTTTGCCCTTCCCTGTTGATCCGCCCTCCCAGCTCAGAGATGTTGTAGATGCAGTAGAAGGCTATGAAAGCGGTACAGTGTGAATGCAGTGGGTGGCCAGGGAGGACAGCAGCATCCTGAGAGACTCTAAAAGAGAGGACATTTACACTTCAACTGGACAACGATTCATGTAAGATCTTTATCCATCTGCCTACCCTGTCTTATGTGTTCTACTGATCACTTTTCACATGTGTGTTTTATTTATGCTTGTTGAAGATGAACCAGTGTGTAACTTTTATAAGCAGAAAAACTAATTGCACAGTTTGAGTTTTACTTCTTAATAATAGGAGATACAGAAGAATTTTAAAAGCGCTGATATTTTTTTCAGTCTTTATGTTGTGCTTTATTTTGTAAATCACTTTATTTTACTGTGTCTCATAGTTTGGTACATTTGAACAAAGCCCTCCTGGCTGAAACTTCATCAACCACGTTTTGAGAAAAATAAAGACATGTAACTGTTAAAGCCAAGGTGGTGTGCAGACTCAACAAGTCCACTTTTTGGAAATATGCAGTTTTAAAACTGACCACATTAATTCAGAATACAGCCTCAAATACTTGTTTTTTTCTGTGTAAAAATCCATCAACACAGATCCATTTTAGACCATGTTTTGGGTTCAGACCACCATTCTGTTCTGTTTAACAATGTATCTCTCATCAACAGTAGGGGGCATTTTATACATGTATGCTGATCATTTGCTTTCACTGTGAGGAGGAGCGTTAGTAATATTATCTGTGTAACTCATATATTAAAAAAAACTGATGTAACAGTGAATTTCATTCATTTGTCATAAATGAGTAAAACTTGAGAGGGGATAGACTATATACTATGACCATATAATAAATATAACACTGAGAGGTCTTGGTAAAGATTAAATAACCTGTTCAAGTTTAGCAAACATTTGATTTTGCACAGTGATGTCTTTAAACCCTGTGATAGTTTTTAACCCATAGGACAGGTTTTAATACTGAAACACTGGTTGTAGTGTCTTTCTGTGAAAATAATGAGAAACAGTTTGGCTTTTTGCTACTTTTCTTCCTGCAGTGTTTCAAAGGGACAGTAAGTAGCTACACACTGCTCTGCTCTGTGTTGCAATCTAAAAGTCTTTGCAACATTTAGTCCTACGTTTAAAATTGGTCACCCTCATTAGAGAATCAAATATATTAAAAGCCAAAATTAAAAGCAGCAACATATTTCCATTCAAAATGTGCTTACTACGTATAAGTACATAAGTTTTTTTTTTCTCTCCAATAAGAAGCTTATCTGCATTAAAGTGTGCATTTTTCCCCTTTCCTCTTTTTGTGCTCATAGTTACTTAGGGAAGGTCCGTTAATTCACTTGATTTAGTCTGGACCAATTTTTTTTCTTTTTTTGTTGCTTCGGTTCCTATTCAAACTGTGAGTAAATGCAGCAAGACCAGAGATTCTCAACAAAAAGACACATGCGCTGGGGTCTTTCAGCCATTACACAGTTAAGTGTGTAAGCAGGGTAAAAGCAGGAAGCCATAGGAAAGTGGCTCAATATATTTTCAGTATTTGACCAGTAGTAAAACAATCACGGAAAAATCAGAAGGTGACAGCAAGTTACTGAGGCTGTGGAGCGCATCTATGGCTGCACAGGTAGCAAAAAGCAGACTGGCGATGAAAGATCACTGCAGTTTACTGATGCAAAACGTGCAAATCCATCTGCGTCTTATTCAGTTAACTATGGCTGAAGTGGCGCTTGAGGCTCTGTTACATGAAGGCGAAGCAGTGCAGTTTCTTGCAGCACATTTAGGCTGGTGAAATATTCATACATGCAGTTTATTAATCTGCACAATGTATGGTGGCATGATTTGGATTCTCTGTTTAATCTGTTCAGAACAACATAGTTTAACATAAATGACAATAAAATAAATTCATATTTTATCATGTAAATCATTTAAAAATTGGAGAGAAAAAAATGATCATGAACATATTTTTATTTAAACTTTCAAAATGAGTGACAATCAAAGATTATAACAAGACACTGGATACAGCTACAGATCCTATCAGAAATGTTTGAGCATTGAGACTGTTTGATGCAACGAGTTGCATGATAAGATGCAGATAGATGGATTATGTAGAATTAACATAACATTATAAATATGAATAGAATATGAGTAGACTGTATTGATGTCATGGGTATATTTGCAGCACACATATCCAAATGCAAGAAATAAACAATTACGTTTCTTAATGCACCACAAAGAAAGTGGCCCAACCAGACTTAAAAGGTAGGGGCTTTTTGTGTACTATGTCGGATAAAGTTCGGTTGCATTCACATTTGATGTGCTCTGCACCAGGTTTGGTTTGGAACAAAACCGAGACAACTTCTCCAGCTTGGTCTTGGTTGCTTGTTTGGTGCAAAACACAGTTGGCAGTTTTGTGTTCACACCAGCGCAAAAGGCTAGGATCAAGGGAGGAAACTACTTTTAAGGGAACTAAACATTCTGCCGTAAATACGCCCTTATTTACTGGTATGTAGCATTAAAGGTAGAGTGTGTAAAAAATGACTCTTTAGTGCCACACAGTTCAGAGTAGGTAATGCAGCTGTGGTAGGCCAGACGCATCAAAAAGACAATATGTTATCACTAACTTCCAGCTTTCACTCCAGCAATGAGGTCCACTCTTTTAATATTTAATATTTTCAGAATTTTAAATACATATTTTAACCTAGTTTTTATGTAAGCTATGTTGTTTCATTATGTTATGTTTATTGTATTTCATGGCTAACAGAAACTAGTAAATGTTGTTATGACACCAAGCCAATGTAAAAAGCAAACTATCTTGTATTGTTTATTTTCTTTTATATGTTTGAGGCTATTATTTGACATTTATAATATATAATGTAGACTGTCGGCCTGAGATCGACCAGCATTCTGCTGCAGACACCAGTTCTGCACTCCTGCTGGGATTAGTGGTTAGATGGATGGAAGGAAAACTTAAGCAGCTTGATAGTTTTTAAATTGAGCAAATGAAAGTTGTTAGTAAAGGTTAGTGTTTGTTGAAAAGAAATAATTTATATCTTAAATTGCAGACAGTGTTCACCAATATAGTTTAGTCACAGAAAATACAAAATAAATTTATTTTTAGCACTGTGGCTCAGGGGTTGGGAGTTTGTCTTGTCTTGAGTTGCTGGTTCCCGTCCCAGTTTCTTCTGTCTCAGTCGTTGTGTCCTTGGGCAGGACACTTTACCTTCTAGTGTTGAACAGAGGAGCAGATGGTTCAATATGGCAGCCTCGCCATCGTAGCTTGCTTCCACCAGTGAGTGAATGAATAATGGAATGATGAAGCGCTTTGAGTGTCTTGAAAATCACTGTATAAATGGAATCCATTATTATTACAGTCTATTTTGTATCATTATTTTACTGTCAAAAGAAAATATTGAATTGTGTTTAATTATTGGTTCAGATCGTGAATAAAGTTTAGATCATTACCACAGGTTGTTTAACCCCTTCTCTGAAGGATTTCTTTTTGCTCTTAGTGCCTATGTGAATGTTTCAGGTTTTTTGTTGTTAAATCCTGTTCAGTGAATTAGCTCCCATTCCTACAAAGTCATGCATGAGCAGCAGTGTTAACCTACTTTCTTGGATCTGAGCTTAATATCCTTATGTTCAGTCTGCTCATGTTATGTAAGAGCAACCCGTGCAAAGGTGCCAGACGCTGTAGGGGAAAATAGAACCTGCAGAGGAAACTTTTCTGAGGAGTTTGGTTCAGATACATGAAACTAAAAATGATTTTCTCCACAAAATGTACCTCAGTTTTTGTTTGAACATCATAAGTATTTTACAGAGTTGCTCTGTGTGGACCACAGATATCAGGGCAGTCCAGCATCCTATATTTTGTGGATTTTCTGAGGAGACTTAAAATACTAAATCAGCTCAGGAACAGGAACAGCAAAAAAGCAAGAACATAATGCACGAGGCAGAGATCATCAGAGTAAAAAAGAAACTAATAGTCCATGGGCCAGACCGGATGTCGGTACCACTCAAGGTGACGAAACTTGCATTTGATTTTTGAAAAGATATATGTCTGTAGATAATATTTTGCAACAATAGCCGTTTCTGAGTGGCAGCTGTATCCAAGTTATCAGCTCATGAATATACCCAGCCCATCTGGAAAACGACATTTTTAATGCTGGTACATATCTTGATTTAGAGTCATGTGCAAGACTTATATCGATTTTAACACTATTGAGTTTGGCATGATTTTAAAGACGGTGTTTTACGGTCTCATTTAAGGTAAGATGTGAAGCTTTCTGACCAATATAGAAGCCACTGTAACTCTTTAAAGAATCAGCAACACACAGCTTTATACAATTTTCGCCAAATGATATACTATATTTTAGCTCTTTGTCATCTGGGAACAACAGTTATACAAAATGTGAAATACTCACAGGGCCATAAGGTTTCAGGAGATGTATAACATGCCAATATTGTTTCATTGTCAGGAGTGTGTCTGAACATTCAATTTAAAAAGGAATGTTTAAGCTGCTAATAAATTTGAACAAAGTAAGAATCGACAGGAAGGACAAGAAATGTTTTTATCTGTGTTCTAGGAAAATGGCTGTCATCAAGTAATGTAATGCAAGTAAAAACAATCCTTTAAAATAAATTTAAATTTCAAATAAATTATAAAATTGTTATCAATATGATTGTTGAACCGAGACATGATGTTTATAGATGTATTTAGGATATCCCAAATTGCTAAATGTGTTTTCTTAAAGCGAGTTTTTTACCACACTCTGTAAACAATCTCTGAACACCAGTTTTACCTTTTTCAAACTGTATTTCAAACTGTAAAAATCTTCTCAGCAGAGACCAGGACTGGTTGTCACATTGCTTATTACAGACACACTGGCGGTCACTGTGGTTTGATTTTGATATCAAATATTTTGGTTTATTAATGTGCTAATTTTGAACTATTCGTCTTTGAATTTCAACACACAAATCTAAGGTGAGAATAAATTGTAATTTTTAGGGGTCAGAGTATTTTTTTCTTTTAGTTTTTTTTTTTTTATTAAAAGTTGCTAAGTTATTAAATTTTAAAAATACAATAATTAATTGAAATGAATTAATTAATTGAAAAGTGCAACCTCCAAAAAAAAGGAAATACAGCTGACCCTAACAGCAAAGTAACAAGCATTTTAAACACTTGATTCACAAAAGTAAAATGACAAAATTACTGCTGTGTAGTTTTAAAAAAACTAGTTTCATACTCAGATTAGAATATGCAACTTAGTAGGATAATTTAAAAAGAACATTTAACAATTTAAGAGAATTTACAGAATCTGCGTCTGTAGTTGTGCATTAAAAAGTAAACATTATTTCCAAGTAGCTAGTAAAATATTTACTGTGAAAAAAATATGTGCAGAAAACAGAAGCAAAAATTATATTTAAGTGAGTCAAATAATGCACAGTCTAACAGCTGCAGGGAGGAAGGACCTGTTGAAACGCCCATTCACGCATCTAGGATGCAGCAGTCCAACTCTGAAGGAGCTCTGCAGTTCAGCAACATCTTCATACATGGGGTGGGACACTGTCCATCAGAGATGTTATTTTGGCCAGAGTCCTTCTGTTTCCCACCACCTGGACTGGATCTAGGGTGCATCCTAGGACAGAGCTGGCCTTCCTGCCAGCTGTAGATAGTTTTTCTCTCCAATATACCACACCTTAAGAGATGGCTGATGCCACCACAGCGTCAAAGAATTACTTTAAAAGCGCTCCAAATGACCAGTTTGATTATCCAGTTTATTGTTCAGGTGAACAACCAGGTACTTAGAAGAGTCCACAGTCCCAATGTCCCCTCCCTGGAAGTTCACCGGTGCCAGTGTGTTGGGTCTGCATCTGCGGAAGTCCACTACCAAATCTTTGGTTTTCCCCATGCTGATCAGGAGGTGGTGCTGCTGGTACCACTCCACAAGTATAGTGTTCTTAGAATGCAACTCAGCATTCTTTCCCCTCCAAACAAGGCAAGTGGTGTTTGTACCAAAGAGTTCTATTTTGGTCTCATCTGGCCACATGACATTCTCCCAATCCTCCTCTGCATCATCCATATGGTCTCTGGCAGACTTAGATTGGACACATAATGGCTTAAGTAGGGTGACCTTTCGTGCGCTGCAGGATTTTAATCCATAACAACATTAATTATTCAAGTTCTTTTCAGCTCATTGACCAGTTTTCCCGAGTATTTCTTGGCTGGTTCCTCCCCGTTCTCTAGATCATGTGTTGCCCACCAGGTGAGATCTAGCATGGAGCCCCAAGTCGAAGGAGATTTTCATTGACCTTTTATTTATCCTGTTTGCTAATATCTGCTCTAAAAGGGGATCTCTTCTCACTCAGCTTTTATACAGATAATGACTTCAAACAGGTTCCATTAATACAGATAACGTGTGGAGGGTAGAGGAGCTTCTTAAAAAAGAAATATCAGATGTGTTAGGGCCATAATTATTGAATGTTTGTAAGTACTAAATACTTTTTTGATTATCATGTAAATATATGCTTTAAAAATAATGGATTTTTTTTCACATTCTGTATCTCACATTCTAGGTGAGATACAGATGAATGATGAAAATTACAGAGTTCTCTTATTTTTCTATGTAGGAAAAGCTTCAAGTTGGCTGTCAAATACTTTTTTGCCCCATTTTAGGAACAATCCCGGGATATTTATAACGTTAGACTGGAACAATATACTGTATATTGTTGTGAAAGACACTGTTTGTGGAGAAGGAACAACAGGATGTTTAATAAATACACCGGCATGCACAAATAAGTGCAGATTGCATCCTTATGGAGCATTCAGACCGCCCCAAACGTCAGCGTCAGTTGTGGCAAGATTACATGTAAAGTGTATGGTTGAGTCCATCAGAGGTCCGTCAGAGTCTCTGCGGTGCGTTGTGTGCGTTGGCTCAATACACTTTTCAAGCATTACTTGTGTTTCAAGTGGCAGCATAGCAAACACATAAGTTCAGCTAGCTGAACTTTTGACAGACTTGATGCACTTGACGCAGTGCGGCAACCAATCAGAGCATTTCACGGAGCGACTCCATTCTCTTCATTATGAGATATATTGAGAGAGACTGAACAAATATCAATTAACCCTAAACGATGCAAGAGAATCATTCTTCTCTGAGATTATTCACAGAAACAACAATAATGCAAGGACGTTAATTGCTACCGTAGCCCCTAAATGAAGCTCCACCAGGGCCTGTAATGAATTTGCCAGGTTCTTTACTGAAAAGATCTTGAACATCAGAAAGTCAATCAGTACATCAGTTCCAACCCCAATACCAACATTGAGCCCAATTAACACCCATGCAGAGGAAATGACTGATTTCCAAACAGTAAATCTAACAAGCTTTGATGTAATTATTGACAAACTAAGCTCTGCCACCTGCTGCTTGGATATCCTGCCAATAGCTTTTCTTAAAAAAGTCCTTCCAGCCATCAGGGTGGATCTGATCCAAATAGTTAACTCATTCCTCCTATCAGGTGTTTTCCTACAAACTCTAAAAACAGCAGTTATCAAACCGATACTAAAGAAGAAGAACCTAGCATGTTAATGCAAAACTACAGACCAATCTCTAATCTCCCATTTATCTGAAAAATTATTGAAAAAGCTGTGTTCCAACAATTAAACAGCTTCTTAACAATGAACAACCCCTGGTTTGCGTAGGCACCACAGCACTGAGGCAGCGCTTGTCATAGTCTTCAGTGACATCTGTATAAATACTGACGGTAGTAAAACCACAGTACTGGTACTATTAGACCTCACTGCAGCGTTTGACACCGTTGTTCATGATATATTACTAGAACATCCAGAGAGCTGGATGGAGTCTCCCGTACAGTACTCGACTGGTTCAAATCCTATCTAAAGAACATGAACTTCTTTGTGTCAATTAGCCAGTTCTCATCACAAAACGCAGAAATCACATGCGGGGTCCCCCAGGGCTCCATCCTAGGCCCCTCCTATTTAGATTGATTAAATATAAGAGAAGATTGATTAAATATAAGTAAAAAACTTCAGTTGGTCCAACTAGAAACTACTGACCAGGCCAGAAATCTAGGTGTAATATTGAACCCAGACCTGAACCTCCAAGGTCACATAAAGGCAATAACAAGGTCAGCTTTCTATCACCTGAGGAACATTTCTAGGATTAAAGGACTGATGTCACAAGGGGACCTAGAAAAACTCATCTATGCGTTTATCTCTACCCGCCTTGATTACTGTAACAGTATCTTCACAAGTCTACCTAAAAAATCAATCAGACAGCTGTAGCTGATCCAGAACGCTGCTGTTCGTGTTCTCACTAGAACCAAGAAAGTAGAACACATCACCCCAGTTCTAAAGTCCTTACACTGGCTCCCTGTAGCTCAGAGAATAGACTTCAAGGTATTTTTATTAGTCTACGAATCATTGAATGGGTTAGCACCAGAGTACATTAGAGATCTACTATTGTGGTACAAATCATCCAGGTCATTCAAATCCCCCAGCTCTAATCTACTGATCTCCTCTCGCGCTCTACTGTGTTGACGGAAGGTGTATGCTGCCGCAATCAATTTTTAACCTGTTTGCCTATATTGTTTAAGTCTATAGAGTTTAAAGTTTAAGTTTTAGTTAATATCTTAAAATAATGAACATACAGTTCACAAAATTACATTTCTTTTCCTATATTTAAAGTAGAACATTTTTTAGGCTGGTATGAAGAGATATAGTGTAAAGAAGAACCCCCCCCCCCCAACTTTGGGAGACATCGCCCAACCCTTTTTACAGATGTGAATGATGAAATGGTTTGAGCCTAAAGGTACAATATATGTATAAAGTTTCTAGAGAAACTGTTAAAAACACAACAAGAAGTTATGTCACAGCATTGTTCATAGTGTTGCATATGTTGGGATGAAAATAGCTGTTTCCATTTACTCCAGTACCTGAGACACACGATCCAAAAGGCCACCCTACCTTTAAACAGTAGGTGGTTTTAAGGAGGTTGACCGCTTCCGGGTTATGGACTACAACTGACTGACACGCAGTACCTGTGGACTAAAACTTATTGTAAACTCACTTGTGTACTTAGGAAGTGTTTGGGAAATGATGACACAAAAGAATAACAAACAAAGACAACCATCGGCGAGTGAAACTGCAGAATGTAACGCAACCATGACTGACGTTAGCAAGGATGCTAACAACAAGCACGAGGAAGCTAGTGTTAGCGGACCGTCAAATACTGAGATACTGAATGCAACATGTTTTCTGAAGAAGGATGTCGGCCAACAATCAGTAGATATGCTGGAGGCTATAAATAGCCTCAAGGGAGAGTTGTTGTCCCAGTCGAGGCAAATTGGCGAAACTGAGGAGAGAATATCACATGCAGAGGAGGATGTCATCACTCTACAACAAAAATTTCAACAACTGGAAGAAACAACAGAGATGTTGCGCAATAAAGTCCAAGATTAAGAAGATAGGGCAAGACGCTCTCACCTGAGACTGATTGGTCTCCCTGAGAAAACCGAAGGCGCCAATATGTGTAGTTTCCTGGAAACTACATTATACAAAATATTAAAAAAAATATTACCTGCTTTATTTGGAGCAACACACGTCCTAGAGTTCGTCTTTCTCTCCTTCATCTCCCTTTTGAGCGTGGTGGGCTTAAACTGCCTAATATGAAATTATATTACTGGGCAGCCCAACTCCGGGCAGCGATATATTACTTTCACACAATAGAGATTCCAGCTTGGGTAAAGATAGAAAATAATGCAATAGAACTTCCATTGTGTCAGTACCTCTATTCAGCGCAAGCTGAAATACTACGAAAACATACTCAAAATCCTTTCCTTAAAAATACTAGAACTAGTATGGCATGAAGCCCATATTTTCTGAACAATATCCCCAAACTTTCATTCTTCACATCTATATGGGGAAATTAGAATTCCACTCCTGGGAGGCGTGATATGGGATATAGACAATGGATGGAGAGATGATTAAGAAATATAAAAGATTGTTATGATGAAGGCATTTTAATGTCATTCACACAATTAATGAATACATTTGACTTACCTGGGAAACATAATTTTAAGTAAACACAACTAAGAAGCTTCAAATATTCCCAGATTAAAACTACCTAACTTTCCACCATTGAACAACTCGTGGTAAAAAACTTGCATGGCCAAATATCTACCTTTTATGGTCTGCTACTAGCAGGTTCCAAAGAAAATTCTCAAATGTATCTGCATGAAAAAATGTTTTTCAATCAGACATCAGTATAGAGGACTGGGAGAAGCACAAACTCAAACTATAAACACAAGATGTAAACTCTTTCCATGTAAATGGTTGCTTAGAACTTATATCACACCTGCTAAACTGCATCACTTTAATCCTAATATTCCTGATCACTGTTCTAAATGTATGGAGTAAGTTGGAAACCTACTAGATTGCATGTGGAGCTGTCAAAAACCGCAGATATTCTGGAAAGACATTCTTGACTTAATTTCTAAATTTACAGGAAAGAATGTTCCAGTTGAACCTAAGATATGTTTGTTGCACATATATCCTGAGAATTTCCCACTGACTGTAAAAGAACACAAACTAATTAATAATTGTCTGTTGCAAGCTAAACGCGTGGTTGCTTTGAAATGGAAGGAGATCCAGGGACCTACATTGGGCCACTGGATTATAGAGCTCTCATCCAATTTGCCACTGGAAAAACTGACCCACATGGCCAGAGGAAAGGTCAAGGACTTTGAAAAGATGTGGTCGTCTTTCCTTACCTTCATGAATAATATGCAACCTAGAACTGGACAAGGTTAGCTGCTGCTACCTCTATGACCTTAAAATGATGTACACAACTGATGGCTGGAGTATTGGTTCCATGAAATAGACAGAAATGAAGAGGATCACCGAATTATAGATTTATTTTGTTTTGAAAAAATGTTTTCTGTTTATATTGATGGTTATTGGAATATAAACTGGCTGAATATGTAATACACTTTAAACATTGTTATCAAAGCTTTGTGGGTGGGAGGAGGGTGGGTTAGCAAGGTATTTTTTTTGTTTTTGTATCGTTATGTGTATGAACGTATGTTGATTAAAATGGAAAACTAAAAAAGAAATTTGGGGAAAAAAAGGTGGTGCTAAGGAGAAACGAAATACTAATACACAGCAGCAGAAAGAATACCTAGGTCATCTTCACACCAGATCTGTTTTTTTCTGCTTTCGAATGGAGCGGGAATGGTTTCCTCAGGTTTTTTTATTCCTGGGAAGGAGAAAAAGTGAATCCTAGCTCTGGTGCATCCTAAACTGGTTAACACTGTGTGAAAGTGTGTCTCACTTCGTTTGCAAGTCAACGTTCAGATCCTTGCAGAGCCTCGGTGGAGTAGAGTGTTGATTGGTCAGAGCAGTATCCAAAATCGACCCGAACCCGACAGGCATTAAGATTTTTATATCCGCACACTGGAAGACAGATTTGGGGTAATATTTTAGATTTATTTCAATCACAAAAGCTGCACTTAGGTTTATTTAACCAGAATGTTATCATTGTTGTACTATAGCCTATGTTTATCATTTTTTTCTATTTCATTTTTTTTTTGTTTTTTTTTATCCTCCTATTTATATTAGTTCCTGTTTATTTTCTATTTTAACTTCTTTTAATCTCCTGCTCCTGTGTAAGAGACCTCGGGGGCGGGTGTGGCTGCTTTCTTAGAGCCTGCATGGAGGTGGAGGTTTTCGCCCTCTGTCATGATGTGGGTAGGATGCACACTCAGAAGGCGACAGGATTAAATCAAATCACTTTTTAAGGCTGGTCAGGAAACCAAAGCACGAGGTACAGAAGCAGGACACTTGAGTACAGACACGACTCCAGGACACTAGTAACACTAGTGAGACACAACAACGACACTGTGATGACACTAGGGGAGCAGGGAACATATATACACAGGGGAGAAATCAACAGAACTAAGAACACCTGGAAACAATTAGACACAGGGAGACAGAGTGGATCCTGACACCCTCCCTCCTCTGATCTGACCGAACCCAGCTCGACCCATCGGGTCCCGTCGGGTCCGGGTCGGGTATCCATGCTCTAAACCACAGCAGCAAACCATCCTCTCTCACTCGCACCTATCTTTTTTGGTGTTTGTTTTTTCTCTGTAATTGGGCTGCTCATCGTTGCATCATGTTGGAGTAGCTCTGTTACATCAGTTCTGATTTTTTATTTTTTTTACAGACATAAGTTCACTTTTTTTGTTGAAGCATTACTTTTTCTAACTAAAGAGCAGAGAGAGAAGGAGGAAATTCAAACCATCTGCTTCATCCATCATAAAGATAAGAGATAATATCCCCTACTCCAACATCTCTCTGTCCAGCTTTCTGACAAAGTGTCCAAACTGAGAATTAAAAAGAAGCAGCAACAGCAAATGAGGTGGATTAGCAGAGCTTGGTAACCACTGACGCTCATCCAGGACATGTTACTGTGGAATATCGTCTCTGCTGCCCAGAATCAGTGAGAGCTTCTTCAGAATTATACAGACCTTCCTGGCTACAGCATCTCCATCCACAACGATGAAATGAAACAGTTTTTCTTTTTGGTTTTTCACGTAAAAGGCCACAAATAGGATCTTTAGGGAAAACTGGCAAAAACAAAACAACCATTGTAACAAGCCAGGACAAGTCCTGTAGCAATCCTGTAGAACAAAGAATCTTCCTGGACAACATGCAGAAAGCTCTGCATCACAGAAAACGTTTTACTAGCTTTTTACTAAGAAGAATGGGCACAAATATAATGTTCCAGAGACCCTCGAAAAACTTGAAAATGTAAATGTAGCAAAAAGATGGTTCTACAATGCATCATCTTAGAGAATGTTTTTACCGGCCTTTTCAGATTGTCTTTTTGTAAAACATTTTGGAAACAAAAATATTTTAATCAGTGTTCGCCTGCTGCAACAAATAAAATACATTACAGATTGCAGTTATAATATGATGACAATTGAAAAGGTTCAAGGTGTTTGAAATTTTCTTAAGGTACTGTATGAATACTCTTATGGCTCTCAGCGAGGATGCACACTTTTTTCTCTTCCTCCTCCTCCTGTGTCTTATCCCACTGCTCTATGTCCTGTGCCTCTATCTGGAGTGTCTTTTTGCATTTTTCTCCGAACCAAAACTGAATAAGTGAAAGATGGAAAAGGTCAGCTGGTCTCTGAATGCTATTGATAAAATCTACTCAACTCTACAAAGCACTGGAAAAGGGCATCCGGGTTGTATGGAAGATATCTGGCTATTTGGATTTATGTGGATAGGGTTCCTGCTTATTGGAATGGGCATGTACTGGATCTGCCGCAAAATGGAGCAACATATACCCAAATTGGAGACAATTCTGGAAGCGATTCTGGAAGGCTGAAGGAGCAGTCTGAAGCTCGGATTCGTGCTGATGGAACTCAGAACCTCACGCTTGGTGAGCTCGAGCACAGGCAACTTGGTCCATTATCAATGCCTGTGAAGAAAAATGTAAACAGAGTATCCTCCAACCCACACAAGTGCAAAAACTGACACACACACTCACATGGATCAGACAGACACTCATACACACAATGTCTCGCTGTCTCCCAAGCTCTCCTGCCCCCCCCCGGGGAGCAGGTCTAGCTGCGCGCTTAGAGTTGAGCGCTGCATGCAGATTGTCGACCAGGGGCTCCTGAACCCGCCTAACGTCCTTCATGTCATCATTGTGAATTTTGAAATATGTGCTTCTCTATGTTTTTGGTGTGTTTTTTTTTTCTATTACCTGTGTTGTGAGTCCGTATAAGGACCCAAAATACAGTTGAGCGTTTTTTTCCCCGCCACCGTGAAACCCCCCCCTCCTCCTCCTGATGTGTAACTCTTTCAGTCTGTATACATGGGAGCGCCGCCCAGAAGCGGCTGCACTGCCCAACAGTGACCTGGATCTGTTTGTTGATTGTCTGTTTGTTTGTAATGATCTTGGACAGGTTGTACTATAAAACTGAATTTCCCCTCGTGGGACAATAAAGGATTATTCAATTCAATTCAAAAACTGTGGAAATATATTTTGTATGAAGCTTTGAGAGAACAAATGACACTGTGGGTATAATTGTGTTAAATATTCTTACAACATAAAGTCTTAAACTGAGCTTTTGTTCTTAGAATATTCTAGTCAACCCCAATAGGGAGCAATTCTTAATCCTTTTCGTACATCGAGTCACAGTTCAAGTGTAAGATCAGTCATTTCCCAGAGGTTGGCTTGGTGCTTGGTGGTGTACCCAAGTGTGCAGATTTTTTCCCAAGATGGTTTCTTCAGGCCTCCCTTCTCCAAGCAGATTAAGGGTAAAAAAGAACGTCGATTTTAATCTCCTTGGGGATTAAGAGCCCCATGAATTGTCAAAGGAGACTTCTGTCTCAAAAAGAACAAATTTCTGTACCACCAAACACTTGGGAACCATTTTTTTACAGTGGCACTTACAGAAGAATGTAGATTATACATATGAATGTTTCAATGATCACAGAGGAGGCCACATATTTCTAAAGCTTTATGTCCTTTCAACATCTTTGAGATTTATTGCCATAAATTGCATCTGTTGTAGATTACATGAGAGGATATGTTTAGAACTCATTAAAGAAACAAATTAAAGGTTTACAGTTTTAAAGTTAGAGTACTGGCAGTTCTGAAAATTTCTCTGTCCTTATTTCAATACGCTTTCTGACCCACATAAAGAACACTACAAGCCAGATCAATTATAAAATGAAATAATTTTATTGAAAACATGACCTGTAGATGATCACAGGATCGAGGAATACTGACCACAGGAGTTGAGAGGACCAGAACTATAAGAGGAAAGTCTAGAGGTGAATAATGAATCTTGATATGAAGGATGGATTGATTGTACTCAGGTGAGGATTACTTCCAAGTGGTTGAGTGGATGTCCGAGAGAGGTACGAATACAGGAAGTCTGCAAGAACGTCCTGGGGAGATTCAGGGGTAAAGGCAATGGAGAAACCAGAGATGGAGGACGGATAGCAGACAGGCAGAGCTTGGGGCGTGGACATGGAGGAAAAAGGAGCTTAAAGGCTTCTAGACATGGACTGAGAACCAGAGCTTACAGAGAATCTGGGTGACAGATGGCGAGGAGTTGTCTCCAGGAGGAACCTTATAAGGAGTACAGGTAAGTTCACAAGGAGATTTTTCTAAGAGTTTCCTGGGAAAACCGGCAGACTAGAGGGTACCACAGAGACAAAGGACTCAGGGGTCAAAGGTCTGAAGACCATCTCCTTTTATATATCCAATAATGAGGCTCAACAAGCTGCAGGTGTGTGGAGCTACACAAGACAGCTCCGCCCTCGACAGATCCTGGTCTCAGGTAGGCCCCTTGGAGGAGATAATCGGGAAGGTTTAGGAAAAGAACACCAGACTCTACCTTTCTGTAATCATTACAAGTACTCAGTTTGTATCAAAGCAGTCAGTCTTGTTTTTGTGCAGATTTGCAAGAATAGAATGTTGTGGAAGCATATTTACACCCTTGTGTTTTTCCTCTTTGTCACTCATGAAGTTTTATTTTAAAAATTAATTTAATACCTATAAAAGATAACCAGAGAAAAAGCAAAAAAATACTGAATCCATATAAACGTTCCTCGAATTTTTAAGAACTTAAAGAAAGAGGTTCAACACTTGTGAAGAAAGAGGAATATCTCCTAGATAAGATTCAGCTAAGGCATCAGGTTAACAAATATCTAGACTCTAGATAATTGGTAACCTGATGCCTTAGCTTGTATTGGGTGCACAAAAATGGAACTTAAATTTTCAATCTATAGGGTTCTCTAGAGTTTACAGGGCCACATAAATGACCATGGAGGGCCAGATTTGGCCCCCGGTCCTTGAGTTTGACATGTGTGATCTAGAGGGATAGTAGTCCCTTGTGTTCTGAAACACATAGCTTAGCAGAGATTTTTGGATGATAGATCGGACGTTTAAAACTGCAGAAAAAGCCACTTCTCTCCAAGACAAACAAGGACAGAACATCTGCAGAAAGAACCACTGTCATTACCAAAGAGTGAGGAAAATCACTTAAACTCTCTTTAAGACCAACTTCACCCAATGATTCAGAAAGATCTTAGTGCTGACTCGTGTTTTTTTCTAGCTTGGTGGAGCACCAGTCTTGCAAAGACAAATAAAACAAAAGCACTTGAGAATCTAAATTGGAATTTTGGATCAATGGTTTGGAAACTTCCCAGGTGGTTTTCACATCGGGATACTGTTAGAACTTTGCATAAACCTGTGAACAGTGTGAGTACCTTAAAATGCCAGAAAAATTATAAATTGTTCTCTAACTTTATTGGAAAAACAGAGATAGGCCCAACCGAGGCAACAAAGCAAGGGTTTGTCTAACAAAGTCACAGGTTATTTTCTTCTAGCCTGACAACACGTTTTTTGTTGGGCTGCTCGGTGGCACAGTTGTTAGTTTTGTGGTCTTGCTGAAAAAAGTTGTGGATTGAAATCGCAGCCAGGGATTTCTACATGGAGTTTTTAAGTTCTCTCCGTGCATTTATGGTGTTTCTGGGTACTCCGGTTTTCTCCAATTATGCAGGCCATGTTATGTTACATGACCTCGCAAAATTGCTCTTGAGTGTGAATCTGTGGAAGATGGATGGATGGATGGATGGATTTGTGCTTAACTGTGGATGCTAGGAGACAATATCCGTCCTGTTCCATCTCTGCTGGGTATTGGAAGGGTCATGAGGGTCAGTGCCTATCCACAGCTGGCACCTTGGACAGAATAATAAAAACATCACACAATTTGTTTATCTGTCAAGGAGATCATTTGACATAATCTTAGTATTGGAGGATGATGTATTATTTTACAAAGTAAGATTATTATGCCTTGTAATAATTTAGGAAACTCCCTTTTTTACATAGTGGCTTTTTAAGTGTGTGAAACTTTACAAAAGCTGAATTAACTCTGTGAAAAAATTGTGAAATCAACCAGAGATCACCAAAGCATTTAGAAAGAGAACACTAGGCTTTTACAAGTCTGGGTCATTTTGGTGTACAATTTCCAGCTGCCTAAAGGTGTCACATTTATGTTTTCAAACATTTACATTAAAAACAAAACCACACTAAACAGGGACTGCCCTTTCTTCCTACTGTTCAGGAGGGAAAAAGGTTCTGTTTCCTAGAAATGATCAAGTGTTAGTGTGAAATGTACTTCTCAGTGTGCTATATAAATAAAATTGCCTTGCCTTGCCTCTAGTTGAACTTTGAATTCAGGTCAGCTCTAGGATGGGATGGTTAAAATAAAAGCTTTTGAAAATGTTTTTCTCACTTCCTTTTCAGAAAACACAGGCACAAAATCAACCTATTAAAATTGGCAATTGGATTTGATATGAAAAACAAATATGAAATTTAATTTTTCAGCATATCATACAGACCTATAAAATTCTGAATTTGAAGAAAGTTTTAGATAATTCTGTTTTTAAATTTTTTTTGACATTTTTTGGCATTTTCAAATAAAAATCAACTTTGGCAACCAAAGCAGAGGGGTGAAAAACAGTAAAAGTGGGGTTTGATTTTTTGACAAGGAAAAAAAAGGGTATTACTCTTTATATAATGTGCATCTAAAATTGTGTTATCTAAAATATCTGAGTGTAAGCTTTTGCTAAGCAGCAACTGTTCCACTGCAGCAGTCAGATAGGGGGCTTCCTTGACAAACACTCTGTATGGTTAAATTTAATCACATAACCTAGCAACCATCCCTAGGCTAAAATGAAACATGTTTTATACACAAAAAATGAGAATTGTGTGTGTATTCTTTGCATATGCATCAATTCTGAGCTACGAACCTAACTTCTAGAGTAAAACCATTCTAAATGCGGCATAGATTTTAATGTGGTGGATAGATCCATAGCCTCCTCGATCCAAGACATAAATTAGTATTGTTAAAGAGCAACATTAGGTTGGCTCGATCCCAAATCCACACGTGTAAATTACAATATAATAAAATAAATAATGATGGACCTGTTTTTAATCTTCACAGCTCTCCAATAGGCAAGGAGCTGATATGGACAATAAGGCATTGGAACCTGATTCTGTGAGCATCCCCATGGAGGAGACTGTGGTGTGTAATGGAGATTGCCAACCTGTAGCTCAGTCTCAGCTGCCCCAGGAACCATCCATGTGGGCCCATCTGAACAAGGCTGAGAACCAAATCACTGATGGGCAGTGTTTCTCCCACCTACCCAAACGCACTGCTGTGGAGCTGGAGTTTAATGACGTCTCCTACACCATCCAAGAAGGATCATGTTGGAGGAAAACAGGTACTTCCTGTATTTTACTCCATAATATGTTTTGTATGATTTTAAAGTCTTTATAAAGTATTTTTGGAAATATTTTATCAAGGACAAACTGTAAGATAACAGTAGAATATATTCATAAAAAAGTGCATTACAGAAACACATGTTTGTCTTATGTACCTCCCAGTAGCACTTCTCGGACCTGAAGAGATCAGTTTGTCCTTGTGTTTCCCAGTAAGCAGACAGTTTGAGTTTCTAATTGGTCAAGTTACAAGCATCTGCTTTAGCTTACATACATACATACATACATACATACATACATACATACACACACACACACATACATACATAAATACATACTTCTACCAGAGGCCTGGGAACTTGAGAGCCCTGCACAGTTTCTTTGCTGTTCCAAGTACTGTTTGGGGGTCACTGCCCCAAGTGCTCCGATTACCACAGGTACTACTGTCACCTTACCCTTCCAAGCCTTCTCAGCCATTTCAGTTATGTTCTGGTGGTACATCCCATGTAGGTGCTTGTCTTCCCATGATGGTCCCTCCTACAGCACCTCCTCATCTTGCCATTGTCTCAGGCATTCACTAAGTACGTCATCCGTTGAAGCCTTGTCCTTGATGTACTTACGGAGCTTCGATGTTTCGTCCTGGATATTGGCTCTCACGCTGAACAGTTCTCGGTCTCCTTCCTTAGGTTTTGCGTACAGTCTCAGGGTGCTGGATTTGGGATGGAACCCGGCATGCATGGTGAGGAGATTTCGTGTCTTAAAATCTGTGGTCTGTTTTTCTTCCTTTGGCCACCTTATATTCCTGCAGGGTATCTGATCGCTGGCAGGGCGTTGCTGTTTATTGCCTTGGATTTGTACTTTCCATTAAGCTGCCTTTTTAGGACTTGCCTCACGTGTTGGAGGTATTTGGCTGTTGCTGCTTCCCTCGCTGCCTGTTTGAGGTTGCCATTTGCCCGTGGTATTCCCAGGTATTTGTAAGTGTCCTCCATATCTGCTGTTGTTCCCTCTGGGAGTGAGACCCCTTCAGTGTGGACTACCTTGCCTCGCTTTGTGACCATCCTGCTACATTTGTCAAGCCAGAATGACATCCCGATGTTATTGCTGTAGATCCTTGTGGTGTGGATCAGGGAGTCTATGTCCTGTTCGCTCTTAGCGTACAGCTTGAGGTCGTCCGTGTAGAGGAGGTGGCTGATTGTGGCCCCATTCTTCAGGTGGTATCCATAGCCAGTCTTGTTGATTATTTGGCTTAGGGGGTTCAGAACAGACCCAGAACAGCTCTGTCCCCACAGCAGAACAGCAGTGGGAACAGAGCATCACCTTGGTGTATGCCACATTTTTAATGGACACTTGTTCAAGTAGCTAGCCATTTGCCTCAAGGGTGGTTCTCCACAACCTCATCAAGTTCGCAATGAATGCTCTAAGAGTCCTGTTGATGTTGTGCAGCTTCAAGCATTCGTTGATCCATGTGTGGGGCATCGAGTCGTAGGCTTTCTTGTAATCAATCCAGGCAGTGCACAGATGGGTCTTTTGGGATTTGCAGTCTTGGGCAACTGTACTGTCAACCAGAAGCTGGTATTTAGCACATCTGATATCTCTACCAATGCCCTTCTTTGCTTTGCTCGTGTATTAATCCATGCACCTGCTTATCTTAGTCACAATTGTTGCCTGACATGAGCTTCCATGTTGTGGAGAGACAGTTTATTGGCCAATAGTTGGATGGGACTGCACCTTTGGTGGGATCCTTCAAGATCAGGATTGTTCACCCTTTGATTAGCCATTCTGGGTGAGTCCCATCTCTTAGCAGTTGGATCATTTATGCTGCCAGGTGCTCATTGAGTGCTGTGAGTTTCTTTAGCCAGTAGGCATGGATCATGTCAGGGTCTGGTGCTGTCCAGTTTTTCATACCTGAGACTTTTTGTTGGATGTCTGCCACTGTGATGGTAACTGGATTCTGCTCAGGGAGGTTGCTAGGCTCCTCTCTCAGAGAGCTAAGCCATTGAGCACTGCTGTTATGTGCCATATGCTCTTCCAATATATTTCAGTTTCCAGCCTTGGTTCTCCTCTGCTGCTATTGCCCTGCCACTGAGCGTACACCTTCGCTGGTAGGGTTGCAAACAGCCTGTTTATGCGTCTGGCTTCATTGTCTTTTGTGTGCCTCTTCAGGCAGCTGGCCAAGGCTTGGAGTCTTTGTTTGGCAGTAGTGAGTGCTTCAGGAATGGACTTCTGGGTGTACCTGTTCGGTTTTGTTCATTTCATTTAACCTCTCTTGGCCTCTGTCAATTGTCTCACTTCTCTCCGAGCTAACTTGAAGTTAGCTTCCAACCGTCTTTTCAATGGTGGGTATTGTTTCTCATGGTTGCCTTGATAACCAAGCATCTCTAGGATCACTACTACTGAAGTGTATATTAGATCATTGGTTTCAGTGATTGATGTGGTAGAGATTGCTCGCAATGCTGCGTTTCCAGGAGACTTTTCAAGGGTACTTCACTTAGCCATTGTAATCAGTGTGGGGTCGTCTTGCGCTCATTCTCGTCATGATTTTATCTTTCAGATCAGCCACTTCCTTGCTCAGGGCTATTGTTTCACTCACTGTGGGTCTGTTTCCCTTGCCATAGCATTTATGTTGTATCTTGTCATTCTCAAGTTGTGATTGCAGTTGCCATTTGTGGATGTAGGAAAAATGAGCTACTAGGTGTTTTGCCGTCAACCGTGACTGTGGGTATCGAAGTAACCATTCAGCCCACATTCTTTTTGTGTAACCTCTATGATTAGGTTTACTTGAGTAGTAGCATTTCAACAGAGCCGTGCTCTCGCATCTTGTCCATTTCCGCCTTGTTGTTCCAGTAGCCCATTTTTTCATCAAGGTGCCCTGGTTCCCAAGCACAAGACCCAGACCTTGTTTTTCCGGGCGACGTCTGAGCCGGAATTTCATTGTCTACCTCATCATGGCATAAGGTAGGCTGTAGTGTGAAGGATCTTGCCCACGGATCATTTCTCTATTGGGCCAAATATAATTACTTCAGTTTTGTTTCTGTTCAGTTGAGAAAGTTATGGCAGTTATGGAAATCCATTGATTTCTTCTATGCTTTATCTCATTAGTTGAATAGGTTCTCAATCCCCTGGTGACATTTTAAAGTAGAGCTGAGTATCATTTGCATACTTATGATAACTAATATTATTTGTTGCTTACTAAGTAGGTGGGATCATGCAATACTATCTAGATACATGTAGATAGATAGTAGACAAATTAAACAAGAGAGGCCCCAAGATGGAACCTATACCCGAGTCCAACCCACTTGCGCTAAATAAATAAAAAATCTTATTCTTAATAAATCTATATTGCTTTTCTTCTGTTTAAACAGTATGTTTTACCTCAAATTAATGATTAAATGATTACATCACATATGTCTTGGTTTTCTGGTACTAATTGTTTTCAGTCTCAGGTGGTCTTTATGTTAACTTCTTTCTTTAAAAATGTATGTGATTTTTCAGGATTTAAAGCTCTACTGAAGTCCCTTTCTGGAAAGTTCTGCAGTAGAGAGCTGATAGGAATCATGGGGCCCTCTGGGGCTGGGAAGTCCACGTTAATGAACATTCTGGCTGGATACAGGTAAAAGGAGAAATCTGTCTTCTTTTTCTATTCTTTTTTGCTATAACACCCTTCAAACACAATTAAGATCATACTAAGTTCTCTGCAACCTCTTAGAATGTACAAAACAACTTTGGAAAATATTCTTTAGTGGAAGGACAGTGCTGATTTTGCAATACTCTTTGTGCTTACTAAAAACATTTTCCCTGATAATATCTGTGTCCCTGAGATCCTCGCCTTCATTAGTAATGCTATCACATAGCCCCAAAATCATAGCAAGCGAAAGGACAGTCAAGTACTAATATTAATTCTGAGTATTAGTAAAACTGAATGAGGAAGCAGTAGTACAGAAGAAGATTACATCACTTTACCACTATTGGCACAAACAAACTAGAGGTATCACACCAGCACTATAAGTTGTTTTCCTAACCTTGTCAGAACCCAGCAATGTCCCTGTATAGATATTATTGCAGGGGTTTCTGAGCCTTCATCTGCAGGTGTATCATTCCATGCGGAGGAAAACTGAATTAACATAAAGGAGTAGCGTTTCATTTGATAATTATGGCATTGCATCAGTTTGGCTGGTTCTTGGCGTCCTCTTGGTTCTGTGTGAAGAGGATATGTAGTTCTGTGTAACTGTTTTTATTTTATGAATATATAATACTGTATATTCCATTTGTGTGCCCTGTTAAGCAAGTTGCTGTGTGTCATTTATGCTGCTCAGGGAAACAGGGATGAAGGGTCAAATCCTGGTAAATGGGAAACCCAGGGACCTAAGGACATTCAGAAAAATGTCTTGCTACATCATGCAGGAGGACATACTGCTGCCACACCTCACTCCCAGGGAGGCTATGATGGTAAACTGTGATGGAAGATCTTAGTTGTAGCCCTTGAAATGAAATACCTTCTAATGAGCCTCATACACACATAAAAAAGTTCTCTGTATTCAGCTGTTTTAAATGAAGTATCAAGTCATATTTTAACTCTTTACTGTAGGTTTCAGCCAACTTAAAACTGGATGAAACCCTGGAAGTAAAAAAAGAGCTGGTGAGTGAAAGTCATGATATAAAGTGATATAAACTGCAAAAAAAAGGAGATCCTTTCTCAATCTGAAACCTTAATAAAGTGGGGGTTGTTCTGCACATGGGTTGCATCATGAAACATTTAATCTACTGGTTTAAACTATATGTCAAGTGGAAGTCAGATTTATTTGGAAGACACCTTTTTGAAGTCTACAGTGATCCTCTTTTTCTGTGTGAAGAATTAAAAAAACTAGAGATACACCTTTAAATAATTAAGAAACATAATCTTCAAAAAATAACAAAAAATTTTTTGGCAATGTTTATGTTCCTCTTACAGGTGACTGAGATTCTGACTGCCCTGGGGCTCCTCGACTGTGCCCACACTCGAACTAGCGCCCTCTCTGGTGGTCAGTGTAAACGTCTGGCCATTGCATTAGAACTGGTCAACAACCCTCCAGTCATGTTCTTTGACGAGCCAACCAGGTAAAAAACTAAAAGTAAATGGTAAAAAAACATAAATTAAAATATTACCAATATTTCACTGTACTGAATACAACACTTAAATCACACAGGCTTTGTGTTTGAGCAGACCAAACAGAAGACTGTGTAGGATACATTTAACCTTACTATTCTTACTATACATTATATAATTTGTCCTAAATCGCTGTAGACTAGTTTTTAAACCGTTTTAAAAAGCTGTTTCTGAACTAAGCGTTTCTAACCTGTGAGGCTGCTGTTTCTGTAATAAATCGAACTAAAGATAAATGCATGGATGAGTTTTTAAGGTCCCGTTACGACATCAGTCCTTTAATCCTAGAAATGTTCTTCAGGTCATAGAAGGCTGACCATGTTATTGCCTTTTATGTGACCCTCGAGGTTCAGGTCTGAGACCATTAAAGGGGGCATATACTGCTTTTAAATCATGCAGTTATTATCGATATAAAGTGGAAGTGCAATTCTTAGGTCTGAATTCCTCATTATTGTAGCTCTACAGGCTCCTCTTCCACTCCTCTTCTAAGGCAATATCATCTGCTCAGCAGATTAAAGGGCATTTTGGTTTGTAAAAGGGAACTACCCCCTTCAAAAACAGAAACACCTTTCCCTTCTTATTTGCTCCTGAATTGTACTTCACATCCGGTTTCAGTCAATATTTCAAAATAAGATATTGTAATAATTTTTAAAGTACAACTGGCTTGAAATTCCCTGCAACTTTTGGGCCCTTTTTAGCCACGTTCTAAGTACCTTAATACTATATCAAAGGATCGCTTGCCATAATTCAACCTCGTTGTAGAATTGCAGGTGTGACAAGGTCGCCCTTCTGTGAGCATTAGCACAAAACGACCGAGTTTCGGTTTGCTGGGCCTAGGCTATGCGCTTCTGTTGTCAATGAGTCTCTAACGACATTTTGAATGTTCAACTATACTGCCGGTCTGGACTCCATGCTCTCGGTTTGTTGTTTGCCTTTTACCGTAGCTCTTACTGTTCAGGGACGCGCCGCGGAGGGTTGGACTTGCAGGGTGTGGTTCAGGGAAGGGGGTGATTGGCTGGAACTCAACACGTAAAATGCCGAAACGTGCCGTCATATGCCGAACTGCCAAACAGCCTGTTTCTGAGTGCTAATTTCACTATGTAGAAAGACATACACCGGAACAAAGGAAAGACTAAAGCCTAGTTTATGCTTCTCCGACCGCATATCTGCACTCAGAGGCAGACATATGGACGGAGACGTTTTCTGTTTATAGTACTCCGCTCTTCCACTCCATCCTCTATTGTTTTTTCAGCGTTGCTCGACCAGGACAGCAGGGTGTGCTAAGTTTTCATGCCGAACGCATTTCTTCCTCAAGGAGCAATGAATGACAGAAAGTAAGTTTTGAATAAGCTGTAAAGTTTTTACTGGTGGTGCAGCTCATAGAATACTCTAGAAACACATGGAAACAAAACACAGCAGCCGTTTTTTATTGTTTAATTTATCCTTATCCTTTCAATATAAAGCATATAGTGGCCAAACGTTGCATTAACTACTGATTACAGCCACTGTAGAGCCCCGCTCTGGTAATGCGATCTGTGGCTGTTACTGAAACTGACCAATCAGATGCATACGCTCTCCGTTGATGGAGAGGGATAGTTAAAATTGAGGCCTCTACTCCGTGCGTCCTTGCGTAGGTGACTGAGAGCTGTTGCGTTGACTGATAATGGCATTGCGTCAATTCGTCTCCCTCAAAATGCAGAAGGATAAACTAGGCTTAATCAGTCATTTTAACCGCTTAGGGGCCACAGGCAGGCTGGGGGAACTAAAAGATATCGAAATACTAAAAAAATGCAAATTTTATGCCAGGTCCACTTTAATGGATTAACATCGTTTAAGAATAAGAGCAACATTCAAAAATCCGAACAATATAGTCGTAATAAAGTTTGTTTAGGCCTTAAAGATCAATGTTGTTTGTTCTCCTGTGACCTTTAGGGTTAGAAAATAAAGTTTTGGCATAATGTCAAGCAGCAAAATTATGACTTTAGATGCCCATTCTGATTGATTGGTAAAACGCTACTTTAACCCCCATTAAGGTGTGTTTGTAGCCCATCTGGAATGCCCCCACAGCTGGAACAACCCTGCTCATCCACTCCACCCGGTCAGCCATTTTTGTAGTTTGATAGTAATAAGCTTATGTAAGGGTGCAGAAACTTTATATTTGCAAGACGTCAGAGGAGTTTTCCATTCAGCTGCAAATTTTTACCTAACAAACCCAGTAAGACGACTATTTAGTGGCCCAAAACCTAATTAAATATAAAGTAATGCACAGTGTTTAGCAATAGGGGAATTTTAGGGTTATCTGAAAGGGTTGCTTATGGCAACCCAGAAAATTAATAATTCATTAAATTATCAACGGGGCACCACCTGGTCTCCCAGGACTATTAATATTCAAATACATTTAAGATGAGCCCTTTGACCGACGTATTGAAACACACTCAATAAAAGAAGCAGAGTTGTTCTGATGAATATTAAAAAGAGAAATCGCATTTCTCCTGTTTTGGCTTTTCTCCATTGGCTCCCTGTTAAATCCAGAATACAGTTTAAGATCCTCCTCCTTACTCATAAAGCTCTTAATAATCAAGCTCCATCGTACATCAGAGATGTGATTGTTCCATATGTTCCTAACAGAGCACTTCGTTCTCAGAATGCAGGTCTACTGGTAGTTAGTAGGATTTCTAAAAGTAGAATGGGAGGCAGATCTTTTAGTTATCAGGCTCCTCTCCTGTGGAACCAGCTCCAAGGTTTAGTCCGTGAGATAGATACTCTGTCTGTTTTCAAGACTAGGCTTAAAAGCTTCCCTTTTGATAATGCTTATAGTTAGGTTGGCTTACGTTATCCCAAGCTATTTTTGTAGTTATGTTGCTATAGGCTTAGGCTGTTGGAGGACAGACTGACCACTTTTCTTCTCTCTTCTACTTTTCTTTTCTACTACTCTCCAGATATATTTTTCTGCTATTATTGAGATTGTTAACGCAGTTTCCTCTCAGTATTTTTCCCCCATAGAAGCTCAACATGGTCTGTTACCCTGATCAACTATAAATGCCCCCTGCTGGATGGGGAACATCGGTCCAGATGATGCTCAAAGTGACCTAGCATCATCCATGCTGTCTCTTCTCCGTCTTCTCAGACCCCTAGACAGTCATGGTAGCTTACCGCTTGTAATGAGCCAGGTTCTGCTGGAGGTTTCTTCCTGTTAAACGGGAGTTTTTCCTCTCCACTGTCGCTACATGCTTGCTCGGTATGATGGATTGCTGAGGAATTGCTGTGGTTGGAGTGTGCATGATCCGGGCACAACTTCCATCGATGACTCATCGCAATCTGCTGAGATACCTTACATAGAAAACTTTTAACTGATTGGAATGTTTGTATAATTGTATTGAAATTACTTTTGTTGTAA
Organism: Apricaphanius iberus; assembly: GCA_028564705.1. Taxonomy (NCBI): domain Eukaryota; kingdom Metazoa; phylum Chordata; class Actinopteri; order Cyprinodontiformes; family Aphaniidae; genus Apricaphanius; species Apricaphanius iberus. The sequence goes on along the minus strand of JAPXFQ010002465.1, from coordinate 1,677,263 downwards.
AGAGCCTTGAGATGACATTTGTTGTGAATTGGCGCTAAAAAAATAAAAGGGAATTGAATTTAATTGAATTCACAAAAACAAAACAAATGAGTTCAATCTCAAAGCTGTGATCCGTGGTGCGCGGAGGAGGGATTTCAATCTCACCCAGGCAGTTTTGAAGAGATCAGACGTTCCAGCTGCTAAGATCCCAAAAGGGGGGGAGAGAGCTCCTTCTCAGGGTAGTGCTTTCCTTAACCACGAGTAGGGGTGGAAGATCAAGATGGTTGCTAGCAGTTGAAGTCTTTCGAGCTGGAGAATTTCGAATTTCCCTCTGACAAGCACGGGGCTTGGTGGACAAAAGGGGCGAACCAGCTGATCCAGTTAGCTGTATAAACTCTGGTGGCTTTATCCAAAATGGCCACTGATGATAGCCAATGGGAGGCTGTTCTGGGGCGATCAGGTGGCAGCTGCCAGCCAGTGAGCTTTGAGGAAGGTATCGACTGGACCAGTGCAAGGGATGCTGGGAGACAGAGTCCATTTAGACTGAGTGTATTTGTCAATTCTAGGCAGACCCACTGTGTAACTTAAAGCCTATAAGGAAGAGGCGTTTCTTAAATTATAAAAAAAAGATATTATACTAAATGACAATTATGTGTTTAAGCAAGCCGACAACATGAAAAACAACAAAGAAAAACATTATCAATTCTACAGTAAACTGTAGTCCTTTTTATATTGCTGACAACATCCATCCATCTTCTTCCGCTCATCCGGGGTCGGGTTGTGGGGGCAGTAGCTTAAGCAGAGAGACCCAGACTTCCCTCTCCCCGGCTACTTGGGCCAGCTCCTCGGGAGGAATCCCGAGGCGTTCCCAGGCAAGCCGAGAGACATAATCCCTCCAGCGAGTCCCGGGTCTTCCTCTGGCTCTCCTCTCAGTGGGATGTACCCAGAACACCTCACCAGGGAGGCGTTCAGGAGCCATTCTGACCAGATGCCCGAGCCACCTCAACTGGCTCCTCTCGATGTGGAGGAGCAGCGGCTCTACTCTGAGCCCCCTCCGGATATTCTAGCTTCTCATCCTATATCTAAGGGAGAGCCCAGCCACTCTGCGGAGGAAACTTATTTCAGCTGACTGTATCCGCGATCTCGTTTTTTCGGTCACCACCCAGAGTGAGTGACCATAGATGAGGGTAGGAACGTAGATCGACCGGTAAATCGAGAGCTTTGCCTTTCGGCTCAGCTCTCTCCTCACCACGACAGGTACAAACCCTGTATAACTGCAGACGCCTTACCAATCCATCTATCGATTATAACCTGCTCCATTTTTCCCTTATTCATGAACCCCCCCAGATACTTAAATTCCTCCAATTGAGGAAGGACCCCATCCCCGACCCATAGAAGGCACCCTGCCCTTTTCCGGCTCAAGACCATGGTCTCGGATTTGGAGGTGCTGATCGTCATCCAAGCGGCTTCCCACACGGCTGCAAACCACTCCAGTTAAAGCTGTAGATCACATTCCGATGAAGCCAACAGGAACACATCATCTGCGAAAAGCAGATACCCAATCCTGAGGCCACCAAAACTTATCCCCTAATCACCTTGGCTGCGCCTAGAAATCCTGTCCATAAATGTTATGAACAGGACCGGTGACAAAGGGCAACCTTGGCGGAGTCCAGCTCTCACTGGAAACAAGCCCGACTTACTGCCAGCAATGCAAACCAAACTCTGACACCGGTCATTCAGGGACCTAACCGCCCATATCAAAGGGCCCGGTACCCCATACTCCCGGAGTACCCCCCACAGGATTCCCCAAGGGACACTGTCGAACGCCTTCTCAAAGTCCACAAAACACATGTAGACCGGTTGGGCGAACTCCCACGCACCCTAAAGGACCCTGCTGGGGGTATAGAGCTGGTCCAGTGTTCCATGGCTATGACGAAAACCGCATTGTTCCTCCTGAATCCGAGGTTTGACTATCCGCCGGACCCTCCTCTCCAGAACCCCTGAATAGAACTTTCCAGGGAGGGTAAGAGGTGTGATCCCCCTATAGTTGGAACACACTCTGTGGTCCCCCCGTCCCCACCCCGAGACGCCGGATTACTGACAACACTTTAACACAAATTACGTGTCCGATACTACGAAATTGTATTAACGCCAATATAATGTGATGAATAAGTCTTCGATTCTGTTCAAAACAGATGTCCCACACAACACCCTGAGGTTGTTATTGTGCTATGTCAGGAATCAAGCTAACGCCATTAAATGTGTTAGGATCATGGTTTCTCCAACAGCAAAAACTGAAATATAATTCAACATTGTTTCTGTGATAGTACCATTAAAAGACGTATGTCAGGGAGCCAAAGTACCGAGCACATAGTGCTAACATAACCAGAAGGTCCAATGCTAATGCTATCAAAACAATTTTGCCATCGTTCTAGTGTTATTTGAAGCTTACTGCTTTACTGTGTCTTTTATTTCCACCGTAGGACTGAACTGACCCCTCAATAAGACAAATTCTTTCAGGAAATCCTTATTGATGCTGGTGGATGTTACTGAAGCTCTCGTCCTTCCCACAAATAAAAAAATACTTTCCTCACAAATGTGGGTAACCTACCATGGAAAATAAAATTTAACCAGGCTCTTTGGAGAGCTTCTGGTGCTTGAGGATGGCATGAAGAATTGTGTGGGTTAATAATCCAAACACATTTTAATTATTCCACTTGTACCTTCGGCCTACCTCGGCCTACTAACTATTAGTGAGAAATGAAGATGGTGGATTCACTTAGTGTTTAGCTGAAAGTCCATGACCTTGTTTAGCAGCTCCTGTGCAAGTACCATGACGTAATAGTTCAAAGAAAGTAGCAGATAATAGAGTAGTAAAATAGCAAAAAACTACAAAAGATAACTCCACAACACCTGAGATGACTAGTTTATGCTTTTGTTCGTTCTTACGTGTCCATTTGTTTGTGGAGCTGCTTGTTGTCCTAGTGGATTCTTCTCCGATCATTGTACGCCTCTTATTGTGGCGGGTAACGTCATTTTTTCTTGTTGTGCTTGTGTGACAGAGAGATCTCTGTGTGTCATGGTTGGCGGTTGTCTCACATGTTTTGGAATATCCAGAGCTTTTCGATTGAGAAAACTTTGAAAATTTTCTAGGTCAGGAAGCTCAGTTCACTTTTTTCAGAAAACATTCTTTGCAGTATATTGAATCGTTATTCAAATACTCGCCGTGCACTCGCTTTGATGAAAATGTACGATTTAGACAGAGTGCATACGAACCTGTCAGTTGGAAGTTAACTTTTACTCATGTTAAGTGCTGACAGTTTTTATTGCTCTATCTTGAGTTGAAAAAAATGACTAAACTCTGATAAAATCTTTTATAGCACAACAATTTATTTATATAGCACTTTACAAGTGACCAAAAAGCAGTACAGTGGCAATAAAGACATAGTAATAGAAAAAGAAGAAATAGTAAAAGAAAGAATTGCAAACACTGTTAAAAAAAGCCAAAAACAATTAGTTAAATAACTTACCAATAAAAGAGACAATGTATAATTAAAACAAGGACAATTAGAGAGAACATACATAAATAAGCTTAGGCTACTGCCCCCGCGACCCGACCCCGGATAAGCCGAAGATGATGGATGGATGGCTGGATGGATGGATGGATGGATGGATGGATGGATGAATATATATATATAAATAGTATTCATTCATTCACTGGTAGAAGTGAGCTACGATTGCAACCACAGCTTCCCTGGGGCTGGCAGACAGAGGTAAGGCCATCAGCCGCACAAGCAGACAATGTCGGTGAAGTGTCTTGCCCAAGGACACATCAGCATGTAACAGGCGGAAACAAGAATCAAACCCCCAATTTCCAGGTCGTACAATACCAGCTCTACCTCTGAAATACAGCTGCCCTAAATACTTAATAAACCACTGAAACTCTGACATAGCTATGAATAAATGAAACGGCAGTTTGAACTTAAATTCAGTTCACTTGTTTAACTTTGACCCAAATACCCAAGGAATGAACTATTTCTGTGCACTGACCTTTAAGTTTTACCTCTTGTATAAGTAGATGATGTGACAAATTTCTATTTTATATTTAATATTGTGATGTTCGAATTTAAGATTACTCTGCATGAAGTTTGTATGTTCTCCCTATGCACGCGTGCGTTCTCTCCCGTCACTCTACTTTCCTTCCACAGTCGAAGAAAATAACTGTTAGGGAATTGGTCTGCCTAAATTACCTTAAGGTGTGTACATGGTTGTTTGTTCTGTGTGTTACTGTGATGTCCTGCGATGCATTGGTGACATGTCCAAAGTGTACCCTGCCTCTTACCCGGTGGCTGCTGCAGATAGGCACCTGACCTCCACCCTGCAAGGATATGCAGGTTTATGGATGGATGGATGGATAAATGGATGGATGGATGGATAAATGGATGGATGGATTGATGGAGTCATATTATACTGTATGTATAGCTTTGTTTCTCTCGTATCACTTCTGACCTACAGGTTTCCTGTTTTGTTAGCCTGTCCTGAGCTGCTCATGCATTTTGTATCTGTTCTTTCAGTGGTTTAGACAGTGTGTCCTGCTACCAAGTGGTGTCCTTAATGCGCTCTCTGGCACTGGGAGGACGGACTATTATCTGCACCATTCACCAGCCGAGTGCCAAATTGTTTGAGATGTTTGATCAGGTGTGTATACGTACACTTCCAATGAAATGTATCACTTAAACATTTCAAAACAAACTCTTTCATTTTTAATTTTAATTTCTGTTAGCATTAAGCTTTCTTTCTTTTACAGCTCTACATCCTCAGTCAGGGTCAGTGCATTTACAAAGGCCCAGTGCCATACCTCATCCCCTACATGAAAACTCTGGGTCTCTACTGTCCGCCCTATCACAACCCAGCTGACTTCAGTGGGTCCCCCTCTATACAACCCACCACTTGGACCTGTTTTAGTTGATTCATTAACTTCATTTCTATCTTCATCTCTTCTGATTCAGTTATTGAGGTAGCCTCAGGGGAATATGGGGATCTAAACCCTGTGCTATTTGAGGCAGTTCAAGGTGGTATGTGCACCTTTGAACACAAGAAGAAGCCTTGTGACAACAATGGGACGTTGGTTTGTGCAGCAAACCGCTCCATGGTAGGTAGCAGATGCTTTCTTATTGTTTCAGCAAGGAAGAACTCAAAACTTTGTGAAAAATTATCCAGCTTTTATTTAACTTTTATCTGCTAAATGTTGATACTCCATTTTTTTTTCAGAATACAGGATACATAGAGAGCCATACTTTTGCCACAAGCACATTCACACAGTTCTGCATCCTCTTCAAGAGAACCTTAATAACTATATGTCGGGATCAGGTACACCACAGAAATACTGCTTCAAAGCATGCCCTCATATTCAAAGTCTGTTTAAAACAGTCAGGAAGTTACTGGAGGTGCTGTGAGATTGAAACTGGATGAGTTGTCTGCCATTGTTCTGTTCTCAGGTTTTGACCCACCTCAGACTGATCTCCCACATCACCATCGGTGTAATAATAGGTTTGCTCTATTTGAACATTGGCAACAATGCTAACAAGGTGTTTAACAACACCGGCTTTCTCTTCTTCTCTATGCTGTTCCTAATGTTTGGAGCACTCATGCCAACAGTGCTGACCTGTGAGTATTAGTTTGAGGCTGTACAGCTTTTTATATGCAGTTCCATTTTCAGTATTGTCAGTTATTCATCAAGTTGTTGTAGATGTATGTCTGTAAAGTTGTAATGATCCACCCAACAGTTCCACTGGAGATGTCTGTGTTCCTGCGGGAGCATCTTAACTACTGGTACAGCCTGAAGGCTTACTACCTGGCTAAAACCATGGCTGACATCCCGTTCCAGGTGAGCTAGCAGCTTTGGCAGAGGTACGCTGGTTTACTACTTGCTGCACACAGGAAAGTTCAGCACTGCTCTCTAGTCTTAGTTATGAGTGCTGAAGTACTGCTTTTGTATTTCATCTTGCAGATGCTTCATTTTATGTCTTCACTGCAGTTTCCACCTGTTTATTTGTCTTTAGTTTAAACTATTGTCAATTAATACAGGCCTCTGTGCGTTCCCACCTCGTTCTGTTATGTACCTTAAATTGGCCAATCAGCCAACCTCCCTGGTGTCAACAGCCTTAAAGATTGTAAAGCATCATGCTGTTCAAAATGTGTTGGAATGTCTTCCCATCACACTTTTCCATTATTCCCAGTCAGAGTTTGAATAGGATCATGACCCATTTTTATTAATTGATACATTTCATTGGGCTTGGGTTTAGATGTTTTTTTTATTATTCTCTGAGAAGAAAACAAGTTAATCACACATACCCTGTGTATCCTAACACCCAACTCTCAGAAAGCAACTGTTACCCTCTTTGACTATAATAACTTCAGTAATTTACTTCTTCAATTTAGATCCTTCATTTATATTGAATGTCATTATAAATTAAAATGTCAACATTTATAGTGAGCATGCATGTGTCCAAATATATACACACAAAAACTCTTTATAAAAGTGATAATTTATTTATAAGACTGCATGTTGTGAGATGCAATGGTGAAAATTGTCTGCCGCTTGAAATTGTATCAAGTCTTAGATTATTTTGCTCTTGTTACAATTAGAATTTGCAAGTCAACTTGATGAAAATTCAGCTATAAAATTATGATAGGGAATCTTTAATACTCAGAAAATTTTCCTGTCTTCTCTGAGTTTGCTTAATGAACTGGTTCCCATCTCTGGTAAAACTTCAGATTGCTTTGCTCTGCACGCAGCACGCAGAACTGAGCCAGAAAGTAAAAGGCACCAAAAACTGGTTTCAGGACCATGACAAAGACTTCACAGACATTTTACAACATTAGAGTAATCTAACAAAACCTTCAGTAAAGAACAGTGCTTTAGATTGAAAGAGTGAATGCCCAGTGATGTCATGTGATCTGATTTTGGTGAACCTGAAAAGAACTGTTCCAACATCCTGTACAATTACAACATAAAGAAGTGAAGCTGATTAAGGGTGTATTCAGACCTGCACTGTTTGGTCCACTTTAAATGGACCAGAGTTCTTTTGGAACGCTGGTCCGGACCTTTTGTGCAGGTGTGAATACACACAAACGAATCCTGCGGCGGATCAGAGAACCGGACCGAGACCAACTTTTTTAGGTGGTCTCATTCCGGTTCCAAACGGACAAAGGTTCGCTTCGCTTCAGGTCTGAATACAAACAGTCTCGATCCGAACCAACTCCACAATACATGCGCCTTTTTGTCATATCATTCATATTCTTTAACCCACGCGTTGACTTGCAGCGCCACAAATCAATATCCCGTATGCTGTAGTGAATGTAGTTAATTCCTGATGTTCCGTCTTCTGTTTAATCATTCTGCTGACAACATATCAGGGGTCAGAGCGCGCAGAACGCATTGTTTCCTTCTGTTTATTGCACGCATTCACTGTTCTAAATTTTCAAACAGAGCATCGCGAAACTTGCATTGAAGGAGCTGCTCTGACACGCAATTGAGATCATGACACCGACAGCACAGTTTTGTCAGAATAAACAGCTGAGCGGTAAATAAACAGGACAAGACATTAGCTTCAATCTGAAGACTCCTGCACTTACCTCTCATCGCTCAGTCATTGTCATAACCTTGCCTCTGATCGTAACCACACATCGGTTCAACAAACCACATCACCACACATCTTGAAAACTCTGATCCAGTCCGCCTGCTCCGTGACTCTCCAGCTTCGTTCTGCCGCAGCTCTCGCTGCTGGCTATTAGCCCCGGTGCTAACACCCAGCTGGTCCAATTCCTCTCAGGTCTCATCTGTAGCTCGGCCCGGTGCTAGCTCACCCCCCACCCTTGTTATCTTGCTCCGGCTCTCCTCTGCGTTTCTTCGCCCTCGCATCCGTCCTGCAGCTCTGTTATCCGTATGATTTTGATGCCGTTTACATCCATTTCCGGGTCTTTGCGCTTAGCTATCCCCCCCATCATTGCTGTCCAATAGCAGTACCGATTGTCACACACGTGGATGTGTTTACAAAATATAGTCCACCTGCAAAACTTAACAGTTTGAATACAAACGGCACCAAGGAATAACAAAAAATTGTTTGCCGTTGTTCCGGACCAAAAAAACGGACTAAAGGACTTTTCTGGTCTGAATACACCCTAAGATTTCATTGTTACAGGTGATCTGCCCCATCATGTACTGCAGCGTTGTGTACTGGATGACAGAGCAGCCTCCTGAGGCCACCCGCTACTTGCTCTTCATAGCCCTGTCCGTCTGTACTGCCCTGGTGGCCCAGTCCTTAGGTCTGCTCGTTGGGGCTGCTTCCACATCTCTTCAGGTATCATGAGTTTTTATGCTCAGGAAAATGTAGTATCTCTTGGCTTCCATAACCTGTTCTTTCCTCTACATGGTTCCACAGGTAGCTACATTTATTGGACCTGTCACAGCAATACCAGTGCTGCTTTTCTCTGGATTCTTTGTGAACTTCAACTCTATTCCTAATTATCTGCAGTGGAGCTCCTATGTTTCTTACGTCAGGTGTGTAAATCTGAGCAATACCACAGTCATCAGAACCAAGTTTCATTTCACATAGGCTTAAACAATCACACTATGTGGTTAAATTTTTTACCACCATGAATTAATGAGGTTTCCTTTGGTCCCATTTCTTGTTAAATTTATGTAAAAATTGTAATGTCAGCACATCTATCATTAGTTTAGTTAAACTATTGAACAATAAGTCTGAACCAATACACATCAGCTTTTAGAATTCATTCATAGTCGTAGTAAGCATAATCTTATCACTAGTGACACATACATTTATTCAAATTAATAATTTGTGATTATCAGATACAGGGTCAATGAATCCAAACACATCTAGAACACACTGGTATAAACATTCACTTTGATACAGCTATTCCTGAATCAATACACAAACAATCCATTTATAAATATTCATATTATAAGCAGAACAACAATATTAAAGGGGGGGTGGGTATTATGCAAAACTTACTTTTTGATGTGTAACATCCTGATAACATGTTATGTCTCCCTTAAAAAATGCCTCAAGTGTTGCTTTGACTCATCCACTTATGTTTGAATAATTTTCGAGTCTCTGTTGGTAGTTATTGGAGGTGCTGAAATGCCTGCTCCCACCTATTGCCTCCTTTTCCAACCATCTCCTGCACATACCCCTCCCTACACACACACTCAGCTCAGGTAGAGCAGCAGCTGCTACAGTTAGCTTAGGCTAATTGTAAGGTCAATCCCTTTACAGAGGACTGATTTCTAAGCAAAAGCCTTTTTGATTGTGGATTAATAAGCAGATTGGCCCAAAAGGTGAGGCTACTCAATCAGAACTTGTACAGGTAAGAATAGTGACTTAGCATTACTAACTCCGACTTCAAAATGTATATTCATGTGCTTTTATGGTTGCAATGTAAAAGGTAGCTTCATAGTTTTTTGAATTTATGATTTCATTGCAAAATATTGCTTCATTTCTCTCTACACTTGTGATTTCAATGCAAGACATTGGTTCATATTTCTGTGTTTTTATACTTTAAATGCAAAACGTAGCTTCATAATAATTAGTGTTTATAAAAAGGGTGCCAAGGACGTTAAATATTACAAAGCCAACACATCGTGTAAAAGCCTCTAAATTTACTCTGGTTCTTAAAAAAAAACACTTTCAGGGTCAGATATCGGATCATTTGTGTGTCGTTTTACAATCTCCAGTGTTGCCATTGCTCACCAATGTGATTTTCTTTCCTAAATACTAAAATGCAACACACTGAAAACTACTGTAAACTATCAGAGTCCGACTCCAGGCGCATGCTGTGATAATAGCCGGTGTGTATGACATTCTGCAGGGGGAGTTTCAGAAAGGGTAGGAGGGCTTAGAGAGGCTCACGCGAATATAAAGGCATCAAATACGGAAGTGATGGGAAGGCACATTTCTTTAAGGTGTATTTTGATATATATGAGATTTTAAGAAGGATTTAGGGTAAAATTTTCATTTGAGTGTGCTACAGAATGTTAATGTGTGCCAATGGCCACTGGAGATAGACAGCAGCCCCCCACGACCCTTCAAGGATAAGTTTTATATATAATGGATGAATGAACACAACTCCTCATTAGACATTTCTCTGGTCACAACATGGAAATCGGGAACTAATTACTAACAGAGCTATAATCTGTAGTAGGGATGCAACGATACCACGTATTTTCAAAACGGTACGTGCCAATACGATACTTGGCCATACCGAGTACCAATACTGATACTTTTACCACACAAAAGAATACAATAAATTGGAAGACAGGTTTTATTTTCTTCTCTGCTTGTTACAACAAATGATGGTGAATCAGATTTGAAAAAAAATATTGATAAAAAAAAGGAAACAAAATTAAATTTAAAGAGAGAAATGAAATTTTTTTGTGAAATTATTACAGAGTTTACTGATTTTAAGTATCGGTTCATGGTATCGATTAAATTTAACCGATAACGGTACAGTACACAAGAATGGTATCGGCCCTGATATCTGATACCAGTATGAGTATTGGTGCATCACTGATCTTTAGGGCTTCACAGTGGTGCAGTTGGTAGCACTGTTGCTTTTCAATGAGAAGGTCCTGAGTTCAAATCCCAAACTGGAGTCATTCTGCATGGTGTTTGTATTTTCTCCCTGTGCATGCATGGGTTCTCTCCATCCTAAAACATGACTGTTAGGTTACCAGTGTTTAGTGCTAATGCTAATTGACATTGCGTTCGTTTCTTTGCTACTAGTCTGGACGATGTGTTTCTCTCCTGCTGCAAACTTGCTTTGCTTATAAAGAGAAAGGCTATAGCAACCTTTTGTTGTCCAGTGTCTACCCTTTATTTATGCTCTTTGAAGAATATGCCTGTTATTTGTTAACCTCCAGCTCTGTAGCCTGACTCCATTTGTTAATGGAATTGTCTGGCTAGAAAGGGAATATTCTTCCCCTATGGAAGCAGCAGGAACCAAGTGCTTGTTCCACATACAGTGCATCCAGAAAGTATTCACAGCGCTTCACTTTTTCCACATTTTTTAATGTTACAGCCTTATACTAAAATGGATTAAATACATTTTTTTCCTTAAAATTCAACACACAACACCCCATAATGAGATTGTAAAAAGAAATATTTAGATTGTTGCAAATTTATTAAAAATAAAAAACACCTGAGAAATCACATGTACATAAGTATTCACAGCCTTTGCTCAGTACTTTGTTGATGCACCTTTGGCAGTAATTACAGCCTCAAGTCATTTTGAATATGATGCCACAAGCTTGGTACACCTATCTTTGGGTAGTGTTGCCCATTCCTCTTGGCAGTACCTCTCGAGCTCCATCAGGTTGGATGGAAAGCGTTGGTGCACAGCCATTTTCAGATCTCTCCAGAGATGTTCAATTGGTTTTAGGTCTGGGCTCTGGCTGGGCCACTCAAGGACATTCACCGAGTTGTTCTGTAGCCACTCCTTGGATATTTTGGCTGTGTGCTTATAGGGTCATTGTCCTGCTGACAGGTGAACCGTTGCCCCAGTCTGAGGTCAAGAGTCTCTGTACTTTGCTGCATTCATCTTTCCCTCTATCCTGACTAGTCTTCCAGTTCCTGCCGCTGAAAGCATCCCCACAGCACGATCCTGCCACCACCATGCTTCACGGTAGGGATGGTATTGGCCTGGTGATGAGCGGTGCCTGATTTTCTCCAAACATAACGCCTGGCATTCACTCCAACGAGTTCAATTTTTGTCTCATCTGACCAGAGGATTTTTTTTTCTCATTGTCTGAGAGTCCCTAAGGTGCCTTTTAGCAAACTCCAGGCGGGCTGCCATGTGCCTTTTACTAAGGAGTGGCTTCCGTCTGGCCACTCTACCGTACAGGCCTGATTGGTGGATTACTGCAGAGATGGTTGTCCTTCTGGAAGGTTCTCCTCTCTCCACAGAGGAATGCTGGAGCTCTGACAAAGTGACCATCTGGTTATTGGTCACCTCCCTGACCAAGGCCCTTCTCCCCCGTTCACTCAGCTTAGAAGGCCGGCCAGCTCTAGGAAGAGTCTTGGAGGTTCCAAACTTCTTCCACTTACGGATGATGGAGGCCACTGTGCTCATTGGAACCTTCAAAGCAGCAGAAATGTTTCTGTAACCTTCCCCAGCCTTGTGCCTCAAGACAATGCTGTCACTCAGGTCTACACTCAATTCCTTTGTCTTCATGCTTGGTTTGTGCTTTGACATGCACTGTCAACACAGGGGCCTTATATAGACAGGTGTGTGCCTTTCCAAATCATGTCCGATCAACTTAATTTACCACAGGTGGACTCCAATTAATCTGATGAAACACCTCAAGGATGATCAGTGGAAACAGAATGCACCTCAGCTCAATCCTGAGCTTCACGTCAAAGGCTGTGAATAATTATGTACATGTGATTTCTCAAGTTGTTGTTTTTTTAAATAAATTTAAACAATTTCAAAGACACTTTTTTTTACATTGTGATTGTGGGGTGTTGTGTTTAGAATTTTATGGGACAAATGAATTTAATCAATTTTGGAATGAGCTGTAACATTAAAAACAGTGGAAAAAGTGAAGCGCTTTGAATACTTTCCGGATGCACTGTATAAACAGATGCAGGGGAAAGGGCCATTAAAGCAAGACCAGGAAAACATGAAATACTGCTGATGGGGTCAGCAGCAGCATCCATTCTTAGAGGTCAAATAAAACAGTAAACAGCAGAGATGAATCCAAATTGTTCAGTACCTGTTTGCTTTTTTCTTCAATGCCTGCATAAAAAGCATTGCACCCCATGAGACCAGAATGCTTTTTGTGTGTAAGTCCTCATTGTTGTATCCCTCCCACAGGTACAGCTTTGAAGGAGTGCTGCTGTCCATATATGGGATGAACCGCTCAGAGTTGGAGTGTCCTGGGAAGGTGTGTATGTTCCAACAGCCTACGGCTGTTCTACAGTTATTAGATGTGGAAGATGCAAAGCTCTACATTGATTTCATCATCTTGGGTGTCTTCTTCATCATCCTTCGACTGACCACTTACCTCGTCTTACGCTACAAGGTCAAGTCCGAGAGATAGTTTTTCCTGTCCTTTTCAATAGACTGGTTCTTGAGCTCAGAGTACAAGATATCATTTTATAATCCTGGGAAGTTTGCCTACTCAATTTTCTCTGATTGCTGCTAAATGGAAAGAACACAAATTCTGGTTTCCTGGTAAGCAACAATTGGAGTGACAGTTCAGAAAGGCCATCAAACAAATCCGCTTTCTCTGTTTTACCTCGTCTAAACTTTAAACTGTTGAGTCCACAAAGATACATCAACAGTCAGACTGAGCCACTTTCACCCACAAAGTTCATCTATTAAATGTTTGTTGAAAAGACATAAAAAAAGCTGTTCCCTTCCAGTGAAACATGTTACTATGCTCACAAAGTGAACTGTGAAATATATTTGTCATGAAGATGTATACTGATGTCGAAACATATTTAAATAGTTGAGGGCTCAATCTAACAGGCTAACCCAAGCTTAAAGGGATATACCCCCTTAAGTAGAAATGTGTATGTTTCCATATTCCCCAGAGTTAGATAAATTAGAACAAAACTAATGTAACCAATGTAAGTGAACACGAACTACTAGAATGCTACTACTTCCAATTCACCTACGCTGGTTTATGCTAAGCTAAAGCTAAAACTAAAGTAAATGGACTGCTGCCAGATTAAGGGAAATACTGGGCTGGTTACAAAAGGTCTTTTTCTCACTTATTTAACCGTGGAATATGGAAGCAGATACATTTCTACTTTAATGTTTATGTTTAGCCTGAATATAGACAGGATATACAGGCATGATTGGCAGATTTGAAATAAACATTTTTAAAAATTCATGAGCTTCCAGTAATTGGAAGGTATAAAAGCAATGTTTTCATGGCAACACTGGACTTGGCTGTTTAGGAAACACCACAGTGGATCATCTGTCTCCTTCACTACATTGTGAACATTCACTGAGGGTAAATAGACCTTTGTCTCTAGACACGTTTTTTGTGTCACAAACCACCACTGATACCCATCTCTATCCGCACCACACTACCTGCATTGTTATTTAACTCTCTAGCATCTTACTTAGGATAATTGACCCCAGGTACTTCAACTCTTCTGCCTATATTACGTTTACCCTCAACAGCTCCGCACCCCTTTTATTCACACACAGTTACTTAGCAATTTATTGAAAATGCTAAATAATTGCTGCCACATCTATATTCTACACTATGGTCCTTTTGTTGGAGTCTTGTGACTGAACCAAGAATCCCTTAAACAATGCAAAAAACTTAAAAAGTCAGGACATTTGTGTTTGGTTAATTGTTTCTGAAGCTGTAAGAAAATGGGTTTATTTCCCCTTACATGGTGCCATATACAGTATGTAAAGAAACTTGCCAAATCTTCTCTGCTAATACCAAACAGCTTATTCTACTAGTGACTTTGAAGTTATGTTCATTCAAATGGATGGAGTTTGAAGAACAGGAGTCTCTGTAGTGAATAGAACTGCCCGGAACCACAGAAACCTGGGACGTTGTCCTCACTGGCATGAACAGCATCCCCAAGATGATCCCACCTGTCAAGACTGCAAGCAAGGCTTTTCCAGTCCTCTCCATTCCCATTTTATAAAGAATGTTCTCTGATAAACCCCCATCTGTGGGAGAGACCATTGTCTTCTTGGAGGACAGTTTGGTCCCAGACTGTGGAAATATGTGGCTACCGCTTGTTGCAGATACAAATCTTGATAATGTCTCCATAAATAGAAAACTTTGTTATTCCATTTAGGGAGATACAGATGCTTACCATGACATTGCCTCCACCAAAATGCAATCAGCATAAATAATCTAATTGGGTTCTCCTCAATTTGACACCCTGATCTAACTTGTGTAGAATGTCAACTCATTACTGTACGTAATGCTCATTTAATTTTAGTTTCTACTGAAGCCAACACCTATGGAACGCCAAAGTGTTAAAATTAAATAAATAAATACAACATTATGAAATATCAGCATCAACCTTATATGAAATAAAACCTGACTGTGGGAAAAAAAAGAGATTGGAATAAAAACTGATGGAATTAAATAAAAATGTCCTGAAATAATTTATATTATTATGAAGTAAATTGCAGTGAAATATATATATATATATATATTATACAAATGTATAATCAAAAAGAATATATGTATATATATTTTAAAAAATGGGCGTTGCATTTGAAATGAATTCAGTTTTAAATAATTCCATTGTCACATTATATTTTTATTTAATATTTATTCATGCTGATATTTATTTCATAATGTTGTATTTATTTATTTAATTTTGAACACTTTGGCGTTCCATAAACACCGACCTGCCAATAAAAGGACAGGCCTCTTGTCAATCTTTTCTGCATTTTTTGGGTAAAAGAAACTCTTCCTGATAAACTATAAAATAATCCCTTAAATGTTGATAAAATGAAGAAACACTTCTCTAGTTGGCCATGTTTGCTTGGGTTTCCACTTCACAGCCTGTCTCTCGCATTCTTTTAGATGCAGCTTGATCAGCATAATTTTGAGATAGTAGTTGGGCTCACTCATGCAGCAACTTTCGAGCCTTTATTTCTGTTCATGTGATGTTCTGTGATGGTTTTCTGCTTACAGCTATGATAACACCACATTTAAAGTACAGGTCACAGGTTTCTAATATGCATCTAAAATGTAAAAAAAGATTTGACATGTTTAATGAGGTTGTTTTAAATTGCACTATGCATAACAGCAAATATTTAATAATAATAACAAATAATTAATAATTTAACAATTAAAAAGTTTCATAATCTTGGCCATTGATGTAATCGGGGAGGTGATTTGTTGGGCGCTGCCTTCTCAGTTTCTAGTAGGTGCATCCGAATCGGCTGGTTGCATCCTACGGTTGTGTTATCAAAAGTCAGTTTGTTCAATAGCTTTGGACTGTGATCAATTATTTTTATGATAAATTATTATGTTTGCTGTAAAAACACCATCACTGTCAGGACATCAAGCCCACAGGTTTCCAAAGGAAAAAAAAACATTGCAGCATCTTGTGTGTCTTCTATGCAGCTGAACTGTCCTCAACTTCTGCTTTGGCTATGGAAAACCTGGTCATTTGTGGTGCTCACTTCTGACCAGAGGACTAAAATAGCAATGATGTGACAGAGTTTATACTGAAGCAAAGTCCAGGTTAGACTCTCACCAGCCAGCGTGCTGCAGTGCTTACAGCTTCATGGACCGCTGTCCGTGGCAGCAGCCAGCTGGGAGACACGACCAGATTGATCAGAAGCTCAGCTCTATGCAGATGGGTCTTTGCTTTGTAAGACTTGTTGTCTAACATCTGCTAATGATCAACTTTGTTAAAAGATAGCTATCAAAGATTAGAATCAACGTGATATGCAGGTTGTAAAAAAGAAATAGTAAAGCTAGCTTGCAGCAGCAAGGCTAATAGTGTTAGCGTCACCTAGCATTGGTTTGATTTGGGCTTTAATCTATCTGGGACATGCAGTAGGCTCATAGCTGTGTTGTAGTGGGCCATCATATGTGTAGTTGTAAATGTTTAAAATTGAATCTGTGTCTTTGATCGAGATTACAGAACTCCCTTCAGCCACGTCACTTCTGGTCTGGCATTCTCACAAAAATTACTCTAAAAGTGAAAATAATGTATGTATTAGTACAATTTTATTTAGAAACTGTTCCTAATATATTTCTCTAAATGATGGTTTAAGGGGCACTCTAACCTGCAACCTGCACTTCAAAATGAGAACATCACACGAGATTTAAAAAAAAGGTTTGATGAAAAGTATGCTTATTACCTGCTGAAAGGTTATCTTTCGACAAGTAAGACTGGAATTTATTTCCTAATTGACTCAGATGTTCCTTTCCACGACTTTGCTGCTTAACCCACCAATTAACTTTCATTCTTAATGTGACACCAAGAAACAATCTTTCCAAGATTATAGACTTTGAACGTATTGTAACAGAAAAAAATATCAACTACTTTTCATAACAAATATTTATATCCTGTTTGTTCCTGTAATTAACCTTGATTGAAAGCTTAGATGCAATACATGTTCCTCCTGCATATAACAAAATCAAACATAGTTTTCTTTCATGCTGATAGTGATATTGTGCTTTTATAAATCATTATGTGTTCTTCCCACATCTTCAATTTTACTTTCAGATACAATTATTTAGCCTTAACAGGTTTTGTTTAACGCTATAATATATTTATCATCTTTAATATTCTATGCATTTGCTGTTTTATCATTATGTGTATATCTTATTTCTATGTGCCTGTATGTTTTCATCCAGCAGTGCCACAGAGACACAAAATCCTAATAATCATGTTTGGTGCTACCTGATGTGTCATGTTTAATATGAAATGTAATGTAATAATTTTTAGGCATCTAGACTGCATATTTAAAAGTACATTGAACACATACATAAAGAAACCAAAGACAATTTTATGTAACCAGGTGTTTTCATGTTATTTACATTTAATGAAAGTTTTTAATCCCTTTGTTGTTTTCTGAAAGAACTGAGGGTTTTTAAATTTTTATTTGTCGAGGAAATGTATCAACGGAATCCTCAGTACATTTGTTATAAGAAACAGAAAAAAAACACGTTAGTTTCTCATAGTCTTGAAGATAGCAGTAAAAATTTTGTTATTTGTAATCCATACATTTTCTACTAGATGTCACTGTTTCCTAAAGACTTGACCTTTAAATCATACTCTGTTTATACACTACTACAACTTGAACTGGTGAAGTATTGTAGAAATCTAAACGTTATAATATTTTAATAAAAACTCAACTGACAAATTAATTGACTTTTTGCCATATTTCACAATTCCATTCCATAGACATGCATCAGAAAGAAATTATTCGAACAGCCATCATTCCAAGATCTGTACGAGAGCATAAGCTTTATTTCCAACCAGTTTAACAGTATTGCAATAGTGCATAGTAGCGCAATATTTGACTATTAATATAGGAAATTGTGTGAGAAGTAATTTTTTCATACAGGGATATTTTCACAGCAGTAATATTTTCCACACACATCTTTCTGTTTTACGCTTTTGGATCCCACTGAAATGTTTCAGATAGTGAATTAAATCCTACTATAAAAGACAACCTAAGTGAAAAAATGCAATTTTGAAATAATTTTATTTAATAAGGGAAAAAATACAAGACAATTTTGTTTTCCGTCATTTCGACCAATGGGTCCAAAAATTCCAATCTATTTTTAGCTGTCAGTTCTTAAAATTATAATACATTCAATATTATTTATTTTGAATAGCATTCAATCCGGACAAGCAGTCAGTTCAATGTCATATGTTCTTGTGGAATGTTTAAAAAAATTTAATTAAACAATTGCACTGAAAACACAAACAGTTCACCTGCTGTGGCCTAAATGTACAGTCTCACAAATTTCTCCTGCTCCTCATGGGAATGAAATGCTTGTCAGCTTGTGCATAAACAAAAAGTAGGGTTGTTACATAAGTTATTGTTATGCGGTTTTGGATTTGTGTCTTAGATTATGGGGGTTTTAAATGTTGTTTTTGGAGGAAGAATCTGAGCTCCGCTGCCACACTGGAGACTGGAAAAAAGCTCAACTTAAGCCGAAGTTTTGAAATGAGGGAACATTTCGCCAAATTAAGTGATCAAATATCGGAAAGACTTACTGAACAAGCTGTTTCTTGACCCGCAAGCTATTACATCAGCAGGAGGAAATCCAGCAGCATGCGGCGGAGGTTGGCACAACATCATACTCTTGGGACCAATGTGCTTCAAAGTCTCTGTAACATGCTGTCAGCTCCCGGCTAAAAAGATACATTGAGTACAGTGTCCAGTTCTGAGATGATGCACAGATGCTCTCATGGGAATCTTTTTTAAACTGATTTATTCACTTTATTTATTTATTCACCATTGAACTTGATGCGTAAAGTTAGACATGTCTGCGTCTGCATCATGTGGTCAGAGGTGTAATTACTAATCTGTCAAAATAACAGACGGTCTTCAGGTTTTTCCGAAATCCAGCTAAAAATACAGAAAATATATGGTTGGCGTGATCTCTGGGCCCAAATGGAAAAGTTTCTCTTTGCCCCTTCCCAGTGATTCAAACACAGTGTTAGAAAGTTAAGTGGAATTTCACTAATTAGCCAATTCTGGTAGCTGCCAAATATGTAGATTTTGGAAATCTTTTACCATCAAGTAGGCCTTAAGTTTTCATGATGCAATACATTTTGCCTTGATTTAAAAATATTCAATAACAGATAAAACCCTAAAGTCACCAACATTCATTGCTCTAGCCCCAGAGGAAGTGGAAACTAGGGCAACCTATAAATAGGACTGCTCCCCCAGCTGCCCGTTCTTAGACACAAAGCCTCTGACCGGGGCTACCAAGGGAAGGTCCGAGACTCAAAGAACCTTCCTTCGCGGGCGAGGAGACACGTCTGAGATCGAGGAGGAACTCGTTCAAGCAACACTGACGGACGTTCGATCAGGTGACTGAAAAATCTTGATAAACAAACCCCTTTGTTCTGCCTAAACTCTTTTGACCATCCTGCATGCTGCTGCCGGCTGCGGTGGGCAACAGAAGAGAAACAGAACCTCCAATCCTATTCCTTGGCTAGCAGAGGAAGGCAAAAGTCTCTGGAGAAATTTGCTTCAAGGAACCCAAAGACTGCCGACACCAGGTGAATCCTAAATATTGATAAACAAAGACGTTGTTTATCCCCAGAGCCCAATGAGTTTCAGGCTGCTGATCGCTGAGAAACAGAGCCACTAAGGTGGAAGGCCTAACGCAGCCCGAACCGCATGCCTGAACCGGACGGACGCCGCATCGAGCCACCGACAAAGGACTGATAAGAGTGGCCGGGTCGGAGAATCCATAGGTAATGTTCGTGAGTGTCAGGGCCAGAAAGGAGGGAAACGCCGTCCTGATCGGAAGCTCCAGGAGCTACCAGCCTGCTAACTAACTTAGGAACCCTTTGTTAGCCTGCTGGGCTAACGTCATCTGAGCCCCCTCACCCATCCACTACGGAGAACGCTTGTAGAGCTAATCATTCCATAACGTCCGTTTGGGCAGAGGCAAATTAGTTGGGATAACTCATTTTAGAGGTCTTTCATTTCATGTTGTTATAGTGTTTCATCTGCTATTTTTTGTTAAACAGTCCTCCTGGCCTGAAACTTTAATCAATGTTTTAACAGACTTTTCCCGACCAAGAGTAATTTTAAATCCTGCAATTTGAGCTACTCAATCAGACAGGAGCATTCTTTTTTTTCTTATTTAATGTTTAATAAATGTATTTGAGCCACTCTAAACGCCCACGTGTGTTGCTGAGAGCTAAAGTTCAACAAGCCATGTATCGGTTTTAGGCTGGCACTGTAAAAAAGGTTGCTAGTAACTGTTCAAACAGAATTCTGTTTAAATAGATTGTTTAAGAAACTAATCTTATTACACGTGTTTGAACTTGCGGTATTTTATATCAAATACTGGAATTAAATTGTTTAATTTAATGACCCGTTCATGAATTAAGTAATTTCCCAAAGGTTGATTGCACTCATCCAGAGAATTCTGAATCAAACAGGTTGTGGGTTCATATCCCGGCCCAGGGCTTTTCTGCATGGAGTTTGCATGTTCTCCCTGTGCATGCGTGGGTTCCCTCCGGGTACTCCGGCTTCCTCCCACAGTCCAAAGTATGTGGGTGTGTGTGTGCATGGTTGTTTGTCCTGTCTGTCTCTATGTGTGGCCCTGTGATGGACTGGCAACCTGTCCAGGGTGTACCCCGCCTCCCACCCGTTGACAGCTGGAGATAGGCACCAGCACCCCCGTGACCCCTGGAGGACTAAGGTTCAGAAAATGGATGGATGGTTTACATATAAATCACTGGTGCTAAATTTGTTAAACTAATTAAAATTTGTGAAACCTATTCAGCTTTCCTTCAAGCATAAATCAGAATATATGTTTCTCATTTTATTACATTATTCATCTTTTATGCTTTTTTATTTTAACTAATCATTTATTTTTAATCAGTAGTGTGTTCTTTTTCTACTGTGGTGATTAAAACGTTTTTCTTTGTTTTCTGTAAATAAATCTTGCTTAGGAAAGTAACAGTCGTCATTTCTTGTTCAACAGACACATTGCAAGGTTTATGCTTAATAAATGGTAAAGAATTCATTCCCTCTGATTATTAGACTAACATAGAGATTTGGAGGAATGATCCAGAATCAGGATGCAGCTTCAGTTAATGCAACAAGAAACTACTGATCAAGCCTGAAATCTGGGTGTATTAATGGATTTAGACCTGAGTCCACATTTATCAAACATTTGTAGAAACTGTCCAAGATTCTATTCATTTCAGTTCAATTCACTTTTATTTATATAGCACCAATTCACAACAAATGTAATATCAAGGCACTTTACAACACAAATAATTTTAATGCAATTATACAAACATTCCAATCAGTTAAGTTTTCGATGTGAGGAATCCCAGCAGATTGTGTTGAGTCATCGACATAAGGTTGTGCCCAGATCATTCAGACTCCAAACACAGCAATTCCTCAACAATCCCTCATACTGAGAAAGCATGAAGCGACAGTGGAAAGGAAAAACTCCCTTTTAACAGGAAGAAACCTCTGGCAGAGCCTGGCTCAGTACAAGCGGTCATCTGACACGACCATCTGGGGGTCTGAGATGACAGAGAAGAGACAACATGGAGGATGCTCGGTCACTTTGAGAATCCTCTGGACCGATGTTCCCCATCCAGCAGCGGGCATTTATAGATAAGTGGGGTACCAGACTGGGTGGAGCTTCAATGGAGAGACAAACACTGAGAGAAAACAGGGTTAACAATCGCAATAACAGCAGAAAAAATATATCTGGAGAGTAGTAGAAGAGAAAAGTAGAAGAGTGAAGCTTGATTATTAAGAACTTTATACGTAAGTAGTAGGATCTTAAACTATTATTATTATGGATTTAACAGGGAACCAATGGAGAGAAGCTAAAACAGGATAAATGTGATCTTTCTTTTTAGTATTCATCAGAACTCTTGCTGCAGCATTTTGGATCAACTGAAGGCTTTTAATTGCATTTTGTGGACTTCTTGATAATCTGGAATTACAGTAGTCCAGCCTTGAAGTAACAAATGCATGGACTAGTTTCTCTGCATCACTTCTGGACAGGATGTTTCTAATTTTAGCAATATTGTGGAGGTGAAAGAAAGAAATCTTAGAAACCTGTTTAATATGGGATTTAAATGTCATGTCTTGGTTAAAAATTACACCGAGGTTCTTTAAATTATTAACATAGGCCAAATTAATCCCATCTAGATGAAGTGATTGATTTAGCAGTTTCCTTTTTAAAGGTTCTGCACCAAAGACAACAACTTCTGTCTGTCTGATTTTAAAAGTAGAAAATTCAGAGTCATCCAGGCTTTATGTCTTCGAGACATGCTTGTAATCCACCTAACTGATTGGTTTGATCTGGATTTATGGATAAATATAATTTTGTATAATCAGCATAAAATTGGAAATTAATACTATGTTGTCTAATTGTTTTAGGAATTGGAAGCATATATATAGTAAAGATTTGATAATGAGTTTCAAAAAAAATTTTTATCATCAGTACACAAGGAAAAAGTGACAACCTGCTTAACTGATAAGCAGAACCATCTAGTTGTCAGCACAATTTGCAAACATTTTATTTATAGGAGTAACAACATCCCATTAAGCTGAAGTGCTAAAAGTATTGTGTGAGTTGACTTTCGTTAACAGAATGGCGTAATTCATAAACAAATTAGCATAAAACTGGATGGGTAGAGGGTAAAATAATACTGTGGAGAGCATGGTGGGAATTATGTAATTTTAGGGGCAAGGCCATTTGACCTCCAACTTTTCTTTTTTTTTTTCTTTTTTTAGGGGCACCAAGGGCATATGACAGGCACAAAGGCCATTAAGTAAAATTTGATGGTTTTCCCTTTCAGAGTGATACCATAACATCCTAATTCGGAATAATGCATGGCTTATTTATTATTTCATCCATAGGTTGTGGATATCTGGGACAAAAATACATTTTTAAAGATAGGAATAGGGAGTAGAACACACAAAGAGCTACACATGATGTAAACTGTAACAGACTGAGGCTTTTGCCATGTTATGCATACTAACTGATACTACTCAAAGATGGGATATCCTATGCAAAACACATTGATGTGGTGCTGACTAGAAAAAGTGAAAACATTTTCAAAGCACACAGCTTTATTACAAAACTGATACAGTTGTGGTTTGTAATTCATAGAATTCATAGCATGTATAGATTATAGTAGATCTGGTTAAATGAAACATCTTAAATCAACAGAATTAAATGTAGAGCCAGGAGGAGGGACTTAGTTTGAGAATATGTATAGTTAAACCACATAATTTAAAATGTATCAGTCTTAGTCTTTTGCTACATTATGCATACAAACTGATACTATTGAAATATATCAACTCTAAAAAACAGTCATGCTTCTGTCATGTCTAGCTTCCACAGAGCAATGGTAACTTGTTTCTTTAAGGGGAAAGGTGCTCCAGTGCTGGAAGTAGTTTGCTGCACATGTAGATGCATCTTTGTTCCGACATCCTGAAGTACTGTAGCCACTGAGTTTTGGTGAAACCCGGAACAACACTGTCCCATCGATGCATATTTATAGCACCAAACCGGGCTAGTATTTGCATTGTCTTACCCACGAAGCTGCTTCACGGTACAGTGGCGGCCTGGGTCCCAATTTTATTGTGCAACTTAGACACTCCCACTTATAACATTTTCAGGAGACACGCAGATGTAGGGACATTGCAGTGGGCACACTTTTCGGCTCCAGAGGGATGGGCCCTCCAATGAGTCACACTGCTAAACTGTATTTAGACAATGAGGGCCCTGGGTGGGGGATGGGGGTGTCTGGTAGCATTACCATGTCCCGCCCATCTGTTTTAACTGCACAATATAACAACATGCAACGACACAACATTCGAGCAAGGGGAAGGAGGCTAGGGGTCTTTGCACGCTCCTGTTCGCTGCTGTCCATCGGGGGTTGGGTTCTGAGAGGTGGGATAAGATGTTTGGTACTGGACTGTTTGGCTGCTCTCGACACTGTGGCGCATTGGTGGTCGGCTTGTCTCCATCCTAGAGGGTAGGGAATACTTGTCCTTGGTACAGGGGCAGGTTGCTCTGCTGGGGCATCGGTCCCTGGACCTGGGAGTATAGAGTGTATATGGTATGTATGAATGAGTGTGTAGCGTCCTCTCTTTGTTGTCTAAGTGTGCTGGTGTAAATGTGGTGCATAAGAGGGATAGTTTGTTTGGGGCTGGGGGCCCAGGTGCAGACCAGCTCGGCCCTGGTGAATGCTGGGCAGGGGTGTGCCGGTGGGTGCCCCACACACGCACCAGTGTGGGGACGTTGATGTTTGCGGATGCATTCTTGAGGGTGTCATCAATGGCTGGTTGGTGCCAGGGCCATTCAGGGACATTGTTGTTGTATTAATATACCCATTTTTGTATGTTGTGGATGTGTAGTTTTTAGTTCACTTCATTGGATTTGTTTTTTTTATGTTGCTCCATCTTACTAATTGCTTATTCTTCATTTTCTTTTTCCTTCCCTCTTGTCTTTTTCCCTTTCTGTGTCCATAACCTCAAGAAATTAAACCCACAGCAATTACTAATAAAGAATTTTCATACATATTTATCAGGTGGAGTACTATAGCAAAAGCTCTGCTTGAGAAAGTACATCTCTTGGGCTTATACTTGGTACTCAGATACCATTTCTGACTACCACACTGCCAGACAGGAGACGTAAAAATAAAAAAAAGATTGTACTTTAAGACTGTGCTTACCATTCCTGACCGCCAGCCCATACCACGCGTCCAGGACATTATGCATTAGGTGCATTAGGTGGAAATTCCTGGTTTTCACTCTTAGACCAAGGGAAAGCATACGACCAGGAGTTTATGTCAGAAGAAAGGCACCCACTCACTGCTTTTGTGACGCCTGGGGACTTTATGAGTGGAATTGCCTCCCCATTGGACTCATGAACACCCCTGCAGCATACCAGCGATGTATAGAGGAGTATTTGGATGGACTGCGTGACAACATCTGCATACTCTATCTGCACGACACATTGGTTTACAGCAAAACATTCAAAGACAACTTGGAGGATACAGTACAGACCAAAAGTTTGGACACACCTTCTCATTCAATTAGTTTTCTTTCTGTCCATGACTATTGACATTGTAGATTCACACTGAAGGATTCAAAAATATGAATTAACACATATGGAATTACGTATTACTTTTACAAAAAAAGTGTGAAATAAGCCTGCGATGGACTGGCAACCTGCCCAGGATGTACCCTTCCTCTCGCCCGTTGACAGCTGGAGAAAGGTACCAGCCCCCCTGCGACACCTTGAGGTTTAAGCGGTTCAGAAAATGGATGGATGGATAGATGTGAAATAACCTGGCCTCAAAAGTAACCGGACCTGTACCCAATCGAGATGATAATGGGTGAGCTGTACCGCAGAGTGAAAGCAAAAGGGCCAACAAGTACTATGCATCTCTGGGAACGCCTTCAAGACAGTTAGAAAACCATTTCTGGTGACTACCTCTTGAAGCTCAAGAGAATGCAGAGCAGTAATCAGAGCAAATGGTGGCTACTTTAAGGAATCTAAACTATAACACATGTATTCAGTTATTTCACCCTGTTTTATTTAAGTACATACTGTAATTCCATGCATTATGTGTTAATTCATAGTTTTGATGCCCTTAATTGAGAATCTACAATGTAGTCATGAAAGGAAAGGAAACTCATTGAATGAGAAGGTTTCCAAACTTTGGGTCTGTACTGTAGTTGAGAGCTCCGGGGGTGGATGAGATTCACCCAGAGTCCCTCAAGGCTGTGTATGTTGTAGGGCTGTGTTGGTTAACGCAGCTCTGCAATACTGTGTGGATATTGGGGGCAGTTCCCTTGGATTGGCAGACCGGGGTGGGGGTCCCCCTCTTTAAAAAGGGGGACCACAGAGTGTGTTACAACTATAGGGGGATCACACTTCTGAGCCTCCCTGGAAAGGTCTATTCAGGAGTTCTGGAGAGGAGGGTCCGATGGATAGTCAAACCTTGGATTCAATAGGAACAATGCAGTTTTCCTCCTGGCCGTGGAAAACTGGACCAGCTCTATACCCTCAGCAGGGTCCTGGAGGATGCGTGGGAGTTCGCCCAACCGGTCTACATATGTTTTGTGGACTTTGAGAAGGCGTTCCACTGTGTCCCTTTGGGGAATCCTGTGGGGGTACTCTGTGAGAATGGGGTACCGGGCCCTTTGATATGGGCTGTTAGATCCCTGTATGCCCGATGTCTGTTTGGTTCGCATTGTCCACAGTAAGTCGGGCTTGTTTCCAGTGAGAGCTGGACTCCGCCAAGGTTGCCCTTTGGCACCGGTCCTGTTCATAACATTAATGGACAGGATTTCTAGGTGCAGCCAAGGTGTTGAGGGGATTCGTTTTGGTGGCCTCAGGATCAGGTATCTGCTTTTCGCAGATGATGTGGTTCTGTTGGCTTCATCGTAACGTGATCTACAGCTTTCGCTGGAGCGGTTTGCAGCCGATTGTGAAGCAGCTGGGATGAGGATCAGCACCTTCCAATCCAAGACCATGGTCTTGAGCCGGAAAGGGGTAGGGTTCCTTCTTTGGGTTAGGAATGGGGTCCTTCCTCAAGTGGAGGAATTTAAGTATCTGGAGGGGGTTCACGAATGAGGGAAAAATTGAGCAGGAGATCGATAGATGGATTGGTAAGGCATCTGCAGTTATGCGGGGGCTGTACCGGTCTGTCGTGGTGAAGAGAGAGCTGAGCGGAAAGACAAAGCTCTCGATCTACCGGTCGATCTATGTTCCTACCCTCATCTATGGTCACAAACTCTGGGTGGTGACCGAAAGAACGAGATCGCGGATACAGTCTGCTGAAATAAGTTTCCTCCGCAGGGTGGCTGGGTTCTCCCTTAGATATAGGGTGAGAAGGTCGGTCATCTGGAGGGGGCTCAGAGTAGAGCTGCTGCTCCCCCACATCGAGAGGAGCCAGTTGAGGTGGCTCAGGCATCCGGTCAGGATGCCTCCTGAACGCCTCCCTGGTGAGGTGTTCTGGGCACGTCCCTCCAGGAGCAGGCCCAGGGGAAGACCCAGGACTCGTTAGAGGGGCTATGTCTCCCGGCTTGCCTGGGAACACCTCAGAATTCTTCCCAAGGAGCTGGCCCAGGTGGCCAAAGAGAGGGGAGTCTAGGTCTCTCAGCTTAAGCTACTGTCCCCGTGACCTAACCCCGGATAACCACAAGAAGATGGATGGATGGATGGATGGATGGATGGATGGATGGATGGATGGTTTTGTATGAAGTGGTGGCACTTATTAATAATGTATGGGAAGAGGGGGTATTGCCTTCAGCATGTAGACTGGCTGTTGTGATACCAATCTCAAATCCAGGAAAGGATGCAGGGATAAGAAGAATCAAGAATCCAGGGTCGTACAGAACACTTGATTTAACAGTGCAATAATTTCTGTTCTTTTTAATATAATGATTAATAATATTTTTGGTAATGTTGGAAGAGGGTCTGGCCTTCTTTATTTGCAGATGAAATTTGCAGGCAATATTGAAAAGGGGCAAAATATTGACTTTTGTAATGAGGAAAATGCTAACTTAGTTGGACAACGTAGCTGAATGGGCTGGAAAGTGGGTTTTTAAAATTTCTGTGGATAAAAGCAAGCACCTTATATTTGGTAATAGATATAAAGTTTGAGTATAAGTTGATATGGTAGAGTACTTGCAAGGGTTAAAGTGTTTAAATTCCTATGTGTGCATATTGATGAAAGATTGACCTGGAGATTCCCTTTGATAAAATTATAGGTAAGTGTGATATAATTATTAAATTATTGCAGTGTCTTGCAGGTACTAGTTGGGGTTCAGATAAGGGAACTCGGCTAATGATCTACAGAACAATGGTTCGGTCATGCATTGACTATGGGTGCTTAGCGTATGGGTGCACAGCCAAGACAACCCTGTCAAGTTTGGCTGGATGTTGTGCAGGCAAAAAGCGTTGAGGGTGTGTTGTGGGGGCTTTAGGACTACATCTATCCCTGCTTTATTAGTGGAGTGTGGTGAGATGCCCCTGAAATTGAGACGCGTCAAGTTAGCACTTCAGTATATTGGAAGGGTACAGAGTCAAGAGCAAGGAAATCCTTTGAAGAGACCGCAAATAGGAGAGCTGGGAGCCAGCCCAGATGGGAAGAAGAAGAATAAGCTTTGTAAGTGAAGTAAGAAGTGAGTTCCCTAAAATGGGCAAGGATATGTCTCCCAGAGTGGTCTGGCTGTGTGTTTCTACATTGGTTGCTCCCAGATCCTGACATAGATTGGACTGTGAAGGATAAGCTTAAACAGAGAGCCAAGGCTAGACCAGTCACGGAGGTTAATTCAATTTAATTCAAAAATATTTTATTCATCCCATAGGGAAATTAAATGTTGTTGTAGCTCATTACTAATATATCTTTCAAGGAGTTGTTGTAGACCATGATGGCTGTGGGGAGAAAGGAATTCCTGTAGTGGCCTGTGTTGCCGCGAAACTGAAGAAGCCTGCGACTGAAGATACTCTGTTGCTGTAGGATAGTCTCATGAAGAGGATTCTCAGAATTGTCCATAGTCTTTTTAATTTTACGAAGAATCCTTCTTTGCATCATTATCTCCAGTTGTTCCACAGTCGTCCCTAGAACAGAACCAGAACAGAACCAGCCTTCTTTATCAGGTTGTTGAGCCGTTTAAGTCCCTGGCTCTGATGCTGCTGCCCCAACAGATGATGGACGAAGAGATAACACTCTCCACAACAGACTTGTAGAAGAACCTTGAAGGACCTCAGCTTCCTCAGAAAGTACAGTCTGCTCTGTCCCTTCTTGTAGACGGCTTCACTGTTCATTCTCCAGTCCAGTCTGTTGTCCAGGTGAACTCCAAGGTATCTGTACTCCTCAACTACCTCCACTTCTTCTCCCAAGATGGAAACAGTCTTTGACTTCTTCCTGTTTCTTCTGAAGACTACAATCATCTCTTTTGTTTTTCTTCACTTTCCAAACAAGAAGCTTGTTTCCACACCATGCCACAAAGCGGTCCACCACCTCTCTGTATCTCTGTAGCTCTATGTATGTAATGAAACCATTGATCAGAACTGGGGAGGTTTTATGCAGTTTTATACGGATGGTTCTATGGACCTTATCAACAAAAAGGCTGCCTTTGCTGTCCACTTTCCTAAGGTTGGTTTAGGTCAGGGTTATCGGCTCCCAGATTGTGGGTCAGTTTTTACTATGGAAACCATAGCTATTTTGTGTGCCTTGGAGTGGGGTAGGTAAATTGGGCCTCAGCAAGCATTAATATGTACTTACTCAGCTGCTGCTCTGATGGCACTACAAGCAGGAGTATCCCAGGCTAGACAGGATATTATTTCTGAAATGATTATGACATTACACAGAGCTGAAACAACAGGTCTTTCTTGAATCTTTGGATCCCTTTGGCTACAGTATTTTTGACTGATATGTAAAGCTTTGCTGATCTTCTCGTAGCCCTCATGTTTTTTGAGTAAAGAAATTACTTATTTTCTCAAGATTTTTTGACATTTCTCTCCCATTGGGAGCCATTGCTGACAGCATGAAACGGGAAGGGCTTTTCTTTGTTAAGGAATGCCCTTTTATTGTCACAGGTCTTCTGGACACCTCTTAAATGAAGCATTATACTCACCTGTGGTTTAATGCCTGTTAATTAGAATTTTGTAGTTTTAAGTGTGGCTTTTCTCCTAAGACTATAATTGGGGTGTACTCATTTTTGCATCATTGGCTTTAATAAATTTGTTATGAAAATCACTTTTGTGTGTGTGGAAATTAACAAATCTTGTTTGCAATCAATGGCCCACATTTGTGTGAGTATGTTGTATTATCATGTCTCATAGAAAAAGGTTGATTCTCTAAGGAAACTAAATGCTGAGCACTGTATTCATGGAATGTGTCGATTATAAGCAGGAATGAAATCAATTGTTTCAAGCTGTGCTGAAGATGGGAGTTGACACAATATTATCGAAGACACCTACAGACAAGTCGCTGTGATGTAATTGCTGCAGTAAAAGGGAGTTTGTTTATTCTACTAATCTACATTTGAGGATTTTCCCATGATGCAGTTCCGCTTATAGACCGTGGAGGGCAGCAATACGCTTGGCGGCGTCTAGCCTGCCTGAAATGTACAAGAAGAAGACGAATTAAGGAAGGCGAAGAAGACGTTCAACCTTATCACAACAACGTTTCTGTCGCCAAGTAGAGACGTGGAGGAGGTGATGAGGTTGCTGGATGTTTGCTGACAGTCTGCCGTTAAGAATACAGTAAGCTGAGCTCGGTTCTGTTCGTTGTCAGAATGTAATGATAGAGTAAAGTTGTCTGTTCTGTCCAGACGGCTCATGCTTACATACTACAGCACAATGACAGTAGGCTATGGCTGACAGTAAAATGCTGCTTGAGGAATCAACTGTGTGCTCCTACCATCACTCTTTATAGATATTTATACGTGTAACTTGTCGTTAAACTGGATATTTTGACTCGAGAGGGCGCTGTTGAGTAGCGGGTGTTCTGATAGACGTTAGCAGAACGCTACAGGTGAGAATGAGTGAAGTTTCATGTAACATTAGTTTGGTTTTGGGGTTAAATCATTCCCTTTGGGTTTTTGTTCCCTGAATAAAACTAG
This sequence comes from Apricaphanius iberus, assembly GCA_028564705.1. Taxonomy (NCBI): domain Eukaryota; kingdom Metazoa; phylum Chordata; class Actinopteri; order Cyprinodontiformes; family Aphaniidae; genus Apricaphanius; species Apricaphanius iberus. Next base: position 1,646,429 of record JAPXFQ010002465.1, on the reverse strand, counting down.
ACGTGATTCGTTCAGTCCAGCTGCTTTGGATTCTATCTGGTGCTCAGAGTGTTACTGGTGTAACATTGAAGTCTGAACTGCTTTAAAAAGTAGGCTACAGTTTTGGGAAGATTTTTGCTTCTACCTTTCTTGTATGTATTCATCCTGCTGATAATGTTGACTTTACCTGCAGCGCTCTCCTGTTCAGCTGGAAGAAATGGCGCCTGTAGTTGGACCTGAGCTGATCCAGACTCCCGTCCAGCTCTATCGACACCTGCTGAGATGCTGCAGGCAGTTACCTTCCAGAGCCATGCAGCAGCATTACCGGCACGCCATACGACAGGTGAGCCTCTGCTCGCTGGTAGCATGTGTGGATCACATTCTCTGAATCAAGTCGCTTCTGAACCACGGGCTGGATTTCAAACAGTCATCTAAAACATAAAAACTTTTTCTGGGTTTCCCAGGAACGAGGCCGGAGGATGGTGGCTGGATTCGTGTTGATGCTGTTAGATCAGTGCCTCATCAAAGTATTCACACCCTTTGACTGTGACCAACATTAATGCATGCCACGAGTTTGTCTTGACATTATTTGTCTCTACACATGGTCACGCTGGAGGAGCTGCAGAGACCTGCAGCTCAGGTGGCCACAACACACTGATTAGCTGTACTCTCCACAGTTTTGATCTTTATAAAAAAACTTACCAAGAAAAAAAAAACTCTTGTTTAAAGAAAACAAAACAAAAAAGTCTTCTTTGCCACGAGCCACACAGACAGGTGGGTAGGAGCCAAAACTTGCTCTCAAGAGTAGTACTACTTCAACATATTTGTACTCGAGTCAAAGTATAAAGTAGAAATCCAAAAGTAATAGGTAAGAAGGTACTACAGTACAGAGTAACCAATCAGACAATCCCATCAGTTCTGTGGCACAGATGTTTTGAAAATTGTCAAAATGTGGTATTTTAAAGTGTACAGTGAAATATTCTATAAATATCATAGCTACAAAATATAATTAAGCAGAAGAAACCTTTTTCAAATCAGAATGTTCAACATAAATCTTCTGAAACTAATACTATTATTGAGGTCCCACTTCAACATTAACTGTAGGTTTATATTGTCTGTTGCATTTTTAGTTTAAACATGCTTGTTTTGATTCATTGAAATGTATTCAGTAGTAGTATGCAGTAAAACTACTCCTAAATGTTTTTGGGAGGTGTAGTAACTAGTTACTGCTGGTTACTACCCACCTCTGTGCCTAGAGAACACAACAAACGTGTGGTGCTCTGCTGAGATCAGACTACAGTTGAGCTTGCTGACTAAGACTGCATATCAACAGCATCACATGGTGGTGATAGTATGATGCTGTGGTGAAGCTCGTCCTCAGTAGGATCAGGAAAGCTGGTTGGAGTTGATGGGAGGATGGATGGAGCAAAACCGAACTTGAGCTAACTAGGTTTCTGATCTGAGCAGCTGGTATCTGTACTGTTGTATATTTTCTTCATACTGATCCAAGCTAATGGTCATAATTTATAATTAACTTTATACAGGGGTGTGAATACTTTTATAAAGTTGCATGGTTGGTGTTTGAGAATTATTTGGACTATTAACTGTGTTTTTATCTGTTAGTAACCAGGTTGAATACATCCAGGGCAAAGCCTTAATGGGAGCCTAAGTCACTCCCTTCAACTTCCGGTCCGTGAATGAGAATGGAGCGATAAAGTTATTTTCTGATCCAGTTTGAAATGCGCCGTGGATCGAACATATGATGCCCGTGATTTTTAAAAGCAAATTTTGATGCAGAGAAAAAACGGATTTTCCACAGGAGGCAAAAGTTACTTTAGGTTTTGTGTAAAAACGCTTAGCGGACTACAACTGCAGAAGAAGAAGGAGAGCGAGGGTTGTAACCTCCAGGACGAAGAAATTAGCATTAAACACGGAGAAAACCTCTTTAAATCTGACCATGTGGAAAGTAGCAGCTATGTCGGGGGTAAAGCAGTCGGTGGAGTGAGAGCCAGCATGGAGGAGAAGCTCTACAAGCTCTAGGGGAGTGTTTTACGTGCTATAGCTAGTGCTAGCTCCCGTTAGCCAAATAACGTCATATATGTGACTTCTGATTTGTGGGCATTTTAAATTTGAATTTTTACAGTCAAACAAATCCCAAATCACTGGACAATCACTTTCGAAATGTACATCATTAGTTATCATTTAAGTCGAAGTACAACATATGTGTGATTCAGAACGTAAGACAAAGCGGACCAGAAAATAACTTTTATCTCTCCATTGACTCCCATTCATAATTTTCTTGGTTTGGGGACCCATGGGCCGACCAGAAGGGGAGGAGACTTAGGCTCCCCATACAGAGGAGCATCTAGTTGGTCCGAACTTTACAAACTTTATTTATAAAGCGCATTTCATACCAAAAGATGCAGTTTAAAGTGCTTTACAGAATAAAAATTACCCCACATATACCCCCCCCCCCCCCCCCCCCCCCCCCCCCCCAAATCCCCACAAGTCTAATGTTGCATTCCAGTCCGAGTCGGAAATCTCGCAGTTGTCTCGTGTCATTTCACAGAGACACGAGACACGCCCCCATTAGGTCAGAATTTTGAGCTCCAACTCGGATCTCTGATAGTAGAGCGAGTAGCGCGAGCAGCTCTGGAACAAAGATGGCTTCGCCCGTAGTTGAGATGTATTTTCGTTGTATTTGATGGTGGTATATAGATTGCATGGCCTTGCTGTGCATGCAATACAATGTAAAGCTTTTTTTTTCATGGTGGTCTGCTGAAGATGCTATGTCGCCAACAACAATAACAATGACTTTTTTTTTTTTTATTAGAAATTTTAAAGCCCCCGTGTGTAAGAATTACCTCCAACTAGTGGTGCGCTCAGTGAATGCAAGCAACTGAACAGTGTTGTCTGGCTTCTCGCCTTTATAACACGTCATTACTACTACAGAATCTAAGGAATAAATTGTCTGAGTTAAACGGAAGATAAAGTATTTGCTGGACTAAGCTGTCCTGCGTCAAACATAACGCTAAAATAATCTTCATTGTTTCATGTCATTAACTTACCTGTCCAGCTGAAAGCATGCAACCTCCGCGTCCGTCCGTCCGTCCGTCTTCAAGTTCGTGTCCCTCATGAATATTGTCCATCTGGTAAACGTTCCACCGATGTAGATTCTTGTTTTCTCTCGGTTATTTCTCTTTTCTGTGGTACGGTTTCCTCCCTCTCACTTGGCAAAGAGTACGGATAGTCCTCCATTGAAATTGAAAACTATGATCCACGGTCCTCTATGGTCATTGCTCATTTCTTGTCTTCACCTCTCCCCCTCCCCCCGACATCACTGGCTAAAACATGTAAAGCTAACAAGTTTAACCCCTAACGTATTTAAAGATGGCGATGCAGCATGGCAGCCTCAGATGGGGGGCGGTGCACCTTCTGTATGTATAAACAACGTATTCTAAGACACGGGAACGCTTTCATGATAATGCGATTATGATTAGACCTCGGTAAAATACGTATTTATGAAAGCAGTAATTGCTTTTTATGAATAAAAAGCTGATTTTGATACACACTGGACCTTTAAGTACAACTACAATTCCAAACAATCAAAATAACATATTACACAAATAAGTCCAAAGTCAGTTTGCTTGTCATAACATTGAGATTTGTAGTCACTTATATCAGCCGAACATAAGGAAAAATAGACGAAGTCGAACAAAAGAAAACAAATAAAATAAAACCAGATGTATTGTGTATAATAAAATCAGATTCACAAGGGGAGTTTCAGTGAAACAAAAACCTTCCACATTATTTAAATATGTGTTCTTTATGAAATAATGTAGTTTTATTGCATTTTTTGTAGATGTTTTATTTGAAGATCTCAACAGCAATTTAATTTCATTTTTAAGATTATTCCTGGTAGGAGGAGGTTTGGTGCATCAGCATTTATGTACTAAAACTTTTGTAATGATTACCAAATTAATTGTGAATTCAGCTTTTTTGTATTTTAGTATAATTCCAAACAGAATATCTTCAACCAAGAAATCATGTCTTAGTTTTATTAGAGTTAAGCCACTCCTAAAGTGATTTCCAAAGATCCATAATTTTACCACATTCATAGAAGAGATGTTTAGTTGATTCATTCTCCTGTTTGCATAAGTAACATAATCAACATTGAAATTGAATCTAGTTTGAATAAAGTTGTTCGATGGGTAAATATTATTTAAAGTTTCGAAATGGATTTCTTGACTATGTGGATCAGAGCCTGTGGAATATTTTTAATGACCTTACTATATTCAATAGAATAACAATAACTAGGCCGCCCCTCCACAGCTGCTGGCCTCAAAGCATCCATGTTCTTTCCGACAGTGTGGTGAGGCAAACTGGAACGCTTTAAGTGGGGAATTTCATCACGTTCTCATATACAGGGACTCAGACACCCGAGTGTCCGAGACAAATGGAATGCAGCATAAGTATGAACACATTTAACCCCCCCACCCCCCACCAATCCTATCCTCAGGGAGCAACGTTAAAAGGACTATAAAGTGGACATTGGGCCGAGTACAGATGAGCCAGATTAGGTAAGGTGATGGAGAATATCATCTAGTCTAGTACTTCAGGGAAGTCGGATTCAGTCTACATAAAACTAAGAACTTTGGGTCTTTAAAACTTTAATTTCTCTCACAACTGATGTTAAACCCACACAAAGCCGATCCCGTTTATTTTCTGTTTATTTCAAGGGTTACAACAGCCACACAGATGAAGACGACCCAGAGAGGATCCAGATGATCATGCAGAGGGCCATCAAGGACGCACAATGGATTGTAGATAAAGTAAGAGTAGAACAGCAAACACTGATCTTTTGCTATGTGCATCTTTGTCATTTTAAATTCCTCTTTGTTCTTTTACAGTATACCAAGAAGTAGCCTCCATTGGACAACATATAAATCTAATTCTAATGTTTCCAATAAATTATTTCAAGTCATGAAGTTGATTGTTCCTTATTTTCAGGCTGAAATGAAGCTGTGTGGCATTAAGGAGTTCCAGGTCTACTTTACACAAGTTCATGTTTGTTTATTTCTAAAACTTTTTTACAGATAGATATACTAAATCCCAAAGGGCTATTCTTGCATTGCAATGCTTTTCAAGACAATGAGAAAAAAATGGAAGAATACAGTATAAATATAATCTGATATCACCAGAGGTTGCAGTTGTATCTTAAACATTCTGTTCAATGTGGAGTTGTTCAAGGGAAAGTTTGGTTTTCTTCAACCTGGAACTTATTTTTAGCGTTTATTACATTCATTTCCTTACCCAGACAAGTTTGCAGCCGCTTGGAGTCCTTCAGGATCAGTTTATAACCATATAATGGCAGTTATTGGGGCAGACGAAGTGCCGCCTGTAATAAGGCATTCTCTGCTCCAAAACTCCTTCATTTCACCATGTTTTGTTATTCATCGCTAGCAGTCCTGGATGATTTAGAGCCTATAATCCAACTACACCAACACATGGTTTCAACCACGTCACTGCCGTGCTCCATCCATCCCAGCTGTAGTCTGAGTAGGACTTTCACTACAGCGGTCAGTTAGACAGAACTACTGCAGACCTCAACGTGTTTCCTAATCACACGAACCCAATGACCAGTCGGACTGAGTTCAGCTTCTACAGGCTCCCTTTCTACAACCTACACAGACTACAGCTGGAATGGGGGACAGCTGCAACGTCACTGAAATCCAAGGTTACTAGAAGTATGAATTGGTTGCATTAAAAGCCTATAAAACCCCAGAAGCTTACACTGCAGCACCTTCTCACAGGAGAATATCACTAACTATTAATAATAAAAATATGGCTAAATGAAGGAGTTTTGAGGCAGATAATGCCTTATTGCAGGCAGCAAATCTCCTTTGTACTTAATAAAGGCTAAGATGAAGGTCCAGCTTGAAAAATAAAAACTTTCCCTTTTAAGTCTGATGGCCACATGAAAGAAGGATTTCCTGTGTCGCTTTGGGTAACAATGAATCTGTTACTGAACGTGTTTCTCAGGTTGTCCAGCATGTTGGAAGGACTGTTCAGGGTGGTTCCTAGCTTGAACAGTAGCCTCCTCTGACACCACCTTCAGACTCGTCCAGCAGAGGTTGAAGGATCTCCGGACGGCTCTGTTCCTTCCTGTAGGTGGTTATCAATGTTTTTAGTGAGGTCCAGTTTATTATAACCAGTCCAAGGCATTCCTAGTCCTCCACTATATGCACATTCAGCCCACTGATAGAAACAGGGGTCATTAGTGGTTTTTGACCTTCTCATATCCAGAACCACAGATGGTTCTGCTCACACCAGTTCTCTACTCTACCTCATCTGTAATACATCCAACCACTACAGAATCATTGTCATCAAGATGGTAGGTGTCTGAGCAGAAGCTGAAGTCCATTTAGAATAGTTATCACTTTCCATCATTTCTGTTATATAACACTTTGGTTTATCACATTAAATCTCACTAATATACTTTTAGGTTTGCAGTTTTGACAGTTAAAATGGAAATATGTATTGAAGGTCGTACATGACTGCATTTAAAAGATGTGTTGCTATAGAAACAGCTGGAGTAAACGTCAGATTTCCTTTATAATTCTAGACACCAAATGTCGTTTCATGGCATCTTTCAAAGGAAACCATGTAATTATGCACAGGTATGGTCCATCCAGTCATCTACAGAGTCTGGTTCCAGTTCCATCCTGGTTTTTAAAGAAAATGTCCAGGGAAACCCAGCAGACTGCATCATGCTGCCAACAGCAGCGTTCCCTTCCTCTGCATGAGACCGTAGCGACAGTGGAAAGGAACACTCCCCAGTAACAGGAAGAAACCTCCAGCAGAACCAGAACCTGGATCCTCAGTAAGACGACACAGAAGTACTTTCTACGTCACCTTACTGGTCCAAAGCAAAGCATTCTGGGAAATCATCAGACCGCTCTAGAATACCACCTTCCAACAGCATTTGCATTTTCATGCTTGGTTTGTTTAATAAAACAACATGGTGCAAAAGTTTCAAAAAGCTTTATTTAAACCATATGTAATTATGATATGGATATGAAAGATTACTAGCTCAGCTCCAACATTTTAACAGGAGGAGCATTTGTGCTATAAACGGTATTCAAGTAAAACCATTTGGATTTAGAATGATGAGAATTGTTGCTAGGAGAAAAAGATGACTGGCTGTTTAACCAGAACCGGACTGAGTCCTGATCTGCTTGTATTAAGTTAAACTTATTTACAAATGCAGGCAAACACAGTACACATTTTAGCAGACAGATCAGGTAATAAACTATAGCAATTCTTCTGTATAAATAATACTCATAAATATTGTTTCCTTTTATAAATAGCTCCATCTCCGTTAAAGTGGTCATGGAAGTTGGACTGTTTGGTGTGAACTGAATGTTCTGAAGGTATTCCAGGCCTGGAAACCCCTGTCCAGTCAGCCGCTGCCCGGTTCACACACAGACATGTCTGAGATCAGAGCTGTAAACGGGTGGTGTGTGTGTGTGTGTGTGTGTGTGTGTGTGTGTGTGTGTGTGTGTGGAGCTTCAGAGGAGAGGCTGCAGCAGGAGGGAGTGGAGAACGTGGCTGTGTACAGGCACCATGGAAACGGTTTCCACCGTCGTGTCGTCACTTCTGCAGGATGAACTGGTCGATGAACTCGTTCTGCTCAGACTCCACTTTGGACAGGGCTTCATACTCGATACGATACCTGCAACAACATCACTCACTTCTTAGTCAGGCTCAATTAGTCTTTTTCAATGTTTTAGATCAAACAAAAGTTAATGTATAAATATAATCTCCGTTTTTAAAGGAAAACGTTTTATGATTATACTTGTTAAATTATTCGTTAAATATTTTTTGGGGAAAAAATATTTTTATCCAATTTTCTTGCGGCGCTCAGGCCTGATTACTGCCGTACTGTGAAAGATGGAATCTAAATAGAACCTGGATGACGACATGAAGTAGGCAGAAATCTGTAATGTTAGTGACAGTCTGTGTGAAGCTGAGCCCTGTGTCAGTGCTTGATTCGTCTGAGCTGAGTCACATGATCGCTGAGTCACATGATCGCTGAGTCACATGATCGCTGACGTCTGAAGCCCCGCTTGGTGAGTCACTGCTTGGGGATCTGATTGAATGACTGGCTGAATCTGTGCTGTGGTTGGAGGCAAGTCGAGCCGTGAGATGTCGCATGGTGTAGCGGTAGAGTGGTTGACCCACAGGTAGAGACTGTAGTCGCTGACGTGAATGTCATGGGTTCCATTCCCAGCCACTTATTTTGTTGTTTTCAGGTTTATGTCAACCAAAAGATAAACTTATAGTTGTTTTTTTCTCCAGTAGTTTTACAAGCATTAAGACATTGACAGAAGGTGTCATCAAACAAAGCATAAGTTTAGGGTGAGCTTAGTCATCAATTGTCAAGCAGTTAGACTAAAGTTGCTGTTCATCCAGTCGTGATCAGCGTATATCCATATAATGGGAGTTGTTCCCATAATTTCCTCCAACTGAACAAAAAGAAAGCAGAAGTACTTATCTTCAAACCCAAAAAAAGATTGATTAAATATAAGTAAAAACTCCAGTTGGTCCAACTAGAAACTACTGACCAGGCCAGAAATCTAGGTGTAATAATGGACTCAGACCTGAACCTCCAAGGTCACATAAAGGCAATAACAAGGTCAGCTTTCTATCACCTGAGGAACATTTCTAGGATTAAAGGACTGATGTCACAAGGAGACCTAGAAAAACTCATCCATGCGTTTATCTCTAGCCCCCTGGATTACTGTAACAGTATCTTCACAGGTCTACCTAAAAAAAAAATCAGACAGCTGCAGCTGATCCAGAACACTGCTGCTCGTGTTCTCACAAGAACCAAGAAAGTAGAACACATCACCTCAGTTCTAAAGTCCTTCCACTGGCTCCCTGTAGGTCAGAGAATAGACTTCACAGTGATTTCATAAGTTTATAAATCATTAAATAGGTTAGCACCAAAGTACATTAGAGATCTGCTATCATGGTACAAACCATCCAGACCAATCAGGTCCTCCAGCTCTAATCTACTGATCGTCCCTAGAACCAGAACCAAATATGGAGAAGCAGCTTTCAGTTTCTATGCTCCCCATATCACGAACAAACTACCGGATGACTGCAAAGCTGCAGAGACACTGAACTCTTTTAAATCTAAAATAAAATATACCTATTTAGACATGCTTATGAGTAACTGATCCTATTATTGCTTTCACACAACTGTTAATGATTTCTTGTCTGTTTCTTGTCTTGTCATTTTTAATTTTTATACTAATTATTTTTGATCAAATGCTAAATGCATTGTCTTAGTGTCTATGCTTTCTTGTATTTTAGTATTGCTAGTTGATTATAAATGTTTATGCTTTCTTTTAATGATTTGTTTTTTAATTGCCTTGTGTTCAAAGTGTGTTTTACAAATAAAATTGCCTTGTAGGGGCAGATGAATGATCTATCTTTTTATAGAAGCTTCATCTGTTTAAGAAAGCTTCATTTGGCCATCACTATGTAATGTGCCTCTCTAATCAAATTCAAGAATGAGTGAGAATGTAGGTCATTTACAGCTATTAGTGTGGAAAAGATGACAAATGATTTTTTTAAGGCTTTTTAAATCCAGTGAAGCATAAAGTTTAATAGCCATAAATGAAGTAAAAAGATTAAATATGAAACACGAGGCTGGTCTACCGAATCACTCCAAGAACGCGTCATCCAGGAGCTCACTACCTACCCTAGAAACACAGACCTCACTGGTAACAGCCTAACTTAGAGAGTTCAACTAGACAAAACTGGGGAGAGTTCCCAGGCCAAGACCACAGCTGACCCAAAACAACGTGTGGATTTTTTTTATTTTACATAGGGGCAGCTTTTCCGTCGTTGAAAACTGTATTTTGTATTGACTTTAGTGATCTTGTGAGCATGTTAAAGTGTATTTGATCTGAAACATTCATGTGTGGCCAGAAAGGAAAAGCAGAATCTGTTTTTTTTCTATTAAACACCATCTCCCAGCAGTCTATGAGGATCAGCTTGAAGCCAGGTTTTAACATCATGATGAACCATAATTAGCTTTCTTTTAGAACATTTCCTCTAAGCTCACACCATCTCTACACTCTTACCTCTCCAGCTGCATTTTCTTCTCTGCTATCAGAGCCTGGAGCTGCTGCTGCTGGGCCTCTCTTTGTTTTGCCACAGACTTCAGCAGGTTTCTGGCTCCAATTGCCTGAAGAACAAGGAATCAGGAAGAAAGAAGGACTTATTCTCATCATTAATATAAAATATTTAGTAAAGCAAACCTGAAAACCTACGGCTTCTTGCAAAATTATTCAAACCCTTTGGACTTTTCTACAGTTTGTCCCATTACAACCAGTGTTTGGCTGGGATTGCATTTGCACATTATTGTAGTGGTGGCCTGGTTGGTGCTGTTGCCACCGTTTCCCCTTTTCTGTTACTCCTGGTTAGAGCATTAAAGATCTAGCTGCACCTACATGGGTAATGGTTGGCTAAAGGTTTTGGTTTCATTTAAATGATGATCAGAACATGCTGAGCTTTGCCTGTGTGGTCTCCTGTTTCATTAGCAAGTTAGTCTAGTTGGCAACAGTAGTGAAAGTCAAATCAAATTTATTCATAATATTTTACAAACACAAATCTAAAAGTCTGTATAGATGTAAAGACACACTGAAACTGAAACTCAATCAGCTAATTAGTAAATATAGTCCACCTGAGTGTAATTATGTCTTAATATTACATCTGCTTCTGGCTTAAAGGGTTGTCAGAATGCAACCAGCATCATGAAGACCAGGAAAAGCAGCAGACGGATCAGGGAGAACGTTGAGGAGAAGTTTAAACATCGATAGGTTAGAAAATCAAATCCTTCTAACAGAGCTCTGTTCAGTCCATCCCATAAGTGCAAACCTACCAGGACATCGGCCTAAACTAACAGGTTACACAAGAAGAACAGTAGAGAAGCAGTAAAGATGCCCATGGTGGTTCTGGAGGAGCTGCAGGGATCCAGGGCTCAGGTGGGAGAAGGAGATGAAAGGACAACTACTACTAAGGCTTCATGGAAGAGTTACTGCATACATGTGCTACACATGCATTCTCCCCCCTTCACAATAAAACACTACTACTTTTGTTGGTCTAAAACTCCAATAAAATGCATTCATGTTCATGGTTCTACTTTGAAAAGTACTGTAGTAGCAGTTCAGCTGCTTTCTACCTCATCCGTACCTTCATTTTTTCTGTTTCTGCTTCTTTTGCCAGTTCATCAACCATCTCGATTAGACTGCCGACAATCTTCTGAAACTGGCCGATTTCTGCATAGGCACACATTTAGACACCCTGTTAGCTCTGATTATGTTAGGAGAGAAGATCAGAAAAAAAACATCCCATCCTTACTGTCCACAAACTCTTTGCACTCTTCCTTTAACTCCGACGTCTTCTGGCTGACATCAGGCTCAAGCACCCGCAGTTTGTTGAGCTCGTCAAAATAAAAGCCTGCCTCGGCTAAAGGGTCCTTTGCCATGGCCTCAGGGCCTGTCACACACCACACATCCAGAACGAGGAGGGAAGAAGAGAGAAACTTTTTTTGAATGAATGACAAACACAGGAATGGTAGAGCTACAGCTTTTCAGCAGTTACACCACTTTATATGGAGCTGTATCCAAAACACGTTAACCCTGAACTCGCTGCCAAACAACTTGAAGCCACATTGATTTGTTTTCAAAAGGAAAGTGAAAATGTCTCCCAGTTGAGGTGGTACGTATCTGTCCCTGTCTGGGAATGCCTTGGAATCCCACAGAATGACATGGAGCTGGTCTCCTCCTTCGTCTGAAGACATAAGGAGAGAGAAGTCTGAAGTTTCCTCCTGAACCTGTAACTCACCCAACTACAGTCAGGTCCATAAATATTGGGACATGGACACAATGCTAACATTTTTGGCTCTATACACCACCACAATGGATATCAAAGGAAACTAACAAGATGTGCTTTAACTGCAGACTGTCAGATTTTATTTGACGGTATTTACATCCAAATCAGGTGAACAGTGTAGGAATTACAACAGTTTGCATATGTGCCTCCCACTTGTTAAAGGACCAAAAGTAATGGAACAGAATAAGAAGCATAAATCAAACTTATACATTTCAATACTTGGTTGCAAATCCTTTGCAGTCAATTACAGCCTGAAGTCTGGACCACATAGACATCACCAGACATTGGGTTTCATCCCTGGTGATGCTCTGCCAGGCCTCTACTGCAACAGTATTCAGTTCCTGCTTGTTCCTGGGGCATTTTCCCTTCAGTTTTGTCTTCAGCAAGTGAAATGCATGCTCAATCGGATTCAGGTCTGGTGATTGACTTGGCCATTGCAAAACAGTCCACTTCTTTCCCTTCAAAAACTCTTTGGTTGCTTTTGCAGTATGCTTTGGGTCATTGTCCATCTGCACTGTGAAGCACCGTCCAATGAGTTCTGAGGCATTTGGCTGAATATGAGCAGATAATATTGCCAGAAACACTTCAGAAATCATCGTGCTGCTTTTGTCAGCAGTCACATCATCAATAAATACAAGAGAACCAGTTCCACTGGCAGCCATACATTCCCACACCATGACACTTCCAGCACCATGCTTCACTGATGAAGTGGTATGCTTAGGATCATGAGCAGTTCCTTTCTGTCTCCACACTCTTCTCTTCCCATCACTCTGGTACAAGTTGATCTCGGTCTCATCTGTCCATAGGATGGTGTTCCAGAACTGTGAAGACTTTTTTTAGATGTTGTTTGGCAAACTCTAATCTGGCCTTCCTGTTTTTGGGGCTCACCAATGGTTTACATCTTGTGGTGAACACTCTGTATTCACACTGGTGGAGTCTTCTCTTGATTGTTGACTTTGACACAGATACACCTACTTCCTGGAGAGTGTTCTTGATCTGGCCAACTGTTGTGAAGGGTGTTTTCTTCACCAGGGAAAGGATTCTTCGGTCATCCACTACAGTGGTTTTCCGTGGTCTTCGGGGTCTTTTGGTGTTGCTGAGCTCACCGGTGCGTTCCTTCTTTTTGAGAATGTTCCAAACTGTTGTTTTGGCCACGCCTAATGTTTTTGCTATCTCTCTGATAGGTTTCTTTTGTTTTTTCAGCCTAATGATGGCTTGCTTCACTGATAGTGACAGCTCTTTGGATCTCATCTTGACAGTTGACAGCAACAGATTCCAAATGCAAATAGCACACTTGAAATGAACTCTGGACCTTTTATCTGCTCATTTTAATTGGGATAATGAGGGAATAACACACACCTGGCCATGGAACAGCTGAGAAACCAATTATTCCATTACTTTTGGTCCCTTAACAAGTGGGAGGCCCATATGCAAACTGTTGTAATTCCTACACCGTTCACCTGATTTGGATGTAAATACCCTCAAATAAAAGCTGACAGTCTGCAGTTAAAGCACATCTTGTTAGTTTCATTTGATATCCATTGTGGTGGTGTATAGAGCCAAAAATGTTAGCATTGTGTCCATGTCCCAATATTTATGGACCTGACTGTAGATTTCAGATCTTGGATGGATAGATATTAAACACGTCCCAGGCTTTGTTCCAAATAATATCTAATTCCTGTTGAATAACTGATTCCAGGTTTAACAACTACAAGTAGTTTTCTGCCAAGATGCTTTTAAGATCCTTTATTTTATTTTTTTTTTTGCTTTTCTCTTCTTGTACAGACAATGGACCAATAATAAAATAGATTTAAAGGATCTGTCAGCACCGGATAATAATTCAGTTCATGTAACGTTACCACTTTTTTCAAACAGTTACGATACCAATACTTGGATCTAAGTTCTTTCTGATACAGGGTACTAATACTGATGCTTCAACAACACAAAAGAAAAATGCAATGGTTTTACTTTCTTCTCTGCTTGACAAAAAACTAATGGTGAATTAAATTGAAAATATTAATCAAAATGATCACAAAACTAACATTTAAGTGAAAAAAAAAAGAAATCTGTGTAATTATTGTAGACTTTCAACATTTTAAGTATAATTTTATGGGATCGGTTAACTAACCGGTACAGGTACATTAGAATGATATCGGCCTGATACCCAATACCAGTATCAGTGCATCCCTACTTCTTAGTGCTTTAGCTCTACCTGATCCAGAGTAGTCCAAATCCCCTAAAAGCAGTGAACAGCTCTTTAAACAGCTGGGATGCTCACTATAGGGTGTAGTAAATGAATGATGGCAGATCTACTACCAGTCTTCTAGACATGGACCCTGCTGAGATGGACACACGCTGTGACGGCGTCTGTTTCCACATAATGAACATGTATAGAAACTGACCAATGATCCGCCACAGTAAATCTTACTAATAATTACATGAGCAAACTCCTAATAATATCTCACAAACTTCAGATTGTATACTCCAGCGTTAATTGTTCCCTCCTTCCCTTCCGACGACACAGGAATGTAATCACATCTAGAAACTGACCGAGTTCTGAGTTCTTCTCATCTTTGCCAGAACTTCTTAGCAGTTCGCTAGCTAGCTACGTGAAGCTAACCGTGTACAACAGCAACATGACTCGGGCAAATAACCTTTCTTATTAAAACATATTCAACTTCATTCGGTAGTTCATTTAAGTTAGCCTCTAGCTACCAGTGTAGTGGACGTAATTCTGCGTATTTTACCTCTTTGTACCGTTATTGCTGCGGGAGAGCGGTCTCCTTGTGTTGTGATGTGGCAGAACAAGTAGTCCAGCAGATAGGCTCCGCCCCCACCTGCTGCCTAGGAAACCAAACACTAGGGCCAAAGTGAGACGGGCCAGTAGCTACGCTACTAAATGTTTGATTTCTTTATGTAAAGTGTGATCAGGTGAGATTTGCTGTGGATTTGGAGTAACTGATTGAAATAAACTTCTAAAGAATATGGAAGAAAAAATAATAATATAAAGCTTTGTATGAAGATGAGTACAAGAAAAATCAGCTAGAGGATGGAAGCTGATTCCATAGCCTGAGGCTGAGAGCTGACAACTGCGTTTTACCCTGCAGAATATGACTATTACTTTCATCAGAAGAAAAATTGGTTATAGTGGGTGCAACTTAGAAGTTATTGTTATTTTAAATAAGATGGGTGTGTTGTGTCTCTTTCTTTCAAAGAGCTGTTGAAAAGACTGTTTCATTTTTAGATGTATTGGTTTTAAAAGGGCCAGTAACAGATAAATGATAGGGTACGATGGGGATTAAAATCAAACTTAAAAATCATATATATATTATGTGTGCGTGTGTGTTCTATTTGTGGGATTTGTGTGACATTTGAATATATGCAAGTGACATTTTCCTCCTTAGATCTCTCTCAAGAAGGCAGCCAAGACAACTTGGTACCACTGTGTGATATTTGCATAATATTAATGCATTCTAATAAAGTAAGACCTGCTGATGTTGAATTGTCAGCAAAATGATCACTTAAAGTGAATACAATAAATATAAAACTTTCAGTATGCAGAGCAGAAGTCAAAACCCTCATCATGGAACATAGAAAGTATAGCAAGAATACAAGGA
Organism: Apricaphanius iberus; assembly: GCA_028564705.1. NCBI lineage: Eukaryota > Metazoa > Chordata > Actinopteri > Cyprinodontiformes > Aphaniidae > Apricaphanius > Apricaphanius iberus. The sequence goes on along the minus strand of JAPXFQ010002465.1, from coordinate 1,630,863 downwards.
GAAAAAAAGCACCACTAATACATATGTATTTGGAAAAGTCCTCCTGCTCATGTTGAAAAACAGCCAAAAAACAGTCAAACATATATCATCTTAACATTTAAGGGGGGGTAATGTGGGTTTTCTTTTGTCTTATAAACGACGGCTAGTTTAACATTGGTTTTAAAAAAAACACGTTTGTGTAACAAAGTTGATTTTTCTATTTATTAATGTCCCACACGTCTTTCCTGTAGGTGGCGGTAAAGCACCCTTACGCTGTTTTAAAGCCGCCACAAATATAATACCAGAGGAAGACGAAGACGTCAAGAACTAAAAACATTTGCGAAATTTGGACGTTTTTAACATAACCTGAGGAACCGAACAACTAGCCCAGAGTGGACGGAAAGTACCGGGAGAGTCCATCGGGTTTAAGGTAAGCTAGGGTTCGCCGCTGTACGTGCTAACGACTAGCCACCTTCTGTGAAGAATTACTTGACAAGTTTTTTTCTTCGTCCCTTTTTTTTTACGAAATAAGATATATGCGGAAGACAACCGAACCTTGGTTGGTGTCAGTGCAGTTTCTGTCTATTCGGGTGTGTTCAGTACCGAGAGGTCAGTTTCTGTCCGGCTGCCTTAGCAGTGGAGTTAGCCGCTAACACGGGAAGCTAAAGTTAGCAAAGCTCCGAGAGAAGTTTGGACGGCGGAAAGGAGGAAAACAAACGTAGTGATTTCAGCACAAGTGACCCAGTTCGCTGTAGTTTCCCTCTGTTCAATGTTATGCAGCAGTCCCTAACTCTTAACATGTGTGCGATTAAAATTTGAATATATTTCTGATCATCAAACTAATTGTACTATCAAGGATACTTGATTAAATCCAAAAAGCAGATTTTAAAATATGATGTCATTTATTGAGAGAATGAATCTAATCAAACCACCATGGCTGATAGCGAGTCTTTTATGTCTCTGTAAAGGAATTTTGGCCCAGACTTCTTCGCAGACGTTTTTTTTTTTATCTAACATGATCAGTCTGTTTTTACAGCCCAAAAACTTCATTAAAACTTAAATAAAAAATAAAATTTTAGGCTCCAACAAGTGGACCTGCTGCCGAGCTTCACTGTCCTGCTGTATAATCCAAGCAGAGGTAGGTAGTAACTAGTTACATATACTCAGTTACATTTAATGTTGTAACTTTCTTTTTAATGCACTTTTGGAGTAGTTTTACTGGACTGTATGTTTTACTTATTCTTGAGAAATATTTTTTTAGTGCTGTCATGAGATTAAAACAAATTTGAGATTAATTAATTATGAACTGTAATTAATTAATCAATCAAATTAATCTAATTTTTAATCTCACCTAATAATTGCTTAGAAAATCCTTATCTTGAAGTATTTTCATTTAAATGCATTACACTAGTATGGATGAAATACATCTACACACATATCAGCTTTATCTCTACTACAATTAGCCTCCATGTCACCATTCTTTAAAACTGGCATAGAAATCTTAGTTTTTCCCCCACCATCCTATAGATCCTTGACCAAACTTTCTTGACTGGCATTTCAGGATCCAGTGTACTACAATACATCCTTCAACATTTCTTTTTTTGCTTTCTTCACAGTTTTTCTGAACCAAAGCTCTGTAACATTTAGTTCAGTCTGATTTTTACAGCTACATTACAACCCTTATTCCACCATAGAACAATTACTTGGTCGCATTGCAATCTCGTACTTGGAGATTATAATTCTAATAATTCTAATAATTGATCATTATAGCATATAATGCATCACACATCTCATCATTGGAACCATCACTAGTCACATACATCATCTCTTCAGTAGTACCCACCTTCAACTTATTCCAATCCGCTCGAGAAAAGTAAAATCTCTGCGCGCTCTCCAAAGATCATGTCTCCAGTGTTTTATTAAAAATAATTATCAGGAAAGTGATCACTACCAACTTTGTCTTTATCCAAGACTTTCCACTCTGCTATTCGGACATGTAAAAGTAAGATCAAGGCTAGAAGTCTTATTTCTATTAACATTAATCCGTGTTGGGCTACCATCATTCAAAATAATAAAATCATTTCTATCAAAAAATTCTTCTACCATCAGACTTTTGCATCCCTATGAAAGCTTCTCCATAGACGCTATGGGCAGTAAAATCACCCACCCAGACACCATTACAACCAATTTTACACTATCAAGCTCTCTCAAAACCCCAAGAACCTGAGAGAAAGACCCCCCCCCCCACACACACACACACACACACCCCGACTATAGTAGGAATACTCAATACTTGAGTAGTCTTTTCATTAAATACTTTTTTTACTCAATATTTTTTTTTAGATTACCTCTTTGTACTTTTACTTAAGCAAACGTATGTTGAAGTAGAGATGCTTTGACTGGATTCCATTTTTTGGCTAACTACCCACCTCTGAATCCAGGTTAACGTGATATTAATGGACTACTTCAGGACTTTCTAGTAGAGAGGAAAAACTCCTGATTGAAAACGTTGTCCTGATTCTGAAGTGGTCCAGCAGGCCCAGACCATCACACTACCACCACCGCTTTTGACGGCGTGATGCTCTTTTTGTAAAATATTGTTATTTTTATGGCACATTTATCATACTATACGTATAAAATGACAGGGGCAGTCTACAGAAAAGATTCCCAGAAGTCTTTGGGATTGTTTTTGTTTTACAGTTAAATCTTGATAATCCGCCTGTCCTTCAGTGAGGAGCATTATCACAACATTTAGTTGAACTTGCAGAAAAGCAGATCTTCAGCTACATGTTAATCATCCAGCTGTATTTTCCATCTCCATAATATCCGTGTGAAAAAGACCCACAGGAATTCCTCAAAGATTTATAAAAAAAAAGAAAGAAAAACAGACTAAAGAAGTCTGTGAGAGGGGCATATATTTCCTTTACTGTATAGTTGTGATGAAGAGGTTTCAGCGTTCTCGTTTTCTATTTGTTACAAGTTGAGTCTCATGTTGTCTTAGAATTTGTGGCTCATTATGTTTCGGACTATTTTTAAATCCCTATAAGGCTTATGTGTTTCTCCTGATTCCTATCAAACACTCCGGCCAAGGAATTCCCCTTTTACTTCGTTTAAAGATCAAATCTGAGCAGTTATTTTGGCTAAAATTCCTACTGTGATGCAGAGAGGGGAATGTTAGAAGGCTGGACATGCGTCCTGCCTGGAGACAGGATCAAGAAGTTCTGATCATTGGGTTATGAGCCTCTTGTTTCATTTCAACCTTCAGCCTGCTCCTGTTTTCTGTTTGCTTCTTTAGTAATGATCTGGATCAGTGAGAGGTTGCAGTAGTTGTCACCACGGCGGGGGACCTCCAAACCTCCGTCTGCAGGGTAGTCATCTACCTCCAGAGGGACATGTCCGGGGACCGCTGCCTACCGCAGCATCATAGCCAGGATGATCCCACCCATCCTCATCCCCTCATGGTTTGTCCCAAGACCAAAACCTGCGCCTCCCGAGAAGCCGTAGGTTTGGGCAACAAGTATGTCCGACTCAACGTTGGAGGGATGCTGTTCTTCACCCCTCTGCAGGTCCTCACGAGGCAGAGCTCCCTGCTGAGAGCCATGTTCAGTGGGAAGAAAGAAGTCTTCACTGATAAGGAAGGTTAGAGGCTGAATGGGAGGTTGGCCTGCAGCAGACTGAGAACACGTTTGGTTAACAGAGTCTTTTTCTTTTCAGGTTGGATCCTGATCGACCGCAGCGGGAAACACTTCAACACTATCCTGAATTACCTGCGTGAAGGTACCATCACCTTACCGGCAGGTCGCCAGGCTGTCCAGGAGCTGCAGGCTGAGGCCAAGTACTACCTGATCCAGGGCCTGGTAGAGCTCTGTCAAAACACCCTGCAGGTCAGTCTGATCGGAAACATGGAAAACATGCAGGGCAGTGGGCCTTGAGGCCGACATTCTTCGAGAAAGAATCTCAGCTTTCAGAGGATGTGGAGGGAAAAACAGACAAACTCACCCCTGCTTTTATTTGCCCAATTTTAGTTTCCCTTCTTGTAAATATCCTGTTGTTTTTCTAATGCACACAGACTCCTGTACATTCAGTAAACGTACATTTTACTGAATCAGAGTATTCTATTATTTAACAGACACTAGTGTTTTAATTGTATCCTGTTTATCCTTAACTGTACAGTACGCTATGTTTCCTATATTCTCATGTGAATCTATATGCTTAGATTGCCTGTCACTTTAAAGCTGCTGTACCCAAGTTTCCTTTCTGTAGGACAATGAATGTTTTTTTTTCTTGTATTCTCTAAAATGGGAAATCTAAAAGCACAGATGAGGCCACCCTAATAACCATTATTCTTAAATGAAGAACTTAAAACAGAGAAATGGCTTCAACCAGTCAGAAATATTTAGGTTTTATGTATTTATGTTAAAGTTAGTCTTTTACCTCCTTACCTCCTCCAAAAATTATAGTCTGATAAAAAGAAAACGTTGGTAAATGGATATAATTGCCCAGTCCTAGCCTGGTCTTCACTGCTTGGAGTAGGTTAATGGTGATCACTGTTTTGTTTTTCCGCATTGTTACCAAATATGTTTGAGTATTTCTAAGCAAGCAGCAGTAGTTTGTTCTGCCATGCAAAGCAAAAATCAGGGCTTTCCTCCCACTCTGCGCCACAAAGCGCTTAGCTTGGATGTGGCGATAGGTGAAGTCACGTAGCTGATAGATGTACAGAGACATGCTGAGTAAAGCTGTTACCTTGTAGACAGATTGACATCCTAAATGATTCAGCATGTGGAGCTCCTGTTAGTCACAAATTTGTCACACACTTACAACATTACCAAGATAGTTCATCAAACAGGCAGTCTAGCACCTAGTTACTTTCTTTAGCAGTGCAGTAGCCGTTTCAGTTATAAAGTAGTTCTGAACCAGCATTGATGTGATCGATTTGTTGCTCTGTAATCTAACAAAACAGGAACTTCCTCTCCATTTCTGCTTGACAGGACAATAAAGAGCAACCGATGTGTGTTATTCCTGTGATTACTTCCTGTAAAGAAGAGGAGCAGCTCATCCAGTCTTCCTCCAAGGTAAACACCAGCGGTGATCACTTGGCTACTAATGGCAAAATGAAGGCGGAAACAGGTTTGTCTTCACAAATTAAATCCCACTGAATAGCTTTAAATAATATTTATTAGTTGGATGAAAGTCATGGTTTGGTAAATTTTTCCTTCACTTTAATCAAGGAAAAAACAAATGTGCATATGACTTTCTTTTCAAACCTTCATCAGCATTAAACAAAGAACCTTTTTTCTTGAATTGCTTCCTTTCAATTCCTGAAATTAATTAGTTTTAGTTATGTTCTATAACTAAATGTTAAAAGTTTAGAACTGAGGAGATTTGATTGGATTTTTAAAAATAAACTAGTACAAGCAAACATAGCCAGACTGGAAAACAACATAACCACTTGAAAACTGTGCTTATGTTTAGAAATGTTCAATAATACCTTTCCCATATTTAAGAAGTTTTGATATATTGACAGCCTAGTCTCCCAGGTAGTAGTGAACGATATAAATGACACAAGGTAGAGATTATATCAATTTATTTAATATATCAAAAGAGACTTTTACTATACTGGCTTACCACAACTGTGCGTTTTGATGATGTCATCATGTTGTGCCTATATATTTTATATTAGGTATGCAAGGAGAATAAGTACTAATGTCGCTTTTTAAATCTGCCTTTGGGAAAAGTTGCACTGCGCTCCGAGTTCCTTACATAAACATTCTGCATGTGTTCAAGTAGAAAACAGCAGGATTCGTTCCAATTAAAATATGTATAGAAAACTATGAATACATGTACCATTAATATTTATATACATTTATTTTCATCCTTTACCCTTTCCAATTAGTTTTTTAAATAATTTTTTGTGTATAAAGAGTTGAAGTGTATAGATATTCTTTTCATTTTGATACAGATGGTTTAAGATAAACTTCTAGTAGAGACATTGACAATAATGCGTTTCTTTTTTCCTGCCTCTGTTAGCCGGTAGTAAAGCTGTTGTACAACAGAAGCAACAACAAGTACTCCTACACCAGGTGAGAACATTTCCTGACATGGATCAGGTATGAGAAATGTCTATTTGGGTGTGTGGAACAACTTTTAGCAAACTGGACTTTGGTCGCAAAGTAAATAAGTTCCACTCATCGTTTATATGGGTTTGCGTGTGTCTCCATAGTAACTCAGATGACAACCTGCTGAAGAACATCGAGCTGTTTGACAGGCTGTCCCTCAGCTTCAATAGCCGCGTCCTCTTCTTTAAAGACGTGATTGGAGACGAGATCTGCTGCTGGTCTTTCTACGGTCAGGGTCGTAAGCTGGCCGAGGTCTGCTGCACCTCCATCGTCTACGCCACAGAGAAGAAGCAGACCAAGGTGATGATATTTTAGCTTTGGGGTGAAATTCATGGAAAGACGTAGGAAGTTATCGCCATAATTATGTTCCATACATTCACACACTGTCTTAAGGACTGGCTTTTAAGCATCCAAAAATGTGAACCGCTCTCATAATTATTGTATTTCTACCTGTATACTTTAGCTGTCCTGTAACTCATGGTATATGTAGGATGGATAGATGGTTACTTTATTGATTCCCTAAGACTTGTATGGATACATGTTTTAATGGCGCAGTGCTATGGCATTATGTTTTATTGTGTTATATCAATTGCTGTGTCATTTAATATGTTCATTTAATGTGTTTTGTTTTTAGCCACCATGTGCCTAGTATAACATCTTGCCAACGGACTACAGTTGAAAATTAGCCTGTTGGCTAACACTGGGACATTTACAGAAATGTTGATTAATGTGCCAGGGTGTCCGCAGGGTTTTAAAAAGTATTAAAAAGTGATAAATCAAAATTGTCAAATTTAAGGCCATTCAAAGTGTTAAATGTGGTGTCCTAGGTATTATTTTTTTTCCAAATTCGGTATTATCAGGTGTCCTATTCTGATTGATATTCTATATGCTTAAGTTCGTGTTCGTTTAAATATAGGCAAGACAAAACCGGATACATCATTAGATTTGGATTAGCATCATTCTTCAAAAAATAAGGCAAGGCAATTTTACTTGTATAGCACACTTTGAACAAAAGGCAATTCAATGTGCTTTACATGATTACAGAAATGTGAAAATAAAAAACATAGAATCAGTAAAGGAAAGCATAAACAAACATTTAAAGGCTTTAGTTAATGGTTAGGCTACTAATTAATTCCTACTTACTTTTGAGTATTATAATTGCTACCTACTGACCTGTCTTGGTATGGCTGTAGTATCCATAATCTCAGTTTGCTATACAAGCAATACCTGTGCAGGTAAGTGACTAATTAAAAGCAGGGATGTATTCCTGAACAGGCCCAGGGTCCAAAGAGCTCTGCTGCTCTACACATATATGCTTCTGTAATACAGGTTTGTATTGTTTTTTTTCATCTCATGTCTGAATAATGTCCATTTACAGCCACAAAAGTCATCAGAATCTTTCATGCAATGGACTATTTATCAAAATGTTCTCCCAGGGAGCACACCTTTGGATCTCACTTAACGTTATGCTGATCAGGGCATATTTCTTGGATTAGGGGCCTACCAGGAAAAAAAAAGTTCAGGCTCAGGAATTTGTATAACTATCACCCCTGTTTATAAAACAAGCAAAAGCATTTGATTAGTATTGGCAATAATAGTATTGGTTACTCATAAGCCTGTCTAAATTGGTACTTTTGCATTTTTAAAACCGCTTGTTGATGCCATCAACAAGGCTGGGCCCTTCGTGTTGATGTTTGACAGCCTCAATCAGGCATCAAAGAAAAACAGCTCGACATCCATGTTCCATATTTGGAGGATGACCGTGTCCAATCCAGATACTTTGGTCGTGCAAACAATAGTTCACCAGTTCATGTAGTGGATGGCAGTTTGTAATGCATCAACTTGCAGTGAATGCCAGTGTGCTGGAACTTTCCACTCTTTCCATTGCACATTTTATATAGTTTTATTTTTATTTACTAAGTGAAATAAATATGTTCAATATGTGTCAACATCAATGAGTCTCTAAATCAATTTTTTTTTATGTTACATATGTTAAAATATGTGTAAACGATAGTAAGGTCATTGACTAACACTTGCAATTCAGTGTCGTGATGGTTCTTAAAAAATTTTGAAGGTAGTAAAAACTGTGTTAAAAAGTAGTAAATTTGATTTGAGGATTGCTGTATATACCCTGTCTGCACTGTTCTGTAAATTTACAAGTGAAATGAAATTCTCATTAAATTAGGGCCAATAGGCAAGGCAATTTTATTTGTGAAGCACACTTTCAACCTAAGGGAATTCAAGGCGCTTTAAGTGATTCAGTGGTAAAGAAACCTAATACATGATAAAGGCATAGAAAGTAAAAACAGCAAAAAACAAAAATTTAAAACATAAAACACGAGAATCGGTAAAAGAAAACATTAAACATTTGATTAAAAACAGCAATTTAGGAAAAGCATAAAAAGAAAATGTATGTCAAATCTATATTAGAATATTAATCAAAAGCATCTCTAAGCAGCAGAGCTTGAATCTTTCATTTAAAAGAGCCTAACGACTCAGCAGCTTAGCAGTCATCAGGAAGTTTGTTTCAGATTTGTGGAGCTTAAAAACTGAAAGCTGCTTTTTTGTGTTTGGTTCTGATTCTAGGGATGTTTAGTAAACTAGAGTTGGAGGACCTGAGTTGTCTGCTGTGTTGCTATAGTGACAACAGTTCTTCAACATACTTTGGTGCTAAACCATTCAATGATTTATAAACTAGTAGGAGTATTTAGAATTCTATTCTCTGAGCTAAAGGGAGCCAGTGGAAGGACCTCAGAACTAGGGTGATGTGTTCTACTTTCTTGGGTCTAGCAGCAGTGTTCTGGATCAGCTGCAGCTGTCTGAGTGACTTTTTAGGTAGACCTGTGAAGACGTTGTTGCAGTAATCAATCTGACTAAAGATGAACGTATGGATGAGTTTTTCAAGGTCCTTTTGTGACATTAGACCTTTAATCCTACCTTTAATATTCTTCAGGTGATAGAAAGCTGACCTTGTTATTGCCTTTATGTGACCCTGGAGGTTCAGGTCTGAGACCATTATTACACCTAGATTATGCGCTAGATTATGTTATAATCTGGGCTAGTAGGAGCATGTAGATATTAAATAGAAGCGGCCCCAGGATGGATCCCTGGGAAACCCCACAAATTATTTCTGAATCTTTTGATGAAAAGTTTCCTACGGAAACATAGAAATCCCTGTTCATCAGGTAGGACTCAAACCAGCCAAGTGCTGTACCAGTGAGTCCAACCCAGCTCTCCAGTTGTTCCCATATTATTTTATGATCAACAGTGTCCAACGCTTCACTGAGGTCCGACAGAACCAGCACTGTGGTTCTACCACAGCCTGTATTTATGCGGATGTCATTGAAAACTTTGACGAAGGCAGTCTCAGTGCTGTGATTAGCACGGAAACCAGACTGATACGTATCAAAGTGGTTGGTCATTGTTAGGAAACTATTGATTTGTTCAAACACAGCTTTTTCAATAATCTTGCTGATGAATGGGATATAAGAGATTGGCCTGTGGTTCTGCATCAGAGTGTTGTTCAGGTTGTTCTTTAGTAGTGGCTTGATAACGGCTGTTTTTAAGGCCTGGAAAAAGACACGTGACAGGAGGGATGAGTTGTGTATAAGTGTAATGAGTATAGTGATTGAACAAAAATAGTAGTAAATAATCAAATCTAATGTATAGACAAGTTGAATGTTATTGTTAACATCCGGGAATTTTTGCGTAAGCGCACAACCCTGAAGGGCAAAAATCCACACCGCTATCCAAAGCTGTGCGGTTGTGGTTGAACAATTAGACAAACAAAATAAAACCTGAACCATCTTTGTGCAGATAATCGAAAATTCACATCAGAAAGCTAACTGTATGTACCGCAAATCTTCCAGATCGTTTATGACCTTTTAATTCCAAGGTACGGGACGAAAGTCCTCAGATATGACTGCCACCAGATCAGTATGGAGATATCTACAATTATATGATCAACATGCCTTGACTTTACACAGCAAAAGCAAAGAAGTGATACAATTAATAGGACAACTCCCAGCGCTCGACTCTTCAAACACCTTTTTCTGCCGATTGATCACCAACACGGCACTTTGATGAGTCACAACAACCGAGTTACCATTCAGCCAGCCTAACCCACGACAATAACAATCTGGTCATCTTTATCGTCTTCCCTGTTGTCCATTTTCTTCAAAATTCTTCAACAGCCGTTGGGCCTGGGCGGTATACCGAAAATTTACCTATACCGAAATTTATGAAGTAACTTTGCCCGTGCCGGCAAATTCGCTATGTACAAGAAAATGTGTTTTAGTTAAGCGGTGCTTTAAGAAATGAGCATGTCCTGGAGTCACATGACTACGCACAGTCATGTGACATTTAGACTCGTCTACCGACTGTTTTTCAGAAACATGCGACAAATAAAGTGACTTTTTATGGTGTTATTGGACACTTAGACTCTACCGTAGAGCAAGTTTGTTTGTTACTGCAGCAACGGAGCAGCAGAGCGCTTCTAGGTAAACGGCTCCGCCCGCCCAGGTCCTGCACAGGTGGAGCAGATATGAACCCTGCTGAGTTGCTGTCTGTTCCCACCTGTGCTCCAAAGTAAAATATTGTCTGTCTAAAATAAACGACTGCAAACTAAAATCACTTATTTCAGTCTTCCCCTATCACCTCCTCTGGTCTGTATGATCACTTCTGAGTTTAAACTGGACTCTTAAGAAATACAGAAAGGTGTGGGAATCAAACCCTAAATTAAAAGGATGTTTGAAGCCGTTCAATAGCAAGAAGACATCATATTTTAAAGAACATTAAATTAATTTGGTCACTACCAGACATTGAATACAGAAAAGTGTTGGTTTTTTTTTAAAGAAAAGAACCTGTTATCGAGGTTAAATGCTCCATATACCGTGTTATTAATTTGAGCTCATATCGCCCTACCAGCCGTACACTTTTGATGCTGCGCTTGCGTTTTACCTACCAGCATGGGCCTGCTGCTTCTAAGTGCCACAGTTTTAAGTTTCCATGTTTTTACTACGACTTGATTGGCCCCGTTAGTTTGAAAACAAGGCAGTGCTTTGGCTGGATTGGTCAGTTGGCATAATGATTAAAACACACTACACGATTAATCGTGTTCTAGCTTTTTAATATTTCAATTTCAAATATAATTTGATTAATGGCCCACCCCTATTACAGATCATGTTGGGTAGAAGTTTAAAATGCAAAGTGCCATTTCCTGCTAAATGAGTTTTTACATTCTGAAATTGTCTGTGAAAGGTGGAGTTCCCTGAAGCTCGCATCTATGAGGAGACCCTGAACTCGCTGCTTTATGAGACCATGCCACTGCCAGACAACTCCCTTCTGGAGGCCACACGCCGAAGCTACAACAACTGTGGCTCTCTGAGCGAGGAAGAGGATGGGCCCGGAGGAACGGAGCTGCGCGAGCGCGTCCGAAGAATCCACGTCAAACGGTACAGCACGTACGACGATCGCCCGCTGGGACACTGAGACTGAAGCTCCATCTGGGTTTATTTCAGGAGAGCAGTTGTTCCTTATTTCCTCCACACGATGAGCTCAGTGTAACAACATCTCCTCTTCCAGTCCTTCATTATCAAAGACTCAACAGCAGCTGCTTTATTTTCTTTTACATGTACAGGATCAAAAATAGCACCAGAATGTATTGTTGTTGGACTCATCCATTACATTACATCATCAGGAAAGAATATTTCCTAAATAATATATTTTTTCAAACGGTTACACAATTACCAAACATGTACCTGTTGCAGTTGACCTAGAACTGTTCCTGTACCTCTATTACATTGTAATGCTGCTTAACAAATTGCCTTATACTAGTTGTGAATATTAAAGTTATTTTTTAACTCATGACATTCACCTCTGAAAAATCTTCATGCATCTGTATTAGGAAGTAAAGTTACATCCTATATTATATTTATGTATATATTTTTATTATTGTGTAATGCATTAACATGCCCAGCCCTCATGGGCTTACAAGACACTATTATAAAAACGGGCAGACCCAAAAAACCAGACCAGTTGATGCTTAACGATACAAGCATTAATGATATAAACCATCCTGACGTTTCATCCAAGCTTTAGTAACAAAAGACGCTCATTTATATACATCCATCATGACATTGTCATTACTCCCAAATATTTCAGGGTTTTGAGCAAACAGTTGATTTACACACGGTTCTCTTAGTCCATCATAGAATGGACGGTATAAAAGAAAACTTCTCGTATGTCACAAAGTCTCTGTTCCTCTGGGATATTTCTAAATCTGCCAACCTCAAGTGCTGGGGAAGGATTCCCAATTCTTAACTGAGCAATCAGGGATCTCTGCTCTCTTGTTAAATTTGCTGTAACATATAATTCTGTTCCATAATTTTGCTTGATTTGGACATATGTCCGTCATTTCGGTTTTAACATATCAATTAACCATTTTTCATTGAACCTGAAAATGAAACTATTTTCACATTTTATTTAGACTGAATGCTAAATTATTTCTATAGATATGCTGAAGATCGGTTTCCTCAAAGATAGCGTGAATCTCTGCGACCCATGGAGAGTTCTGCACTTTACTCCAAAGAAAAACTTTCTTATTGATTCTTTCATCCACATATTAATAAAACGATTCCACAACCTAATCATATCCAGCGTTGGGAGTAATGCATTACAAAAGTAATGAGTTACAGGAATATATTAATATTTTCAGTAACTGAGTAATGTAATGCATTACTTACAAAATATACAGCAATATATTACTAGTTACAATTTCAGTAACTCAAGTTACAAATGCATTTTTAATCGTTTTTCTGGCCAACTAATGCAACAGACCAAATCAAGTTGGATACCATAGAACAAGATCCACTTCCTGTTGCTCCAAACTAAAACATCATGGAATCAGGACGGCTAAGAAAAAGATCGACTGTACATTTAAACAGCGGCATTATTTTTCCTAACCATCTGTTGTAAGACTTCAGACATCGGAGTCTCATCTTTGTCAACCATCTTTGTGATTGTTTAGATTTAACAAACATTACCATGAAATTGAAGGCATGCAAATGAACCTGAGACTTGATTTTAATAAAATAGTCCTAAAAATACAGTATTTGTTGTGTGACGCTTTTGTAAAATGTACATTAATAAGTTACGGTGGTTAGAAGTCGTGTTAGATATTTAAAATATTTAGCCAAAAGTAACTTAACGTAGTGTAACTCAGTTACATTTTTAAGGCAGTAATATATAATGCAGACATATGACATTTTTGACATTGTAACTAGTAATGTGAAATATATAACAATTTCTTTGTAACTTGCCCAACACTGATCATATCACACTTTCTCCTTATTATATCAGGAATCCAGCCGTTGTCACCCTGAGCCGCCAAAGAGGGGGCATATTTATGAATACCCAGAAAACAGCGTATAGCTCTGTTTTGGACTGCTTCTGCAATCCTTCTTTCTTTAAATCCCCTACCCCAGCAGCATTATTCACAATGGGAGAAACATGCATCAGACAATTGGGAGTAAATAGAATAACTAAGGTCTATACATATTTTTAACTTGTTGACAACGGAGCCCAGAGCTCTACCAGCGGAATGAGCCAGGAGTTTAATTCAGTTTTCATAATTCATAAATTCATCAAGGGGAAATCCTAAATATTTATGCACAGATGTATTCTGTAGTGGCATATCAGAAAAAGTAAATGTTTTCTCACTTTTTGGAACACATTTTTTTTCCTAAAATGAATTATCTGTGTTTTACTCTGATTTCTAAACAGCCTCCATCTGCAACACCAGATCTGTAATAAATTTAACATATTCTGTAAATCATTCTGCCAACAGAGCAATGTCATCCCCGTAGAAAAAAAATTCCCACAGTTAAATCATTCAATTGTATACCTAAATTCTCATTCTTGATTTTTAAAGCCAGGTCATTTATATACAGAGAAAACAAAGTAGGAGATAGCACATCACCCTGTTTAACACCAAGTCAGTTCGGAAATCATTAACCTGAACACATGCAAATAAAGAACTATAGAGTGACTTTAAGTCTGGATAGAATTTACCATCCACTCCTTTTAAAAAGTTTTAAGGCAAGTAGTCTGTAAATAATCTAATCTCAAGGACTGCCCTCTATTAAACTTCCTTTTGTAGGATCATATTTTGTTTGTATCAAATATAAACTGTGCTTGCCTATAATTTTCCCTCAGTTGTTTCCTCGCTGTATCATTACATCAAAGAAATTTTTTTTTCACTTATTTTCCGTTTATTCAACAATTTTTGGAGCTCAGAATTCCAAAAGTTTTAAATACCTCAATATCTATTTGTGATTTTTTAAATGTTTAGGTTGACATTTATCTATTTCTAAAACCATCTTATCACAAAACTTATTGTACCACCGGTCAACACTATTCTGTGTACTTTGACATGATTCAAGTTGTTTTATTAACTCTAATAATGCAGAGCGACACGTCAGAGGATCAAAAATGTTCAGGACATTTTCTGCATCTCTTTTTTGATTGTGAAACAAATTCAGTTTCTTCTGTTATTTGAACTCCCAACTTTAAATTTTAACAATAGAAGTGAATGATCCTGTAAGTGACATCTCTCTCCAATAAGGTCCATACAGGTTGGAGCATTTTGATCTATAAGGTCTGTAGTTGTAATTATTTTGAAAGCAAGACAAGACTCAAGGCAATCATGAGGTGTGATTATATAGTCCACCACAGCTTTTTCTCTTACTGATATGGAAGTAAAATGATCATCTAGATTTTTCCTGCCATTTAAAACACAAAATTTAGAGTCCTTAAGAAATTCAAGGAAGGATTCACAGTGGCTATTTAGTGATTGATCTAAGGCCACTCTTGTTGGACCATTTTCTAAATCCCCAATACAGTCCTCTTTATCAGAAATACGACTATTAAAGTCGCCACAAAAATAAATTGCATCTGTATCCAAAGAGTAAACTTGAGTTAATAAATAACTAAAGAACATGTTGCATTCTCTTCCCCCTACAGATCCTTCTGGAGGCAAATAACAGGAGAAAATCACAAAACTATACTGCAGCTCTCGATGTTCAAAACGCTCTCCAATTATACCATCCATAGATTTCTCCACAACATTTATTTTAAAGCATTCAAAAAGTTAATTTTGAACTAATAGTCTGACTCCTCCTGAACCCTTTGGAGCATGTTCCTGTCTGCATGTTCTGTTGTTTCCAAACCATATGTAGTCGTTTAATTCAATAACACCATCACCAGATAAATGTGTCTCATTAAGGGAAATAAAATCTGGATTTTGCGTTAGAAATAATAAACTTCGAAGCTCAGATTTGTAGAGGTCCATCCATTTACATTCCAGTGAACTAGAGACGAACAGGAGGAGTCGTTTCTTACGGGTTGGGCAGCAGCTCATCAGCGCCTCCATGCGCCGGTTCTCTGCTAGCCTGTTGCAGGTGTTCGTTTAATGAGCCTCCCGTTTCCAGACACATAGAAATCCTTCCAACACTTAGATCCCGCAGAAGCATTTATTAAAGTTTGATTCCATAACCCTATCCGTATGTGATTTAGCAGATTGGACAAACACTCTTTTGAACATTGGGTTGGATTTCAGGTTTTCTTTCCCACAGAGCACTGCCACCTTTTCTCTCACCGAGTCAAAAGCCACTTTCACCACACCGGGCCCGGTGTTCTGGCTCACAATCTCTGCATTGCCACAGGCGTTGGTATTTGTTCACAAGCACAGCCGTCTTTAAACAGTTGCATTATATTTTGGGCTAAATCTTCATGACATCATAAACCCATAATAAATATTGTTACATCAGGGTCGTATTTGTTTGGAGTTGTTCATTTTCTCCAGCTGATCCAAGCGCGATTTAAGTGCGCCAATTTCCAAATCAGTGTTGTCATGTATTTGTTTAACACAGTTCTGAAGTTCATCTTTCAGGATCTTCTCCAGCGACACATGAAGCCCATCTACCTTATTGTTTAGCTGTTTTTCAATATTATCCATTTTCGTCTGAATCACTTTAATCTCTTTTAGGAACAGATTAGTCTCCTCCTCATCCTTTTCCTGCGCTCGGCTGTGCGTTTGTTTCACTTTTTCCGCCATCACAGATACAGTTTTAAAAGGTTATCTTCCTTAGATGGTAAAGTGCAATGAATCTTAAATAAATCACTCGTTCGTTTTACGAAATAATTGGTTTTAAACGTAGAGCCTCGAATAAACAGAAAATGTTGACCAAAGACGCATGCATCACTATCATCATTATATTTAGCTTTTGTTGGCTGGCAGAAAGCCAGCCCTGCTGTTGGGAAACATGAAGTTCGATTCTTCCACCACAGATTCCACCCAGCCTCTGCTCACATTTGTCCCAAAGGTATTCAGTCAAGTTGAGATTAAGGCCAGACAGGTTCTTCCACACCAAACTCAGTCAACCATGTTTCTGTTCACCTTACTGATGCACAGACTAACAGGAAGTTAAAGGAGCATAACATGTTACATGTTGAAGCATTAATAGTTTCTTTTACTCCTAAGTGATTTAGTAGAATGGAACTAAACTTCTGCCCCTGATCCCACAGTCTTCTTCAGTAGCATAACTTCTTCAAGAAAGCAAAGAAAGTCCTTGTTTAGTAGCAGGGAAATGTCGCCTGTGGACTTATTTCACACAGGCATCCTATCATGGTACCACCCTGAGCTGCTGATAATGATCCAATCTTATAGAAGTGTCTGGAGGAGCAGTCTTCATGCTGGACTTTCTACCCATGCGGTCATAGAAATGATCAGAATGCTGAATTCAATGATTAATTTGGAGGGATGACTACAGGCCTAAACCAACACGAGTGCTTGTTTAGCTTCAGCTCTTTATAACGCATGTGGGGCGTTTTGAAATGGCTCAAATACATTTATTAAAAATTAAGCAAAGAAATGAAAACTCCTGTTTGATTGAGTAGCTCAGATTGCAGGATTTAAAACGACTCTTTGTCGTCACTGGTTTCAAATTCAGCCCGAGGTCTGGTTTACCCAAAGATAGCAGATGAAAACTTAAAGGCCCAGTGTGTATCAAATTCAGCTTTTTATTAATAAAAATCATGTACTGCTTTCATAAATACGTATTTTACCGAGGTCTAATCACATTCACATTATCATGAAAGTGTTCCCGTGTCTTAGAATACGTTGTTTATAGATACAGAGGGTGCACCGCCCCCATCTGAGGGTGCCATGTTGCATCGCCATCTTTAAATAAGTTAGCCGAAAGGGGTTAAACTTTTTAGCTTTACGCGTTTTAGCCAGTGACGTTGGGGGGAGGGGGAGAGAATAAAAGGACCGTGGATCTGGATTTCCATTTTAATGGAGGACCATCTTTACTGTTTGCCAAGTGAGTGGCTGGCTGCATGGCAATCCGCCCCGGCACTCATTAGAACGGTACCTTTCTGGAGCTCTCCAGTCTGGCATTCACCTTTCATCGGCTCTGTGTGGCAGCTGAATGCAGATTCCGGCTGGTTCAGACTCTCAGCTCCTGTTTCTAAGCGGTCAACAGTCTGAAACTCAGAGAGGGTTTCGTCTGCTTTTGAGGATCACACAGTGTTTTGTTTATCAATAATAGGTTTCACCTGGTGGTCTTTGAGTTCCTTGAAGCGAGTTTTAGACAGAAACCCGCCCTTCCCTTCGCCAGCGAGGGAAGGTAGTTGCTTTGGTCTTCCCTGGAGCGAGGCCGGTCGATGGCTTGCGTGAGAAGGGAGAGCGGCTGGCGGAGTAGGGCTATTTATGCCTTCTGCTTGACCCTACTTTCGGTGGAAGAGAGCAGGTTGGCGCCACCCGATGGCTGTGTGTGTGACCCAACACTGGTCAACAGACTTTCAACTCATTCCAAATATTTTTTATGGGGTTGAAATCTGGAGACTGGCTAGGCCACTCCAGGACCTTGAAATGCTTTTTACGAAGCCACTCCTTTGTTACCCAGGCAGTATGTTTGGGCTCATTGTCATGCTGAAAGATCCAGCCACGTTTCTTCAAAGCTCTCACTGATGGAAGGAAATTTTCACTCAAAATGTCACCATACATGGCCCCATTCATTCTTCCCTTTACACGGATCAGTCATCTGGTTCCTTTGCAGAAAAACAGCCCCAAAGCATTATACATTTCAATACTTGGTTGCAAATCCTTTGCAGTCAATTACAGCCTGAAGTCTGGAACACATAGACATCACCAGACGTTGGGTTTCATCCTTGGTGATGCTCTGCCAGGCCTCTACTGCAACAGTCTTCAGTTCCTGCTTGTTCCTGGGGCATTTTCCCTTCAGTTTTGTCTTCAGCAAGTGAAATGCATGCTCAATCGGATTCAGGTCTGGTGATTGACTTGGCCATTGCAAAACAGTCCACTTCTTTCCCTTCAAAAACTCTTTTGTTGCTTTTGCAGTATGCTTTGGGTCATTGTCCATCTGCACTGTGAAGAGCTGTCCAATGAGTTCTGAGGCATTTGGCTGAATATGAGCAGATAATATTGCCCGAAACACTTCAGAAATCATCGTGCTGCTTTTGTCAGCAGTCACATCATCAATAAATACAAGAGAACCAGTTCCACCGGCAGCCATACATTCCCACACCATGACACTTCCAGCACCATGCTTCACTGATGAGGTGGTATGCTTAGGATCATGAGCAGTTCCTTTCCATGTCCATACTCTTCTCTTCCCATCACTCTGGTACAATCTTGGTCTCATCTGTCCATAGGATGTTGTTCCAGAACTGTGAAGACTTTTTTTAGATGTTGTTTGGCAAACTCTAATCTGGCCTTCCTGTTTTTGGGGCTCACCAATGGTTTACATCTTGTGGTGAACCCTCTGTATTCATACTGGTGGAGTCTTCTCTTGATTGTTGACTTTGACACAGATACACCTACTTCCTGGAGAGTGTTCTTGATCTGGCCAACTGTTGTGAAGGGTGTTTTCTTCACCAGGGAAAGGATTCTTCGGTCATCCACTACAGTGGTTTTCCGTGGTCTTCGGGGTCTTTTGGTGTTGCTGAGCTCACCGGTGCGTTCCTTCTTTTTGAGAATGTTCCAAACTGTTGTTTTGGCCACGCCTAATGTTTTTGCTATCTCTCTGATAGGTTTCTTTTGTTTTTTCGGCCTAATGATGGCTTGCTTCACTGATAGTGACAGCTCTTTGGCTCTCATCTTGACAGTTGACAGCAACAGATTCCAAATGCAAATGGCACACTTGAAATGAACTCTGGACCTTTTATCTGCTCATTTTAATTGGGATAATGAGGGAATAACATAAACCTGCCCATGGAACAGCTGAGAAGCCAATTGTCCCATTACTTTTGGTCCCTTAACAAGTGGGAGGCACATATGCAAACTGTTGTAATTCCTACACCGTTCACCTGATTTGGATGTAAATACCCTGAAATAAAAGCTGACAGTCTGCAGTTAAAGCACATCTTGTTCGTTTCCTTTGATATCCATTGTGGTGGTGTATAGAGCCAAAAATGTTAGCATTGTGTCCATGTCCCAATATTTATGGACCTGACTGTGGTTTGAAGATTTAGGAGAGTCAGAAGAGAGAGTTAAATAAGGATGGAGCCAGCTAGGAATAAAAAGCTGAAGTGTTTATTGTGTTCCAAGGAGCTTGGGTACAATAACAACACTCATCCATGCTAAAGGCATTACCATGAGTTGCATGAGAATAAGGACCCAAATACCAGCAGGCTTCAAAACCCCCCTGGAGTATTGGGAAAAGCAAAAATTATTGTACCCCAAATTATACAGTCTCACACTATATAATTTAAATAATAAATAATCTACCATTTTATTTGCCTTGTGAAAAGGTGTTTTTTTTAAAGGCTGGTGAGATGAAGTCAAAATAGATTAAAACCTAAAACTGTTGAGAAACTATTCCTGAATAATAATTTTAAAAGGTTCCCCTGTTCTGCACATCATTGCCCAAGTTATACAACCAAATTCATACCACTTTCCTCCACCTGCTTAAGTCCATGTATTTTGCCTAAAGTGACAGAAAAACATTACACAACTTGCCATAACATATGTTACTAGAAATATTTTTGGAACTCATAGTCTTTCCCAAGAGCCATAGCAGACTTACAACTTTTATGCATCACACATTAAATGGCTGGGAGCTACAGCTGCCTGTGATTATGTACCTGGCCAGTAGGGGGATTTGTTTTCACATGAAGCCCTGTAAGATGAACCCTTCCTTGTACCTAAAGTGGTTCAATGCCTCATAAGGCTTCATCTCACCATCACTAAGATTCAGGCTTCCCAGCCAGCCTAGTGCAGGTCTGCATGTTTGTCCCTGCTGACCTTTGACAGCTCTTTGGTCTTCCCAAGAGTGGAGTTTAGAGTGTGATTGTTTGAGGTTGTGAACATGTGTCTTTTATACTGATAATCATCTCAAACAGGAGCCATGGCTTGTTTGTAGGTGACCAAATATTTATTTTCCACAGTAATATCCAAATAAATTCTTTAAAAATCAGACCATGTGGTTTTCTGGATTGTTTTCCCCTATTCTGTCTCTCATAGTTGAGGTATGATAAAAATGACAGGCCTCTTAATCTTTTTAAGTGGGAGAACTTGCACAATTGGTGGCTGATTAAACACCTTTTTGTCCCACTGCATACAGTCTTGTGCAGTTTTAAGAATTAGAACATATGTTTTAAAAGCGTTAATAAAAGCGTTAATAATGCTTGTGTTTGGTCTGTCTATAAATAGAACCACCACTGCATAGTTGTGTTTTAAAAGATCTGGGTTTATAGATATCTAGTGCAGGTCTGACCACGGTTCTAAATGCTGCCAAGCACAATCAACATTAACCGCTCCAGAGTTTTGACTAGAAATGAAACCATGGCTTTAGTGTCATCCATGTCCAGTTTACATTTTCTCATAGTGTACAGGTATGTATACATATTTTTAACATTTATAATTAAGCATGCATCTAGATATTTTACATTGAGCATTGACTCTTTAAAGCTGGGTTTATCGACTTTCCTGACATTAGGACCACCATAGCCACAGACAAGCGTGAAAAGATCAGTTTATAAACTGATTACTTATCTGATCATTTCCTTAGTTCTTGATTAGGTACAGATGGGCAGCAGAAGGAGAACCATTCATTCTATACTCCATCCATGCATCCATCCATCCATCACTGGAACTAAAATAAAAAGGCCTCGTTGTTGCTTGTAGGTGCACAGTTCGCCCACATGGAGGCACAAGCAGCAGGTTTAGCGATCTGAGGAGTTTTTTCTCCACACATAGCTGTGATGACACCTATGTTGCAGCGGGCCAACCCAGCTTCTGTGCAGAGCCCAGATCAGTCCAACGTGTGCTGGAGGAAAACACAACGTTTGAAACGCTTTTTTATTTCATTTTTGGATGCTGAGAGAGAGACTGCAGGTTGGGGCGAGGCTGAACGCTGGGAGGCGCTCCGACTTTCTTCCCTTTTTCTCTTCCTCCATTGATCCGTTTGGGGAGGAAGGCGGATCCTCTGACGTCACCTTCAAGCAGCTCGGCTGCGTCAGCGTCCAACTGAGCCAGGAAAGGAGGAAACAGGTAATAAAAAGCACAGAGGTTCTGGACGGGCAGGCAGAGTGGACCTGAGCGGAGCGTCGGGTTGACTGAGCTGTCGTTGAACGCATCGTAGACAGACAGACATGGAGGGCGGCACGGAGGAAGAACACAAGGAGAAATTATTATGGAACGTCAAACGGGAGGTAGGTGCTGCTGCTGCTGCTGCTGATGATGATAATGATGATAATGATGATGCTACTGGATGGCCTTTATAGAACCAATTATTACCTTCAATATCTATTTTATTATTCGCTTTAAAATTCAATCACAGATCAGTTCTTAGTTTATTTTTTAATCCTTTATGTTTAATAGCATTTTCATAAAATGACTATTTGTTGTCTCATAAGTTTAAGTAAAAGCGATGTAAATAAAGCGGAACTACACTCAACAAAAATATAAACCAACACTTTTGTTTCTGCTCCCATTTTTCATGAGATGGACTTAAAGATGTAAAATTCATTCCAGATACACTATATTACCATTTCTCTCAAACATTGTTCACAAATCAGTCTAAATGTGTGATAGTGAGCACTTCTGCTGAGATAATCCATCCCACCTCACAGGTGTGCTACATGAAGATGCTGATCTGACATCATGATTAGTGCACAGGTGTACCTTATACTGCCCACAATAAAAGGCCACCCTGGAATGTGCAGTTTTGTCTCACAGCAAAATGCCACAAGCATTGAGGGAGCGTGCAATTGGCATGCTGACAGCAGGAATGTCAACCAGATCTGTTGCTCGTGAGTTGAATGTTCATTTCTCCACCATAAGCCGTCTCCAAAGGCGTTTCAGAGAATATGGCAGCCTCACAACCGCAGACCACGTGTAACCACACCAGCCCAGGACATCCACATCCAGCAGGTTCACCTCCAAGATCGTCTGAGACCAGCCACTCAGACAGCTGCTGAAACAATTGGTTTGCATAACCAAACAATTTCTGCACAAACTGTCAGAAACCGTCTCAGGGAAGCTCAACTGCATGCTCGTCGTCCTCATCGGGGTCTTGACCTGACTCCAGCTCGTCGCCGTAACAGACTTGAGTGGGCAAATGCTCACATTCGATGGCGTCTGGCACGTTGGAGAGGTGTTCTCCTCACGGATGAATCTCTGTTTACATTGTTCAGGGCAGATGGCAGACAGCGTGTGTGGCGTTGTGTGGGTGAGCGCTTTGCTGATGTCAATGTTGTGGATGGAGTGGCCCATGGTGGTGGTGGGGTTATGGTATGGGCAGGCATCTGTTACGGACGAAGAACACAGATGCATTTTATTGATGGCATTTTGAATGCACAGAGATACCGTCATGAGATCCTGAGGCCCATTGTTGTGCCATCCATCCATGAACATCACCTCATGTTTCAGCAAGATAATGCACGGCCCCATGTTGCAACGATCTGTACACAATTCTTGGAAGCTGAAAATGTCCCAGTTCTTGCATGGCCAGCATACTCACCGGACATGTCACCCATTGAGCATGTTTGGGATGTGCTTGACCGGCGTATACGACAGCGTGTACCAGTTCCCACTAATATCCAACAACTTCACACAGCCATTGAAGAGGAGTGGACCAACATTCCACCAATCTGATAAACTCTATGCGAAGACGATGTGTTGCACTGCATGAGGCAAATGGTGGTCAAACCAGATACTGACCGGTTCTGAGTCCCCAGACCCCCAATAAAGCAGAAAATGGCACATTCCAGGGGGGCCTTTTATTGTGGCCAGTATAAGGTACACCAGTGCACTAATCATAATGTCAGATCAGCATCTTGATGTGGCACACCTGTGAGGTGGAATGGATTATCTCAGCAAAGCAGAAGTGCTCACTATCACACATTTAGACTGATTTGTGAACAATGTTTGAGAGAAATGGTAATATTGTGTATCTGGAATGAATTTTACATCTTTAAGTCCATCTCATGAAAAATGGGAGCAGAAATAAAGGTGTTGCGTTTATATTTTTGTTGAGTGTATATTCATTATTGTTCTGTTACGTTTATTTTAGAAATATTTCATTATTTTTCTTTGTTAGGGAAAATAGAAATAAAGCTTGCTTTCATGTGCTCCATGAACATGAGAGCCTAGTGAGATGGTTGTCGATTATCCAAGTTTTCTTCAGCAGAGGCTGATTTAGATAAATTAGGGGCCCTGCAGCTTCATTTTGATCCGTCTCTTTTATCAGAAAAAAGAAATACATCTGCCTAAAATCCTCTTCTTTACCATTGCTTCCATATTTTCTTACATTTATATGCTAGTTTCCTTGATCTATGCAGTTCATACACATGTTATTTCTTATGGTCACCTACAGATCATCAGTTTGTTTCATAATCTGCAGGTGTTTCTTACCTCTTGCAATAAACTGAAAAGCCCAAACAGAGAATGTGGGATTGAAGTTGATCCATTTTATACCCCAACCCACTTCAGGAGGTAGCAATAAACCCACACCTGCTTTAAACCTTTGGGATTTTGATATAATATAATATTATATAATATAATGTAAAATAATAGCCCTGCAATGGACTGCCGACCTGTCCAGGGTGTACCATGCCTCTCACCTGTTGACAGCTGGATACAGGCAGCAGCCAGTTCACAGGTGCGCTCAGAGCAGATCCACCACATTCTCTTCTTGCAGTTGTCTGATCAGTAGAATTAGTTTCAAATAATAATACATTGAGGATGGTGCACAACAACCTGGTGGTATGTAAAGCAATAAATGTAATTCCAACAACCTGCATGAGGACCTCTACACAAAGCTTAGCTTGAAATAGAGGGAATCCCCATCACATATACAGGGATTGCTCAGCTTCCCCTTTTTGTTCAACTATCCCAGCTGCATGCCTAGAAAACACACAGGGCCCTTCATTGTTTTGTATGATATGAAAGTCCGTGCTGGTTTGTAATGCTGTTGCGGGTTTATTGTGGAACAATAATCTGAAAAGGGTTCTTGATGCACTGAGAAAACAACTCCTAATTTTGCCTCGATTTATCCTGAACACATCAGTGCCACTAGACAGGAACACTAGAGTTCAAACCAATTCTGATAAAAAATATTAAAGTTTGCGGTTTTAAGTGCTGATAAGTGGAGGCATGGATATGTGAAATGCTAAAAAAAAATGTTGATAGTTCGATCTGCCTGTGAGAGAGTGAGTGAGAGCAAAGCTTTAAGGCACATAGAAGGACGCCTAAGCAGAGTAGAGATGCTGAACATGCTGGTCACGTCAATCTTGGACGTTTCAAAGTAAATCTACGTGTCTCCTGCAACTTTAAGATGCATACCAGTCCCATGTACAGGACTCAAACGGCTGAATTATATCCTAGAGCAATTCTTTGTTGATCAACACAACGGATACAGAACCTGGGGGTAGAAAAAGCAGCCAGCCTTTTGCATAGTGCCGCTCCGGTTCCCATGGTTATTTACGGTTCTCTTAAAGTTGCATTGTTGGTTAGCATTGCTAGCTTGTTTATTTAGCCTAGGCTAGGTGTCACATTAACCGAATATTTCATCAAGTATTACATCAGTTTCTTAAACGATGACGTAAACATCTGGAGGCAGTCAGTCATTTTGAAAGTGTTCAAAACCCTGACCTCTTCCTGCGGATGTGCAGGTATTTTCATCTTTATGCAAAGAGTCCACATGGCTAATCATTGCAAAAAAGATTCCCATGAGAGCATCTGAGCATCATCCCAGCACCCAATGCATCTCGCTATCTGGGAGCTGACAGCGCATTGAAGAGTTATGGAGGCATCAGACCAGCAGTGCTGCAGCTGAACCACTGATGCAGAAGGAGCCATCGGAAAAGCTGCCATTCAGAGACTCTTTTCCAAATTCTGATCCCTTCCATCAGCAACAGAAATGTAGCAACAGAGTTCAGATTCTGCCTCTAAGTGGGAACACACTTCAGCTCCATGCGGCCTTTAGGCCACAGCAGACGAAGCGTTCATATTTAATACATGTAGCTTATTAATGTGATCGATATGTGATTGCACAGTGTAGATTTACTGTTCATTTTGTTAAGATTGAACATTTGTTAAAATGAATCAAATTCAAATACAGAATATGTCATTATTATCAGTTTAAAGACGGATGATTAAAAAAGACTATGAGCAGATTTGTTTTTGACCGCGTCAGTCAAAATGAACAACAACAATAGTGCAACCTCTGGCCAAGGCCTACCTGATATGAAGTGATAGCTGCATATTTTTGCATTTTGAATCATCTGCTCGTTCCAGTCCCTTCTTCTGACAGCTTGCAACCAATGAGGTCTTTTGTTTTGTGAGTCCATGGGTTTCTTTTTAACTTGCATGTTTTTGTTGTGCATATGCATGTTGTGCATAAAGGGGCGACTGTGGCTCAGTGGTAGAGTAGTTGGCTTGCAATCGGAGGGTCGTAGGTTCGATTCCAGCTTCCTCCAGTCACATGTCGATGTGCCCCTGGGCAAGGCACTTAACCCCCAAATTCTACATTGTCCTACCGAGCCATGTTGGGTGTCGGTGCATGAATGCGAGTGTGATTGGGTGAATGCGGCTTCAAATGTAAAGCGCTTTGAGTGTTCAGTAAACACTAGAAAAGCGCTATATAAGTTCAGACCATTTACCATATCAAAGCGTTTTGTGCAACCAACAGCACAAAAAAATATGCGTGTCTTTCTGAACACCAATAATGACCAATAATCTCTCTATATTTTCACTTTAGTGTTAACACCTGGAGCACTATCCTTGGATGTGTGGACTTGTTGATCTGCAGGCTCGTTATCATCTCTCAGTGCAGACATATATTCCCAGGAAAAGTATTCTCCTGCTCTAAAACCCTAGAACTGTGGGGGGTTTGTTGTAAAGATTAATGAGTGGAGATCAAGCTACGCTAATCAGCACTGTGTGCTACACAGAGAGCTGTCTGTGTATATAAGGTCATTCTAATCAAACATTGTTTATTAAACCCAAAGGGAAATTAAACGTTACCTTCACCATCTAACTGTATAATCCTGTCGAGATTTAAATCCGATACCTGCTTGATTTCCTTACAGAGACGGATTTTTGCTAATGCTAACTGTGCTAATTGCTATTATGTTTGATTAAATAAAAGTATGTCAACGTTTTCTTGTTCCTTTACAGAAAATACCATCAGACCGATATCCTCTCAGCTCCTTATATAAATAATGAAGTTCCCTAAATAACACGGATCAGTGCACCTTTACTATTTCTAGCAGCCAAAGATAGATTAACAAACATAGCCCAGCAGGTATGAGGCTGTGGTGAGACATCAGACACATGAAAGCATCCTGCTGTTGGTTTCTACCACAGCTAAAACAAATCTCCAGGCTCTGTGACGCTGAATGTCTCACATGTCCAGCAGGGAATAAATCATTAGTCCTTTCACCTCCACACGCCCCCACTGTAAACTCCATGCTGAATTGACAGAATGCTACAAGTGGAAATGTTTGTCTACATCTGAAAGGTCAAAGGAAACC
Organism: Apricaphanius iberus; assembly: GCA_028564705.1. Lineage (NCBI taxonomy): Eukaryota > Metazoa > Chordata > Actinopteri > Cyprinodontiformes > Aphaniidae > Apricaphanius > Apricaphanius iberus. Next base: position 1,603,708 of record JAPXFQ010002465.1, on the reverse strand, counting down.
AGAATGCAGATGGGCCGCTGTTCTACTGAACGTGCCTAGGTGTGGCTCTCTGCCTAAAAACAGAGCATATAGCTGTGATCTGTAAAACGGCCAGGAAATGTTCACATTGGTGCTGCTTTAAGCCTGACTCACACGAGAGCCGTTTGCTCAGCAGATAATTCGCTATGCGCGCCTCATTTTCTGTGAGGTTTCTGCCTCATCATGCGTTGGGATAAAAATCAGACAGGTTTGATATTTTTCGCTTTGCGAGGCGAAAAACTTAGTGTGTGCTGTGGGCAAATATTCAAGTGACCAATCCAAACGCTTTCTACGCTCACATGATTCCAAGATGGCAGCCCTCTGTCTTCATGTCAAAAAAATGAATGAAACAGAGACAGAGATGGATACTCATATTTTCCTTCTCAACAAAACGAGCAGCAGGATTTCCTCTATACCAAACTCCCAGAAAATGAGGCGCACACAGCGAGCTATCTGCTGAGCAAACAGCCTGGGATGACTTTTACTCTCCTGTGCAGCAGGATTTCGATTTCATCACCTCCTCCTCATATTGTGGGACTTAAAGCTTTCTGTTTCTGTCTATTTACCCATTGTTAACTTGCTTTAACCACACAGATCTTCCCATCAAATCAGGATTTTATGTTTGAAATAAGTTCAGATGTATTTGCTGGCAAAGGATCTCGATATAGAGGTAAAGGTTTTATTAGTTACTTAGTTGGTTAGTAGCCTTTATTCCCGACACTTAGTCCAACATTATCCAGCCAACAACACACAAAAATTAAAAGCAGAAATAGACATAATTATAAAAATACTGTAACTGGTTACAGTCTAAGAGAGAAGAAGACGTATACCATTGTTTCCATATCCTTGACTGGTAGCGTATTGCACTAAGACAACTCTTGGTTAAATCCAAAACAATCCCATTTCCAGAACTATTAAGCCTACAAATACATTTATAAATAAGATTTCTTAAAACAACTTGAAGGGTGCTTACCCTCACAAACATCTCACTTCCACTTTTGCATCCAGGCATTTGTGTTGCTCATGCCTGCATTTGTGATTTATTTGATTATCTTTCAGCTTTCTTGCACATGCACCTGCAAGATTTTGTGTAAAATTTAAACGAATACGAACTGACAAACAGCCTTTTAATAATCTAACTTTGATTGACTTACTCAAAATAAAAACAACAACTAAATATGTAAAGAAATAGCTTGAATATCTTCCCTAGAGCCTCTTATGCCTTTGACAAGTTGGGGTGTTCAATAACTGAATTATCTAAAGCTGAAAATAGGTCCAATCGTCAGGATGTGCACAGATGGCAGGGAAATACAGATTTTCAGGGTGATAAGAAGGAATGTTACTCTGTTTGCTATTTTTTGTAAACATGTTTAGACAGGTGCTCTTTAGCACCAGTCAGAATCATATAGAATAAATGACATGTATATAATTTTTGTTATTATTATTTACTCTATAAATAATATAAATATTGGATTTAAATGTCATGTCTTGGTAAAAAATTACACAAAGTTTCTTTACATTATTACCAGAGGCCAATTTAATACCATCCAGATGAAGTGATTGATTTAGCAGTTTTCTTTTTAAAGTTTCTGGTCCAAAGAAAACAACTTCTGTCTGTCTGAATTTAAAAGTAGAAAGTTTAGTCATTAACATGAACAAACCAGAGTCTGTCAGACAGATATGATTTAAACCAGCCTAGTGCTGTTCCCTTTATCCCTACAACATGTTCAAGCCATTCTAAGAGAATAATATGATCGACTTTGTCAAAAGCAGCTCTGAGATCTAACAAGACCAGAACAGTCACAAATCCATTATCTGAGGCCATTAGAATATCATTAGTAACTTTTACCAGTGCTGTTTCAGTGCTATGATGAGCTCTAAAACCTGACTGAAATTCCTCAAACAGGTTGTTGCTGTTTAGATGCTCACATACTTGATTAGCAACTATTTTCTTAAGAATTTTGGATAAGAAAGGAAGGTTAGATATAGGTCAGTAGTTAGCTAAGTGATCTTGATCCAGGGAGGGTTTCTTAAGTAAAGGTTTAATTACAGCAACCTTAAATTCCTGAGGCACATATCCATTTATTAAAGATAGATTCATCATTCTAGAATATGGCCAGTAACCAGAGGGAACACTTCCTTAAATGATTTGGTTGGTATTGGGTCTAACATACAAGTTTAGGGTTTAGATGAAACTAATATTTGTGATAATTCATAAAGTTCAACAGAATCAAAATGGTACAGACATAAACATGGTTCTACAGTTCTTTGATACAGCCTCAGTTACTGAGAGAGAGTTAGTCATGTTTGGGTGAATGCCAATGATTTTATTCTTTATAGAATTTATTTTACTTATGAAGAAGCCCATAAAGTCATCACTACTGAGAGAAGGGAGAATAGTTGGCTCAATAGAGCTATGACTCTGTGTAAGTTTGGCAACTGTACTAAAAACAAACCTAGGATTGTTTTTATTTACCTCTATTAATTACGAGAAATACAATGTTCTAGCTTGTCTAAGGGCGTTTTTATAAAGTAGTAGACTATTTTTCCAGGTTAGAAAGGAATCATTTAAGTGTGTAGAGCGCCATTTTCTCTCCAGTTTCCTAGTATTCTGCTTTAAAGTACGCAACTCTGCATTAAACCAGGGAGCCAATCTCCTATGGCTGATTAGCTTCTTTTTTAAGAGGGCTACACTGTCTAGTGCCAAACGCAGTGAGAAAGTAATATTTTGAACCAGATCATCAATTTCTGAAGGGTTAGTGTTGGGTTTGTAACATTTGCTTGCTTAATTTTGATCATTGAAATTTAACATGCTCACTATATGAGTTGTTTTTAGAGATTGATATTGCATTATTGTTTCTGTTGGATGAAGTTAGTGCATATCTGTTCAACATCACATGAGTTATCTTTATGAAATATACTGTCTGAAACATCAACTTCCTTTTTTCCCAATATGACCTGAATTATTAAGTTGAAATGATTCATCCATCCATCCTTGACACATTGGTTTGTTATTGCGTTGCCATCCACCAAATAGATCAAAGGTCATATTATCCTGCACTTCATCCACATTAAACCACTCAATATCTGTCATAGAAAGAACAGACTAGCGCTATGTAAAAAAACACGTCTCTTTAAGCAATTCTCTGCTTCACTATTGCTTGACAACGGAAGCTTTCGCAGCTCTGTTCCAAGTTACATTGAATTTGTTGAATGAATATGTCAGTGGTGAAGCAGTCAAGTAAGGTGGCACTTGTACTGAAATGAAAGAGCTTTTCTGTGTTAACCTGCTAGTGGTAGAATTGCTTTGCTCTTGTTGTCAGTAAAGTACGGTTAGATGATGGTTGCAGAAGTACTTCTTGCCTGGATGAAAGATTTTCTGTATTTCATTGTTGACGAGTTAAAGCATCTCTTGGCACATTTCAGTTAAAAAAACATTCCCCGAAAATAATACTCAGATATTTAGATTTTTATGTGCAGACAGAGACAGTTGAAACTGCATGTGATTTCTGAGAGCACACACTTTATCCCAGAGATCCCAATATGAAATTATTTCTCTGATCTTTTGTTTTATTCATCCTTCTGATCTTTTCTTCGTTTTGTGTTCTGCAAAGTGTGTTTTGAAGTGTCAGAGCCAGAAATTTGATTTCATTGCACTGTGGTTTCACTGTCAGTCATACTGAGGCCACTAAAGAAGCTGTTTTCTCACACACATCTACTTTATTTTATCTTGTGAGGTTTTATCTACCCAGAATTCTACAAAGAACTGGACAATCTTTGATTAAATGGATCAGCTTGATTCTGATGTTGAGTCAGAACACAGATAAAAGCCAAGATGCAAAAAAAGATCTTCCTCTCTGTCCCTGGCACCAACTTCAGCATCTTTCTACCGATATAATCCTCTTCTCTCCTCTGAACATGTCCAAACCATCTCAGTCTGGCCTCTCTCTGATTCCCGATCCTATCCATCCTCGTCACTCCCAAAGACAATCTCAACATCTTGAGTTCTGCAATCTCCAGCTCTTCATCCTGTCTTTTTCCTCACTGTCTCTAAACCGTACAACATCACGGGTCTCACTACTGTCTGGTACACCTTTCCTTTCATTCTTGCTGAAACCCTTTTACCTTGCTGCGACTGATCTTCATTCCTCTCTTTTCCAGTGAATACCTCCACCTCTAGCTTTTCCTCTACCTGCATCCTGCTCTCATTGCAGACTCCTGGAAACTCCTTTGTAACATCTTTCAGCCTGTCCATAACAAAGCAACCAAGAAGGGCTTTGAGCCGATCCTTGATGTAGTCCCACCTCCACCTTGGAGTGGGAAGGTTCTCCTTTAGTTTCAAAGGAGCTGCAGAACCTTCATTCTTACTGGTTGACTCCAAAGCCTCCTGTTGAAGAAAGGATTGCCACCTCATTGTTTCCTGCAGTTCTCTTGTCTACTCTTCTTGACCTGCCTGCAGGATCTCCAGCTCAAACTCACTAACCATCAAGTCACACGTTCTGTTTTCACTGGATTCACCTCTAAGGGGGTTTTCACATGGTACGGGAGTCTGTACTCGGATACCATATTTGGTCACAATCCACTTATTACGTACCATGTGAACACAGACTGGACTGTGCCAGGATTAGGGTCCAGGTATGAGTGGATACGGATCATGTGAACACAACCCGTACTCCTGCCGTACTCAAGACAATAGCTCCACGCGGAAATGACGACACCGCCGGCGGAACTGACAGAATCACCTCGCGACCATACAAATACCAAAACAACGTGATTCAGACATCCCACAGCAACACAGCAGATTACAAAACGATGGGTTTACGAGAACACTCACCCTGTAGATGGCTTCATGTAGCAGCTGACCAGTAGACCAGTTTGTTTACATTCTAGGCTGTCGCTCATTTTATGACGTTGGTACTTCTCACTCCATTGTTTGTTGGAGAACTACAGACTTATTTGTATTCCGCCACCTGCTGTTTAGGTGTAGTAAAACACTGGATTCCAGTACGGGTCAAATACGTGCCATCTGAACAGAAGAAATGTACATTTTCTCTGGCGTTATTCTGACACGGCCACACATATGAAAACGGCCTAACTCTCATGCTTATCTCTGGATCTCAAACAAACGCCTGCATTCTTAACTGAAACCTGGCTCTCCCCTGATGGCCCTTCCTAACCTTCAGTCATCGTTAGCTATTTCCACCTTTTCAAACAATACTGATGATGGTGTGTCCTGCGTCTAGTAGCTTACACCTCCTCCTTCAAACCTGCACCTGTGAAGAAAAGTAGTCGCTTCTTTGCATATTTCTTTGTTAATTGACCTTTCACCTTACTGCTTGTCTCCCATGTCGTGAATCTATGAACAGGGTATTTTCATATGATGCAGCTGTATAGCTATAGTGCCTGTGTAATTTTTTTTTTTTATATTCACTGAGATAACACCTGGATAAGAATTCCACTGAATTTCAACAGTTTCAGCTATCAGAAATGGATTGGACGCCGATAAACCTGGATTAAAGCACGTCTAATAGGCCAGTGCTCCACATGTCTGCTACAACAATGTTGCATTCAGTTACATTTCCTCATTCCTTTGTTTTCAGGAAAGCCAGGAGTTGCAGAGACCTAGTCTAACAGGTTTGGTTTGATCCAGGAAGCCATCCAACTGGACTTTCACAACTAAGGGACACTTGCTTTTAGGAACTTTATTTTGGTCCATTGTCTGTATGATGGCTTCATGCACTTCATCTGTCATGTGTCTTGGAAACTGGATGCACCATGAGACTTAATCCAAAGAGTTTCTGCTAAAAGACGAAGCACATTTGTATTGTAAATGAGCTTAAAATAGTTTTAATTATGTCTGTTTCCATTAGGGCTGGGTTCTGATTCAAATATCAAGAATTGATTCCAATTATCAAGAGTTAGAATCCATTATCACGATCCAATCCAATCTGTTTCAGTTCTATATACGGATGGGTCAGTGCTATTAAAAACGCTTTTTTGAAGCTGTTATTTTAATTATATGCCTGTAATTCAATGACTTAACACTGAGTGAGTCACAGTTCACCAGGGAAAACTGTATTTCAACACAGTACCAGGTTCCATCATTTACTCTCCGGGTACTGTAGTTTAATATATGGGTTGTTTCCATTTATCACTGTCATATTCTGAGGTAATTTTCTAACCCAGATGCAGAAACAGCCTCAGAGTTCAACCTAATTTTTCCATCTGGGGGCTCTTCCAAAGCAATTCCCCACCAGGACAACAGGGGGCAGTGATTTGTTGAGGAGGGGTTGTAAATTCATTAATTTAGTGTAGATTTTGGGTAGAAGACCCAGAGGAAGGTAAACAGTCTTTATCTGACATGTTTTCTCCTATCTACTAATAAGTATACAAGAAGACTATTATACAATGTATACATAAATTTATGAATTATTGATGGATATATGTGTTCCTTAATAAAAAAAACCCAAATGGTTTGCCTTTTCCATTCATAAGCTGGATGAACTAAACTCCAGAACATTAGAAAAAATCCTTTTGTTACATGTTGCAAAGTTGTTTAAGAAATATGTAAATGTAAAAAAAAAATACACAAAGAAAGCAATCATCTTCATATGCAAAATTAAATATGCTTAGACTACAAAATTCAAGAGTTTGCTTTATTATTTTCTCCTGTTTTGTTTTGTAATGTCACTCATTTGTTGAGTATTTTGAATTGCTAGTTGTGATTGGTGGGTTCTAACGCCAGCAAATGCAGTATTTCCACAGGCTACACCCTGCCTTAAAAAGACCTGTCTGTGATTGGCTGGTGGTGGGGTTCATTTGCATATAAATTAAGTCGTGAGGAAAGATAGTTAAGCAAGCAGAGACAGATCCATGTGCAACACAGAGCAGGTGTTATTGTCCATTCACAAAGATATGTGCTCTCAAAGCAGTTTTACTGCACGCTCAACTTGGTGGCACAAATATTACACCATAGACATCCTCAGCACTCTGGAGTTTTTGGGAAAATGAGGTGCAGGTGAGGAATTTAATCAAAGTGGCATGTTGAACAATCACAGGCTTGCTCTCTAGCTTTTGACAGACTTTAAAAAAATTGGACAGGTCAGTGCTGCAGAATGTTTGTTTTGAATGATGTAAGCACAAAATTCGAAGAAGCTGAACAAAGAATCCCCAATCTTGCTATGATCCAGCTAGCAGATAAATAAATATTTAGAACTGCAAGAACTGCAAACCTGCTAATGAAGGCGTAAAGCCTAGTTTATATTGTGTTTTGACAGAGACGAACTGACGCAAGGACGGACGGAGTAGAGGTCCATTTTCTAACTTTCCGTCAACAGAGAGCGTATGCCTGATTGGTCAATTCAGTAACAGTCAGAGATCCTTTCACCAGAACGGCGCTCTGTAGTCGCTGTAATCAGTAGTTAATGCAGCGTTTGGCCACTAAATGCTTTACATTGAAAGGACGATTTTGAGTACAAGGTGGTGTAGAGAAAATATGAAAAAAGGCTGCTGGCTTTGTTTCCATGTGTTTCTAGAGTATTCTATGAGCTGCAGTTCTAGTAAAAAGCTTTACAGTTTAATCAAAACGTACTTTCTATCGTCCATTGCTGCTTGAGCTGGAAATACATTCATAATATAAAGAAAAAAACTCTAATTATACAGAAACTATGCTGCAAAGGCAGGCAGACCAGCTATAACTAGTTAGCACCCCCTGCTGTCCTGGTCAGTAATTGTTTTGCAACAGAGAAAAATTACCAGAGAATGGAGAGAAATCTGGGTGCAACGTTGCTGTCAGAGAAGTATAAATGAGACGTAATACGCGCACTGCTGCCCCACTGATGACTGCCTCTTCAACATGCTGTCAGATGAGCTCTGGGATAGCAAAATCCAGATCTGAGATGATGCTAAGATGCTCTTATAGAAATGTTTCTTTAAGATTGAATCTGCTTTCTATAAAAAAATTTTTTTTTCTTTTACTGTCAAAGACGGTAACTCCAGCTTAAATGTAAACTACACTATATTATCATTAATAATTTCCCTTTTATTTCTCTGGAATTTTGCACAGCTGAATTTATTTGATGGGGATGTCGCTGTGCAAAAACTAAAAATCTTTACATTAATTAACAAACGATTAGGTTTAACTAAATTTAGTTACTTAATTTCCCTCTGGGATAAATTTAAGTATTCCTTAGGCCCCCATAGCCCTTCACACTACATTCAGTCATTCACAGGCGTGAGGCTGCCACCGGGCCCACTGACCAGCACCAGTACGTGAGGCGCATCAAGCGTCTTGCCCAAAGACACAACAATCGAGACAGACGGAGTATTACATTTCCATGGTCACCCATGGAAATTTAATGTTTTCCTTTGAAAGGTCCATAATTTACACCCTTGATGTAATCAACACCAAATCACGTCCAGTGACAGCGAACAAGTTGGTGTAACTTTGTTTTCAGTAGTGAAAGGTTTCACTACAAAGAAGGCGGGGGTGTTGTGGTTGGCAGCATTGCATAGTGCAGAGTCACTGCATGACCATAGGTTTGACTTTAATTTCCACAAAAATCATTTGATGTACATAAATATATACATCATGGTGCCCTCTACAACCATTTAAACAATCAGCCCAAAGCCCCGTTTTAACTGAGCATAATGATATTTGTTACGTATTTGCAGTGCCGTAAAACGTACAAAAAAATATCTTGGACCCAATGTTCCAAAACCCGTAAGAAGTCAGGTATTTTACTCTGCAGCTGCCTTTTTCTCCCATTTACACTCGTATCAGAATAAACTTAACCTAGAGCATTCATCTAACAGACTCCTAAAGGAGCCAGCATACTTTATGAAGGCTTTGGGGGTGAAAAAGTTGTTCAAAGCCTTTAGCTGCCTAAAAGCATTTTTTAAAACTTTTCTACCACGAAAGATAAAGGTGAAAATAATACATTTGTGTGACCACAGCTCGACACTCCACACATTCAAACGCTCATTCAATAACATCAGTTTAGCCCCACCCACTTTGAACAGGCAGTGACTTGTTTTCATAGTTCATGTCCTCCTTTTACACTTACACTGATATGTTTCCATCTGTGTTTAATGACATATAAATGGATATTGAATCATATTTTGAAAGTGAGTGTTGGCATGACTCTGTGGGCGAAATCCTATACATACAGTGGGGCAAAAAAGTATTTAGTCAGCCACCGATTGTGCAAGTTCTCCCACTTAAAATGATGACAGAGGTCAGTAATTTTCATCATAGGCACACTTCAACTGTGAGAGACAGAATGTGAAAAAAAAAATCCAGGAATTCAAATTGTAGGATTTTTAAAGAATTTATTTTGTAAATTATGGTGGAAAATAAGTATTTGGCCAATAACAAAAAATTCATCGCAATACTTTGTAATATAATCATTGTTAACAGAGGTCAAACGATTACTATAGGTCTTTACCAGGTTTGCACACACAGTAGCTGGTATTTTGGCCCATTCCTCCATGCAGATCTTCTGGAGAGCAGTAATGTTTTGGGGCTGTCGCCGAGCAACATGGACTTTCAACTCCCTCCACAGATTTTCTATGGGGTTGAGGTCTGGAGACTGGCTAGGCCACTCCAGGACTTTAAAATGCTTCTTACGGAGCCACTCCTTCATTGCCCGGGCGATGTGTTTGGGATCATTGTCATGTTGGAAGACCCAGCCACGCTTCATCTTCAAAGCTCTCACTGATGGAAGGAGGTTTTGGCTCAAAATCTCACGATACATGGCCCCATTCATTCTTTCCTTAACTCGGATCAGTCGTCCTGTCCCCTTAGCAGAAAAACAGCCCCAAAGCATGATGTTTCCACCCCCATGCTTCACAGTAGGTATGGTATTCTTGGGATGCAACTCCGTATTCTTCTTCCTCGAAACACGACGAGTTGAGTTTATACCAAAAAGTTCTACTTTGGTTTCATCTGACCACATGACATTCTCCCAATCCTCTGCTGTATCATCCATGTGCTCTCTGGCAAACTTCAGACGGGCCTGGACATGCACTGGCTTAAGCAGGGGGACACGTCTGGCACTGCAGGATTTGATTCCCTGTCGTTGTAGTGTGTTACTGATGGTAACCTTTGTTACTTTGGTCCCAGCTCTCTGCAGGTCATTCACCAGGTCCCCCCGTGTGGTTCTGGGATTTTTGCTCACCGTTCTCATGATCATTTTGACCCCACGGGATGAGATCTTGCGTGGAGCCCCAGATCGAGGGAGATTATCAGTGGTCTTGTATGTCTTCCATTTTCTGATAATTGCTCCCACAGTTGATTTTTTCACACCAAGCTGCTTGCCTATTGTAGATTCACTCTTCCCAGTCAGGTGCAGGTCTACAATTCTTTTCCTGGTGTCCTTCCAAAGCTCTTTGGTCTTGGCCATAGTGGAGTTTGGAGTCTGACTGTTTGAGGCTGTGGACAGGTGTCTTTTATACAGATAACGAGTTCAAACAGGTGCCATTAATACAGGTAATGAGTGGAGGACAGAAGAGCTTCTTAAAGAAGAAGTTACAGGTCTGTGAGAGCCAGAGAACTTCCTTGTTTTAAGTGACCAAATACTTATTTTCCACCATAATTTCCGAATAAATTCTTTAAAAATCCTACAATGTGAATTCCTGGTTTTTCTTTTTCAAATTCTGTCTTTCACAGTTGAAGTGTGCCTATGATGAAAATTACTGACCTCTATCATTATTTTAAGTGGGAGAACTTGCACAATCGGGGGCTGACTTAATACTTTTTTGCCCCACTGTATATACTATATAAGTCCCACATGCATGGATAGCTTTGCTCCAAACTACATTTGAGTGATCGTTGTCAACCTCCAAATAACTTCATAGGATTTATTTGGAATTTTCATACACTGCAGCCGCTAGAATGTTTCACAGCTCTATCTCATTAATGCATGATCATATCCCTCATGGACGACCATTCAACACATCGATAGGGTAAACTGATGAAATGATCTTTTCCCTGGACACTGGGAACAAAGTCAAAGGTTTCTTAGATGATTTTCCATAACTGTAGAGCTTTCAAGTGTGATAGGCTCATGATGGCGACACAGACCGGAGCGGCGCTGAGCTGCCATTCAAGCCTACTTTTATTTTCTTAGTGCCTGGCAGAAAACTGCTTATTCGATTAGCTACTTCAGGAAACACACATGAACGTAGTTCAATCTGTTCTAATAGTTTATATTTATGCTCACACATTTATTATTAATGGATATTTGAAAAAAAATATTGTTACACTCATTATGATTTAACTGGACTCACTGTAACGTGTAGTTTTATGGTAATCCAAGGGTAGATTTGTCTTCCTGAGTGGGTCAGACCAAGTTACATGCATCTTGCATCTGAAATTTCTATACAAGCTATTGCATAAACATTTAAACTGCTGTCAGATCCATGGTTATGAACATCAAGTTAGCCTGCAGACTAGGTTAAACATGGACATTGGTAAGTGATCTTGGCCCGGGACTGACTACAAGGTAGCTGCTCTATGCTGTCAGATTTAGTTTTATTATCCAACATTAATGTGTTCAGAGAGTTACCTACTGTAGGGATTACCTCAACTAATTATTAAAATGTATGTTCTTATCAGAAATTGTGATATTGTTAGCCTGGATGAGGGATTTCGCAACCCAGTTTGGAAATAATAATAATTTAAATGGCTACAGGATGTTATATTTTTAAGAATCTTCAGTGATTACATTTAGGAAAAATACACAGAATTCCATTGTAATTTCATTTTGCTTTTATTTCCTATTCACAAGACGGCAGCAGCACAATTTTTTACTTTTAGTCCAAACAAGGCATGGTTGATTTTCCTGAGGTGATTATTAATTAGGTGATTATATGATTATTAAAACAAGTCCAACAGTATTTTCGTAGGCTACATGTTTTTAAGTTGTTACTCCTTACTCTCAAATGCTTTTAACATAAGTAATAAAAAACAACTAACAAATATTTCTCTTAACTACTGGAAAGGGCTGAGCATTAATCACAGAAAATTTGCTGAAGGTTTGATAACAATACTGAAAGATCTTTCTTCTCTATATTGTACTTTAGGTTAAAACATTTCCTATTTTACTGAAAATTAAAGAATAGTAGTTACCACACTGTGCTGCCTTTCATGATTTTTTTTAAATCTTTTGAAAATGTTTTTACTTAAAGGTCTTTCAAACCAAATTATTTATTGTCATATTTGGTACATCTAATGTAATTGTTTTTCCCCCTAACAATCCTACATACAGCGTTAACTTTTACAGACTCTCTTTACCACTTCTTTACTGAAGCTTCATTATCAGACTAATAAATAAATAAATTCTTCCTGTTAATGAAACAGACACAAACAAGGCAGAGGTGTCAGAGAGGCTGCAAATTAATTACTGAAGAGAATTAACTTTAAGAGAGATAGAAGCTAGACAAGTGAACAGCAGACTGAGTCAGGTCTGTTCAACTCTCTTAGTCGCTCCTCCCCAGAGACTGTCGAAACAGCCATTAAAAGACTCATGAATGTTTTCCGGATGCTGTAATATTAAATGGAAATCAGTGGTATGGTAGTTTGGGCTATCAGAGCTGTTGTGAAGATGTGACACAATATTAATAGGAGACTGGAACAGTTGGACATTTCTATATTTATAATCTGGTACTTGACACATCACAGTATTCCTGGCAATATTAAGTGTTAGGGCTGTTGATTATAAATGGTTTCACCTTCCTCAATGATATATTAAACCTTTCCTGTTTTACAGGCAAACAGCAGAAGAAGAGACCCAAACGTTTCCTTCAAGCCCTGATAAAATTGCTTCGATTGTGAATTAAATATGTAGCTGCAGTAAAAACTGTGACAACAGGGGCCGGGATGGGAACTAATTGAAACAATCCGTCAAAGCTTCAATTAATGAAAGATGTTGTGAATTAAGCAGTTAGCCATGAATATTGCAGCCATAGTACAACACAGAAATTGTCATGCTGCTTTTTAGATCTTTGATGAGCTGATTGTTTTTACTAAGTCTTCTTGAAAAATGTAAAAAAAAAATAAAACATTTGCATGGTTGGCTCTTAATTGGTTTCCAAGTAGATCTTCATTATGCAACAAGAAGAAGTTGGAGTCCTTTTTTGAGCATTCAATTTATTGAAAGCAACATTTAAACTGGACCAGGCTGTTTTACAGCTGTTGAAAAGTTTAGGAGCACACCTCCAGAAAAAACCATGACGCACCACAAAACAGAAATCAAAGTTCCCAATATATTAAGTCAGTAATCAGTAGATCCACCGTTATTTTTGATCACCTAAAAATCTGTTATGGGGTGCTTGATGTAAGCATTTCAATGAAATGATTGAGAAGATTTCTCCATGTAGTGAAGACGGCTGCAGGAAGGGCATCTACTGTTTGGAACTGAGGTCCATTTTTGTAAACTTCCCTTTCTATCAATCACCAAAGGTTCCCAGTTGGATTTAGATCAGGGGAACACACAGGATGGTCCAAAAGGGCCAAGTTATTCTCCTCGAAGAAGTCCCTTGTTCTGCAGCTATTGTCCTGTTGAAACACCCAGTCGTTACCACGGAGATGAGGGCCCTCAGTCATGAAGGATGCCTTCTATAACGTCTGGACAGGGCTAGCGGCCGTTTGATCCCCTTGCTAGAGTAAAAAGCACACCCAGACTTCCACTGTGGGACAAAGGAAACATGCATGAGCCGGTAATGTTGGAAACCATCAGGACCATCAAGTTGTACATCTTTTCCTCAACAGAGAATTTGTCAAAAGAGATTCTGTCTGATTGTTATGGAGCTGCATTCAGCAACAGTAACAGAATTAATTTTGGTCGAAGATCGTGCAGTGTCTTGATGTACGGCCATTTTGATTCCCTGGCTCAGTGCTGGTCAGTGATGCCGATAACACGTTACTTAGTAGTGCGTTACTACTAATATGACCACTTTTTCAGTAACGACTAATCTAACGCGTTACTATTTCCATAAGGTGATCAGATTAAAGTTAGTTGTTCAAGCCACTGTGTGTTACTATTTTTGTAATTTTCTAAAGCAAAAAGATACAGACGTGGACAAAATTGTTGGTACCCTTCATTAAATAAAAGAAAAACTCATAATGGTCACAGAAATAACTTTACTTAACTGACAAAAGTAATAATAAATACAAATTATATAAATGTTGACCAATGAAAGTCAGATATTGCTTTTCATCCATGCTTCAACAGAATTATTTAAAAAATAAATGCATGAAACAGGCCTGGACAAAAATGATGCTACCCCTAGAAAAGAATGAAAATAATGTGACCAAAGGGACATGTTAATCCGAGGTATGTACACTAATCAGCATCCCAGGTGTCTACAATCCTGTAATCACTCAGTGGGCCTATATATAGGAGTCCAGGTAGTCACTGTGTTGTTTGGTGACGTGGTGTGTACCACACTTAATATAAACCAGAGGAAGCAAAGGAAAGAGTTGTCTCAGGAGATGAGAAAGAAAATCATAGACAAGCATGTTAACTGTAAAGGCTATAAGAACATCTCCAAGCAGCTAGATGTTTCTGTGACTACAGCTGCACATGTCATTCAGTAATGTACGATCCATGGGACTGTAGCCAACCTCCCTGGACGTGGCTGCAGGAGGAAAATTGATGACAGATCAAAGAGACGGATAATCCAAATGATAACAAAAGACCCCAGAAAGACTTCAAAATTGATCCAAGCTGAACTTTATGCTCAAGGAACATCAGTGTCAGATCGGAACATCTTTCGCTGTTTGAGCCAGAGGACAAATCATTAAAAAAGCCAGACTGGAGTATGCCAAACTACATGCTGACGAGCCACAAAGCTTCTGGGAGAATGTCCTGTGGACAGATGAGACAAAAATTTAACTTTTTGCCAAGGCACATCAGCTCTATGTTCACAGACGGAAAAATGAAGCATATCTAGAAAAGAACACGGTCCCTACTGTGAAACATGGGGGAGGCTCGGTTATGTTCTGGGGCTGATTTGCTGCATCTGACACAGGGTGTCTTGAATCTGTGCAGGGTACAATGAAATCTCAAGACTATCAGGGGATTCTAGAGAGAAATGTGCTGGCCAGTGTCAGAAAGCATGGTCTCAGTCGCAGGTCACGGGTCTTACAACAGGAAAATGACCCAAAACACACAGCTAAATACACCCAAGAAGGGCTAAGAGGAAAATACTGGACTAAAGTGGTCTTCTATGAGCCCTGATCTCAATCCTATTGAGCATCTATGGAAGGAGCTGAAACGTGCTGTCTGTAAAAGGCGCCCTTCAAACCAGAAACTACTAGAACAGTTTGCTCATGAGGAGTGGGCCAAAATACCTGCTGAGAGGTGCAGAAGTCTCATTGACAGTTACAGGAATCATTTGATTGCAGTGATTGCCTCAAAAGGTTGTGCAACCAAAAATTAAGTTGTGGGTACCATCATTTTTGTCCAGGCCTGTTTCATGCATTTATTTTTTAAATAATTCCGTTGAAGCATGGATGAAAAGCAATGTCTGACTTTCATTGGTCAACATTTATATAATTTTTATTTATTATTACTTTAGTCAGTTAAGTAAAGTTATTTCTGTGACCATTATGAGTTTTTCTTTGATTTAATGAAGGGTACCAACAATTTTGTCCACATCTGTATATTTTGTACATGGCGGCAAAAGTATTAGGAAAACAAGAGACAATAGCGGTAAATATGGTTTTACACAACTTTAACAACACTGCTGCCGTCTTTTTCTGTCGCAATTTGAAACAGCTGATTATCTCCTTCACGGTCGCCATGTTTGTTTTGGCCTGAGCCTGTGAGTCTGAGGTTTTGTACTCTGTAACTGCCCCCTAGTGTAACTCTCCAGTAGTACATCCCGAAGACACGTCTTGTTGCTTCATAGTTATTGGTGTCAATGTGAGGTTAAAAAGCCAGTATATTTTTGGCTTTAGCCTACTGTTAAAAATTATTTCCAATAAAGTGAGTATTGGCAAAACTGCTTATTGTTTCTATGTTAAGGCAGTGGGAAGTGCTACTGGCAGCTGCTGAAAGTAGCTAATAAATTAAGTTGTAATCTAACTTACTTCCTTTTAAAATAAAGTAATCAGTAAAGTAACTAAGTTACTTTTGGAAGGAGTAATCAGTAGTCAGTAATCATATTACTTTTTCAAAGTAACTGTGGCAACACTGGTGCTGGTAAAATTTTTTGTGGGTTTCCATTGGACTTTTTGTTCGATAACTCTCAGGATCATTTGAGAAATTCCAAAAGACGTACTGTGTCCCACCTCAGTAACGATGGTGTGCTACTTGAGACCCTGCTTATGCAATTCACCAGTCCAACCTGTTAGGAGTCTGTTTGTGTTTCTTCCTGTTTGTCTTCTTCCTGCTTTTTCACCCACATTCTGGAGAATTCCACCAGAGGCCCCGGTTGAGATTAGGAGCTGTCAGTCAAACCAGGGGGCGGAGCTTGCCTGCTGCTCCTGCCAGGTGCAGCATATTGAGCTCATTACCTGGGGAGGATATCGTGAGCTGGCTCCCAGAGCTTCTTCACCTGAGTGTTAAAGCCGTTTGGTAAAAACCTTGAGTCCTCCATGGTGTTTGCTCAGTTCCAAGAGTTAGTCTTCTTACCTGTTAACTTCTCTTTTAAAACGTCTTCTTAAAAGAGCTGTTGTGGCTCCAAAGGCACTGCCGAGAACAGAAAAAATCTCCAAAAAAATGCATTACATGAAATTGATTTTGATGTTCAGTGATAACCTACTTAGTCCCTAGAGGAGACAAGGATATCATATGAGTAAGAGATTTATGAAAGCTAGTGATTTTGGCCCACTCCTGTTAACAGGAACTAAATGCTTTAGGTTTCTCTGCTGCTCCGCTTATTACCCTGTCCTGTGTTGCTTTAGTAATGTGTTTAGCTCATTTTCATGCTGGTAAACCCATCTGTGAGTGATTTTTCAGTTCTGTCTTCCACTGTAGAGGCAGAAACACATCCCAAAGCATAATGTTTCCGCCTCTGTGCCTGACTGTGAGGAACGAGCTCTTTGGGTCATATTCTGGATTCTTTCTTTTTTTTAATGCCAAATGAGTAGTTACTTTTGATTTGCTGCTGTTTCTTTAACCTTCTCAGAAACGTGCAGATATTCACTGCCAAAGTTATGACTGACTTTTACATATTTGTTTTATAGTTGGGAGCTACAAAAAAGTCCTTTATGGCCTTTTATACTTCAAAATTACCTGGCTGCATGGTTTAAGTTTAAAAAGTTGCATTTGAGCAAATCAGAATATTTGAACAACGTCCTTCTGATGGATGGGACTAAAATAAAGATGTTTGCCAAACAAAAAAACCCACTCATATTAGAAGCTGGACGCCAGTTTACTTGTGACTCAGAAAGTGGAATTATTGAATGAACTGCATTGGGCGTTCTCATGTTGCATTCTTCTGGTTGGCCTGGAGCATCACACAGATGGTGAACAAAAGTTGGCAGGAATGAAGCAGACCGAGTAAAAGTGATACACACAATGAGCGAAGAAATGGAAAGAAACAACGCTGCAGCACAGTACAACCTGTATAAGAAGTCTGTGTTGTTGTTATTCCTGCTTCCACCGTCTCGTCATTTCCTGAAGGTGGCGTACCCAGGCTGCTAAGCTGCGTTGGCGTTTTTTGTTGCCGTTGTAAAAGTAGAATGGGAGGCAGATCTTTTAGTCATGAGGCTCCTCTCCTGTGGAACCAGCTCCCAGATTTTTGTAGTTGTCTGTCTACTTTTAAGACCAGCCTTAAAACCTTCCTTTTTGGTCAACCTTAGAGTTAGAGAGGCTTAGGTTATCCTGAGTTATCTTTGTAGCTATGCTGCTGTTGGAAGACGGACTGACCACTTTTTTTACTCTGCTACTTTTCTCTTCTACTACTCTGCAGTTATTTGCTGTAATTTCATCTTTGTTTTCATTCAGTGTTTTTCTCTACATAGGAGCTACATCTGCTCTGGCATCCTGCAAAGCTGCAATGCCCTGATGGAGGGGAGCATTAACTGGGATGATGCTCCTAGTAGGGCTTGGCAAAATGGCTTAAAAATAAAATATTTTTTTTCATACTAAATATGATTTCCAACTTTAATCGTTTTTTTTCTGCCCGTGTTTTCTTAAAAAAATGGAAAATTATGAAAAACATATTTTCAAAAAAAGGAATTTCAATCACACCGTCCCACAGCTGTCGTCAATTTACATTCCAACTAAAAACAAGCTGTAAAGTAGACGGTAGACCCTAGGTGGATTGACATCACCCTGAGCTAAGGAAGTCCAACTAGTGCATGGGTCGAGTTTCCAAAAATTAAATCTTCATTGCCAAAAAAAATTTAAATAATTGATTTGATCACTTATCCCCCAGCCTTAGCTCCCAGTAACCGTTCCTTCCCAGTGTCTGACTTTAATTTCTTTAACATACAAAGTACTCTTACATCATTTTTTTTTTTTTTTTTGAGGGATTGTTGTGGTTGGAGTGTGCATCAGCAGGGCAAACCTGCCAATCGATGACTCAACACAATCTACTGTAAACTGATTGGAATGTTTGAATAATTGTATTATAATTTCTTTACTTGTTAAGTGCCTTGAGATGACATCTGTTGTGAATCAGCGCTATATGAATAAAACTGTACTGAATTTACTTTTAGAGAAATGTGGTTATTAGTGTCTTTTTGAACCATAAAGGGTAGGATGAATGAACTTTGAAGCATCTCTTTATTTCACCACTTCCTGTTTTTGCTTTTTTGATTTGTCCGATTATCTTGACCATGAAAATGTTTTCTGTTTTCTATGGTAAGCAGTTTGCCTATCATCTTCTGAGATGAACGTTTTTCTCTGTGCAGGTGAAGCAGATTATGGAAGAATCTGTAACTAAGAAATTTGTGCATGAAGACAGCAGCCACATCATCGCTCTCTGCAGTAAGTACACCCCTGTATTTGTCTGTGGTCACACACTGATACACACACATTGTCTCCCTCTCTTCTTCTTAGCCTGACACACACGCACACACTTGTTGAACTCCTCAGCAGGTGACTTGACATTGCTTCTCCTTCAAGGACGTAGCTTGACGTCATTGAGGATGAGCTGCTGCATCAATGGAAACTTAGTAATGACAGAGTGGCTAATGGAAACTGATGCCAGAGACAACCTATGCGTGTGTGTGTGGACTCTCTATTGACCAGATGGTGAAGCTTTTAGCAGTATGATCTTAAACACAGGCAGGTCAGCATTAAACAGCAGACGTGATTTAAGATGAAGTTATATTCCTAGAAGTGTAATAAATACATAGAGCATCTTTAAAAAGAATTCACCCCTTCTGTGTTTTACCCTTTTTTTAAAATGGAGCAAGCTTTTGGAAATTGCTTCCAGAGTGGAGAATTCAGACGATGCTGGGTGATTGGTTGTCATGTAAACACATGGCCGGATGATGTCATTGCTAGCTGCCCTTGGCAGATTGGATTTACCCACTCCTCCATTCTTTACCTATTTTCTGGATAAGGAGGAGGAAAACGGGGGAAACCATAGAACACTGCATACATGGGAAACACTGCCATCTAAAGGCCCGGCATATGTACTAGATGGTTGTCCTGGAGTTTATTTGTTATCCTCTCAGGGACTCAGAATCCATCTGCAAACTCTACTCTGGCTTTTTTTTTTTTTACAGTGCTTATGAAGTAATGCCTTTCTCTCCAGAATAATCTGCTGCCACCACCATGCTTCACAGTGGGGATGGTGTGTATGGGGGGACGTGCAGTGTCATAGCATCTTGTCTGATGGTCAAAAAGCTCCATGTTGGCCTCATCAGACCAAAGAACTTTCTTCCTCTTGACCGTGGCGTTTCCCAGATGCTATTTAGAAAACTGTAGTAGAGCCTTGATGCAAGTTTTCTTCAACAGCGACTTTCTCATCGCTGCTGTCCCATAAAGCTGTGACAGGTGAAGAACCTGGACAACAGTTGTCTGCAGAGCCTCTCCCATCTCAGCTGCTAAAGCGTGTAGCTCCTTCAGCGTAATCAGACCTCTCTCACCAGGTTCCTTCATTCACAGTTACTCAGTTCAAAGTATGGAGCATGAAAACCAAAACAAAGCATCAAATAAAAGTATTATAAACCTCTGCGTGATCCATGCGTCTGAGATATCTGGGGCTGTTGGTGTAGTGGCCTTAAATACCTTCTTTTTACGCCAGAAATCATCCATATGCTAAATAACAACCAGATTTAAAGAGTTTAAAGATTTATTGTGAAAACAGTCTCTGAGATGTTGTCTCTAGCAGTAATGAGGTTTGCTTGTCCCTGGGAGACAGACTGATCTGATCCACCTGCAGACAACAGCTGGAATACTGGGAGAAGATTTATATTCGCTATATTTGCTCAGATTTATAGCAATTACAAAAGAACTAGCACCGGTCTCACACTTTGTGTTTACTTTTAAAGTGTCCAACTAAAGAAATCCCAGTGAGATGAAGCAAATCTTTTGCTGAGCTGGACACACCAATTTGAGGCAGAGGCTGGGACAAAAAAAAGACTCGTTCCAACTCATTTTTTGGTTGTTATTGTAAAAAAAAAGGAAACAAATGAAGACTTTGAAAATTCATTGGACTGTAGGGAAAAAAAAGTGGAAAGCAGAAACATCTTCATCAGCTTTCATCCTCACTTCTAGAAATGTAGGAGCTTCGTCTCCTATTGCTCTACAGCGGCTATATGATCAATTCAAATTAACTATTGAGCATTTGTCCTATTAGACATTTATCTGAACTATTCTGCTCAAATACATCTTTGGTATAAAACATTGCTTATTTCATAATTATGGTTTGTGGTTTAGAGTCAATCCAGGGATTAAATAGAAACCAGAGGATCACAACTGTGTGATCATTGATTTTATTGAGTCAGTGAAATACAGATAGATTCTTCATATCCTCAGATTTCATATCCTTAAATATTGATGGAAATGTTCATTCAACTGTGTAACTGTATCTCTTGACTCACCACTAAGTAAGCATCTCTGATTTCCAATTCACAATTTAATATTTTTGGCCCAGTATCAAATAAAACAAGTTTATTTTCTCTCTTTTTAATCTGAAAATTCATATTGTGAAATAAAACAAACAACTTAAATATAAATTCAGTCCATCTTATTAAAAAAATAAATGTATATGCCTTCTTATATGTACCAATGTATCCCACATGTTAAATAAGTAACGACTATAAAAATAGCAAAGCATACTTTCAGTCATTTGTGAAATAATTTTGTGAAATTCTAATCTGGTTGTTCTTGTCATAATGGATGGTTTAAGGAGGATCCAAGTGCAGATACAGTGGGGAGAACAAGTATTTGACACACTGCTGATTTTTGACGTTTTCTTACAGTGCATGTAGAGGTCTGTAATTTGTATCAAAGGTGCTCTTTAACTGTGAGGAACAGAATCTAAAAACAAAATGCAGAAAATCACAGTGGATTTTTTAAAAGTAATTAAGTTCAATTTTATTGCACGACATAAGTATTTGATACATCAGACAAACATAACTCAATATTTGGTACACTTTGCAGTTCCTGTAGTTCTTGACCGGGTTTGCACACACTGCAGCAGGGATTTTGGCCCACTCCATACAGATCTTCTCTATAGCGTTCAGGTTTCTGGGCTGTCGCTAGGCAACATGGACGTTCAGCATTGGATTCAGGTCTGGAGACTGGCTAGGCCACTCGGCCTCGCCGAACACTTGGACTCTTCCGCAGGGTCTAAAATTATGTCTTCATTACAAGGTCAAGCAAACACTTCTCACTAGCTAAGGGGAACGAGGTGAAAGGTCACCTCATTGTCTGTTTAGACCGTCAGATGATATGCTAAGTAACTTATTCCCTAGACCAATTTACTAATTTATTCCTATGTCCTTAAAATATTTCAATCACATTAAACAACTGTAACAAGCTCCTGTGTTCATGTTGTCATTTGAAGTCAATGCTTCAGTATCTTCCAGTCAGTCAGTACGTCCAGCATCCTCATCATGAAATGGTGACCCAGGAAGCAAAAATAGAACTGTTAAATTTTGTTTAATAGCTTAACATTTTCAGCATTTATTGCATGTGTCTCCAGAACGCATGCCCCAAAAGCAACCTGGACAGGGGCCGCTGTAAAAAAATAAAAATGTCAGACTCAATTCTAAAACTAATATTTCAATGTGTCATCCTGACCCAGGCCCTGTCAGCCCTCAACAGTGTGATCTTATGGCTGCAGCCTGTTTAAAGAGTGTCATTCTAACAAACACACAATGCTGAGATACCTGATACCAAACACATATATTTATTTGCATTAAAATGTTGTGATTTATGATACAGTTAAATATGAAGGAATCAGCTAAGAATTGGGCATTTCTGCCCCCCCCCCCCCCCAAATGTCCAGGTGTTTTATTGTGTTCACAAAACTTTTGAATGTTACTCTGCAATATAGATTTCATATGTCCCTGATGTGCATGGTTGTTCATCAGCCCAAACTCAATATATTTTTTAAAATATAATCATCTTCTGAGATATTAAGACATGTCTTCTTTTTTTAGTCTTGTCCCTGCCACGCAGCTTTTATTACAAAAAGAATAAAATTATAACTAAAACTAATTCAAACTAAACTAAAAAAGGTAAAAAATAATTAAAGCTAAAATAAAATTAAAAGTTGTAGGTCAAAACTAAATACAAAAGTAAAACTAGTGGAAATTTTAAAACTATTATAACCTTGGTAAAATTCGTTCATTCGTGCAACTGATTCTGCTTCTGTGTCCTAAAATCCTGTTTCTTAAGTGAAAGAAAAACTATTTTTCAAAGAGGAGAGTAGCAAGATTATCAGCCATCAGAGTGTCATAGATAGGAATAAGGCGTTGTGCAGATGGGGTCCACTAAAGCAAATGAATTAAATGGTAATAATAGGTTAATGTAAGTGTTAAAAGGTGCCCTTGACGGATGCCCTGTCCACACATAGCCAGGTATGTCATCCACACATAGCCAGGTATGTCATCCACACATAGCCAGGTATGTCATCCACACATAGCCAGGTATGTCATCCACACATAGCCAGGTATGTTATCCACACATAGCCAGGTATGTCATCCACACATAGCCAGGTATGTTATCCACACATAGCCAGGTATGTCATCCACACATAGCCAGGTATGTTATCCACACATAGCCAGGTATGTCATCCACACATAGCCAGGTATGTTATCCACACATAGCCAGGTGTGTTATCCACACATAGCCAGGTATGTCATCCACACATAGCCAGGTATGTTATCCACACATAGCCAGGTATGTCATCCACACATAGCCAGGTATGTCATCCACACATAGCCAGGTATGTATCCACACATAGCCAGTATGTTATTCCACACATAGCCAGGTATGTTATCCACACATAGCCAGGTATGTCATCCACACATAGCCAGGTATGTTATCCACACATAGCCAGGTATGTCATCCACACATAGCCAGGTATGTTATCCACACATAGCCAGGTATGTTATCCACACATAGCCAGGTATGTCATCCACACATAGCCAGGTATGTCATCCACACATAGCCAGGTATGTCATCCACACATAGCCAGGTATGTTATCCACACATAGCCAGGTATGTTATCCACACATAGCCGGTATGTTATCCAACATAGCCAGGTATGTTATCCACACATAGCCAGGTATGTTATCCACACATAGCCAGGTATGTCATCCACACATAGCCAGGGGGTTTTTGTATGTATCACACATAGCAGGTATGTCATCCACACATAGCAGGTATGTCATCCACACATAGCCAGGTATGTTATCCACACATAGCCAGGTATGTTATCCACACATAGCCAGGTATGTCATCCACACATAGCCAGGTATGTTATCCACACATAGCCAGGTATGTCATCCACACATAGCCAGGTATGTTATCCACACATAGCCAGGTATGTTATCCACACATAGCCAGGTATGTCATCCACACATAGCCAGGTATGTTATCCACACATAGCCAGGTATGTATCCACACATAGCCAGTTTGTCATCCACACATAGCAGGTATGTCATCCACACATAGCCAGGTTGTTATCCACACATGCCAGTATGTTATCCACACATAGCAGGTATGTTATCCACACATAGCCAGGTATGTTATCCACACATAGCCAGGTATGTTATCACACACAGCCAGGTATGTTATCCACACATAGCCAGGTATGTATCCACACATAGCCAGGTATGTTATCCACACATAGCCAGGTATGTTATCCAACATAGCCAGGTATGTTATCCACATAGCAGGTATGTTTCCACACATAGCCAGGTTGTTATCCACACATAGCCAGGTATGTTATCCATACATAGCCAGGTATGTTATCCACACATAGCCAGGTATGTTATCCACACACAGCCAGGTATGTTATCCACACATAGCCAGGTATGTTATCCACACATAGCCAGGTATGTTATCCACACATAGCCAGGTATGTCATCCACACATAGCCAGGTATGTTATCCACACATAGCCAGGTATGTTATCCACACATAGCCAGGTATCTCACAAAACTGAGATATGTTTCTACAGTTTGGCCTTTTAACCACACAAAAACGCACAGAAAACACTTCTTTCCAAAAACTCCAACAAAAATATAGATCTGCTTTTTCCCTGTTTTTAGAGTTTGCGTGTGGACAGATGTAACCATAGTTTTAGCTATTGCAATGTGTTTGCAGCAACATTGCTCCAATATAACTTGTGTGTCATGTGTTTACACTCAGAAACAGCATTTCTGCTCTCAGATTTGTGTAGGCATTCGATTAACAAAGTATTTTTTGCTGGCTTGTTTTCACAAGTTCTATCCCTGCTGTATGTAGAAGTTAGAGTGGAGAAAGTTACTACGGCCCCCTACAGGTTTGACATGTGTATGACTGTGCATAAAAACATAGCCAGGTATGTTATCCACACATAGCCAGGTATGTTATCCACACATAGCCAGGTATGTTATCCACGCATAGCCAGGTATGTCATCCACACATAGCCAGGTATGTCATCCACACATAGCCAGGTATGTCATCCACACATAGCCAGGTATGTCATCCACACATAGCCAGGTATGTTATCCACACATAGCCAGGTATGTTATCCACACATAGCCAGGTTGTTATCCACACATAGCCAGGTATGTCATCCACCACATAGCCAGGTATGTCATCCACACATAGCCAGGTATGTCATCCACACATAGCCAGGTATGTTATCCACACATAGCCAGGTATGTTATCCACACATAGCCAGGTATGTCATCCACACATAGCCAGGTATGTATCCACACATAGCCAGGTTATGTCATCCACACATAGCCAGGTATGTTATCCACACATAGCCAGGTATGTCATCCACACATAGCCAGGTATGTTATCCACACATAGCCAGGTATGTCATCCACACATAGCCAGGTATGTCATCCACACATAGCCAGGTATGTTATCCACATATAGCCAGGTATGTTATCCACACATAGCCAGGTATGTTATCCATACATAGCCAGGTATCTCACAAAACTGAGATATGTTTCTACAGTTTGGCCTTTTATCCACACAAAAACGCACAGAAAACAATTCTTTCCAAAAACTCCAACAAAAATATAGATCTGCTTTTTCCCTGTTTTTAGAGTTTGCGTGTGGACAGATGTAACCATAGTTTTAGCTATTGCAACGTGTTTGCGGCAACATTGCTCAAATATAACTTGTGTGTCATGTGTTTACACTCAGAAACAGCATTTCTGCTCTCAGATTTGTGTAGGCATTCGATTAACAAAGTATTTTTTGCTGGCTTGTTTTCACAAGTTCTATCCCTGCTGTATGTAGAAGTTAGAGTGGAGAAAGTTACTACGGCCCCCTACAGGTTTGACATGTGTATGACTGTGCATAAAAACACACCTATCCAGTTAGATGTGGAGGGGGATTCTTTTTTTAATGAGATGGGAAGAATATTCCTGTGTACAGGAACAGTTGTGTGTACATGGCCTTAAAATCATTAAAGAAAAAGAACATGTTCGGTTTTTCCAGAGATAACACATAAATGCTAAAAAAATGTATACTATGACTACAGATTAGACGAGACCACCCGCTGAATTTAAACATATTACTAAGTGGAGGAAAACAAACAAATCAGGTTTACCTCAGTAGCGAAGCGGGAAGACTGCAGCGCCAAATCCATTCTTGTTTAGGATCACAGCCCAAAGTGGGGGTAAACTCCATCTAAGGCTAAATACCAACATGATTTTACTCTTATGTTACACTTTTCTGATTTTAATAAACTGAGACAGTGTGGGAGTTGTGTTGAAGTTAGCCAATCAGAGGTAAGAAACTTGCATGTCATTAATCTTAATGAACAACACACCAAAGGAAACTACGGTACAAGCTACGAACATTTATATTCACTTCCTCCATCAGCAGACATCCATAGAATGAGAGTGCTCAGGGCAGGACAAATGCTGCTTGTAATAAGGTTTAATCTGCCCAAAACACAGTAATTTTACCATGTTTATATTCCCCTCGAATATGAATACTGCTGAACGGCTCAGACTGGCTACAAAATTCTCAGGGTGAGTAAGAAAATATAAAATTAGCTAAAAATAAGGTCCAGGTTAAAAAAAAACTGAATTCCCCTTGAAATGTAGCAATAGGATTCAAACTAGTCACTATGTGGGAGTTTTTTGACTGTGACAAAGTGTGTGGTGTGAACGCGGCATTACTGTTGCCAAGCAGAATGTGATTCCTTACTTTGGATGCTTTGGATTCTGTAATCTGACAGCTGGAAATGGGCACCGTTCATCATAGGATGGATGGATAGATGGATGGATGTGGATGGATGGATAGATGTGGGTGGATGGATGGATAGATGTGGGTGGATGGATGGATGGATGGATGGATGTGGGTGGATGGATGGATGTGGATGGATGGATGGATGTGGGTGGATGGATGGATGGATGGGTGGATGTGGATGGATGGATGTGGGTGGGTGGATGGATGGATGTGGATGGATGGATAGATGTGGGTGGATGTCG
Organism: Apricaphanius iberus; assembly: GCA_028564705.1. Lineage (NCBI taxonomy): Eukaryota > Metazoa > Chordata > Actinopteri > Cyprinodontiformes > Aphaniidae > Apricaphanius > Apricaphanius iberus. The sequence goes on along the minus strand of JAPXFQ010002465.1, from coordinate 1,576,606 downwards.
GTGGGTGGATGGATGGATGTGGATGGATGGGTGGATGTGGATGGATGGATGGATGGATGGGTGGATGTGGATGGATGGATGTGGATGGATGGATAGATGTGGGTGGATGTCGGTGGGTGGATGGATGGATGGATGGATGGATAGATGTGGGTGGATGTCGGTGGGTGGATGGATGGATGGATGGATGTGGGTGGATGGATGGATGTGGATGGATGTGGGTGGATGGATGTGGATGGGTGGATGGATGGATGGATGGATCGGTGTGGATGGATGGATGTGGATGGATGGATGGATGTGGAAGGATGGATGGATGTGGGTGGATGGATGGATGTGGATGGATAGATGGATGAATGTGGATGGATGGATGGATGAATGTGGATGGATGGATGGATGGATGGATGTGGATGGATGGATGTGGATGGATGGATGGATGGATGAATGTGGATGGATGGATGGATGTGGGTGGATGGATGGATGTGGATGGATGGATGGATGTGGATGGGTAGATGGATGTGGGTGGATGGATGTGGATGAATGGATGGATGGATGGATGTGGATGGATGGATGGAGACTAGTTTATAGTCTACTGATTCAGAAGGCTCCACTTCTCAGCTGCACACAGAAATCTTCTGCTTGGTGACTCCTAAATTATAGATGTCCTGAAGGTATAATGGATTTAATTTACATTCCACTGAAAGCTATTGCTTAACATCACTTTATGAGCAGCTTGATGATATCTGAGAATATTATTCCATAATGAAACAATAGAGGATATCCTAAATCAATAAATGCCTTGTTGAGCAGCTATAATCCAAAAGTTGAGCGCTAAAGCTTGCGTCTTATTCTAACCTTTGTTGTAGAATTCTTTCTTTCTTTCCCTGGTGTTTTTGCTGACTGGCTTTATTGAGACCGATAGCTTTGAGTCATTTTATAAATTCTGCTTGATGCCATTTTACCTCCTCACGGCCTTCTATAACCTTCCCTGTGTGCTCTCCTTAATAACTAAGCCAAGTGTGTAAAAGGAAGGATGATGATGTTTCCTGTCATCATCCTTTGGTTCTGGTCCAGCTCAGCTGATTCCCACTTCACTGCCTCTTTTTGGGTCAATTTCAGCTGTACACACTATTCTATACTTAACTACTAATTAGGGAAAGACTCTAAATAACGTTACAGTTGAGTGGTATATTAATTTTTATCTGCTAAATAAGACGGAATGATCCATATATCCCCTAACCTGAGCACTAACCAGAAGGCTTCTTCATTAGTCTCGTATAAATCGTAGCATCAAAAGGATGAAATCATTTGGATTCTTCACAATTCTAATGAGTTTTTTTATGATTGCGGGCCTTAGATGAAGAGAGAGTTTGCATGTTCTCCTTAAGGAGGCGTGAGTTTCTCCTGGGTACTCAATTAGTCCAAAAGCAGGCATAGGCATTCAAGGTGTTATTGGCTCTGTGATGAACTAATCATTAATCTTCTTTATGGGAATATTCTGTTGATGATTACTGTTGAAAGGAACTTGTCAAAACCCAGACTAAGTTTAACTTAGTATGAAATATCCATGCAATGTAACAAACCACTTTCAGTATAACGCTAAGAACCCAATTATAGTTTAAACTCAGTTACTTGAAAAAAGTATTTGCCCACTTAAATTAATAACTTTTGGACCTAAAGAGGAACGATCCAGAGTCAGCACACATCTTCAGTTGATAAAACTAGAAACAGCTTTGTATCACCTGAAGAACATTTCTAGGATTAAAGGACTGATGACACAACAGTACCTTAAAAAACTCATCCTTGTTTATAATTTTAGTCAGATTGATTACTGCAAAAGGCGTCCTCACAGGTCTACCTAAAAAGTCAATCAAGTCAATTAAGTGTGAGTAATAAAAAATAGTATTTAATTATGATTTATGATGTTATGGGAAAAAGCATAATGAACTCTGTTCTTAAATCATGAGTTATCTGTGATTAACCACATCTTTTGGGGCAATTTTAGCAGCCATTCTCAGGCTGAATTATTCCAAACCTATAGAATAATCAAATCACTTTAATAATACCTGTCTGACTACATGGAGTAAACTAAAAGGTCTCAGAAAGCAATTCTGTACATAATTATCAGATCTAAAGAAATATGTGAGCAGGTGAGACCCTGACATTTATGAGGTCAAAGGCCAAATAAATCACTTTCTTAATATAAATTAAAACAAATAATATTATGATAATTTTTTAAGTACTGTCACTGAAAGTCGTAAAATAGAATAAAATAGGAGGTAAACAAATCTATCTTTGTCAGACTTTCTGTCATTGGGTAAATGGACTGAACTTATGTAGCGCTTTTCAAGTCATACTGACCACTCAAAGCGCTTTACATTGAAGCCACATTCACCTATTCACACTCACATTCATACACTAACAACCAACATGGCTCGATTGGACGATTTTTTAAATTTTATTTGGGGGGGGAGGTCAAGTCCCTTGCCCAGGGGCACATCAAGCTATCCCGCAGGAATCGAACCTACGACTCTCCAATTGCAAGCTAACTCTACTCTACCGCTGAGCCACAGTCGCCCCTTGTTCCTTAGGAAATCTCCAGGCAACATAGGGTTAGCTATGAGGTTGCTTCATGCAATCATGTGTAAGATCATAAATTGTAAACTTACACTTTTATTGAAAATATTACATCCTCCAGCTCAATATTCCAGATTAATTAATTAAAGTACAGTTCCATGCATTAAAAAGAATTGAATCTCATAATAAAAAAACATTACATTTAGTTTAGGAAGCTTTCTCTGAAACATGATGCTACTACATTTCCCATAGTCCTTTTAAGAAGAGTTGACCAACCACTGAGCTTACAAAGCCCATACGATCATCTGTTTAAATTCTGGTGCTACTTCCAGGTAGGAAAAAATGGTGCAACGCAGCAACGTAACTAATGGTGCGTTCACACCGCACGCTTTGTCAGCTCCAACAACACTCACAAAGCAACTAGTTTGACCCCTTTACATTTTTAGGCTGAAGCTTGCAAAGCGCATGGGCAGGTCTTTCTCTGCCGGATGTTTTAAATTCTAGCGGATAATGATTGCCTAGACAACGTTGACGCCGGACGTCACTACAGTGAGACGCTCTGATTGGTTGGTGGCATGATGCGTTAAGAGCGTCAAAAGTTAAGCTAGCTAAACTTTTGTGTTGCTGGCTTTTGGCGCTTTTGACGCTTGAAACCAGGGTTATAATAGTTTTCTTTTTTAGTTTTCACTTAAGATATCAAATTATATTTAGTTTAGTTAGTTTTTACCATTTGTTAGGTAGTTTAGTTTTAGTTTTTTGAAAATGCTTAGTTTCAGTTTAGTTTTTATTAGTTTCTGTTTTAGTTTTAGTTTGAGTCTTTTCGTTACACAAGTTGTGTACTGGGGCAAGACAAAAAAAAGAAAAAGAAAAAATTTATAACAAAATCTCAGAAAATGATTATGCTTTTTTTTTAAATAATTGAAATGGGCCAGAATGCCATACAAATCAGGCAAGTATAAAAGATAAATGGTAGAAATAACATTCAAAGTTCTGTAAACACAATAACAGCACCTGTGCATTAAAAAGCACAACGATTAATGCAGGTTCTACAGTTCTATAAAAACAGAGTGGTGACACAACAAAAGCCAAGCTACATTTAAGTACTATGATCCTGTTGATCATTTTGCACGTTTGCACTTTCTCTCAACCTTTGCTGACATGACGCTAGGCAGACCACAGCAACACAGACGAATGACTGACATGTTGGGATAATGCAGTACAGCCAGTAAAAACAACCACAAACTAGAGAGAGACTATTTGTCCACCAACACAGCGGATACACACACAACCTACACTACTTACACAACTCCAGTGTAACACCGGCTCCCATTGCTATTGCTTGCAGTTACAGTGTTAGCTTGCTTGTTGGCCGCCGTAGCTCACCTGTTATGAAGTTTTTGCTGCAGACTGTTTAATCATCCTTTCAATCGCTTCTTCTGACAGCTTGTAATCCAAACACGTCTTTTATTTCCTTGAAAGGGTGCGAGTGAATGAGATTGTATCCAACTTTCCCGTTCTGTTGTTTTTATCAAAGCCAATTGTGCAACCAAAAAGGCACAACACAGATGATCGCCTTTGTTGACAATACGATGGCAAGGAGCGACATAGAAATAATTCTTCTAGATATTATGAGACACATTATGAAATGAAAACTAATCACATTTTCTCAATAAAATCCATTAGTCTTAGTTAGTTTTGTGAACACTCATTACAATTTCAGTATTTTTTGTTTGAAATTCTCGTTTTTATTTTATTTCAGTTAACAGGTACTTCTAGTTTTTGTTATTTCATTTGTTTTTGTTAACGATAACACGGCTTGAAACGCAGGGAAAGTTTCAAAAGCTGAAGCGGCCTACCCACACAAACCACCGCAGAGACTCTGACAGCGCTCTGACGGACTCAACCATATACTTTATATGGCGCTTCTGACGTTGACGTTTGGGACGGTGTAAACAAACCACAATAGCCTCTAAATCTATCGTTATCAAACTTCCCAACCCGTGCCTTCAGCACAGGCCATCGTTGGAAAGGATCTCCTAAAAACACTCTGGTCTTGTTTCTCTCTTCTGAGGCCTTGCTCTTCTTATACATTTCAAAGACATTTTTTTCTTTTATGACATTCAGCCATTGTTAAAGGACCTGGTGAGAACTGCGAGGTGAGTGAACGGATAAAGGCGTAGTGCTACACATAAACACCTGTGAGTTTGCATGTGCAGAAAGTGAAAACTATCCAGAATGATTGAAAGTTAAGAGGACCAATAGTCTATATTCTAGATGATCCACCTGGAAGAAAAAGATCCTCGGCCATAACTTTAACCCTAACTGCGCTGAGGTTATGCACCAGGAGAATCGTCATTTGAAGCACCCCAGCAAGTTCTCCTCTGATTGGCTAAATGCTGTGACATGACCCTTAAACTTTGTGCTCATGCTGGGAACATGCCCTTTGTGGCTAGAGTAAGACAGTTATGCTAAGAAGAGTGGGTCAGTTTCATCCACATCTATGTATAAGACTCTCATTGGCTGTTATTGGAAATGCCTGATAGCCATCTTGAAACTTGAACTTGAAGTATTGAGCGGCAGTTACTTTATCACATGGGGACAACTTGGTTTGGATAGCTCCTTAACCTTTATAAATGCAGAAACTTCATTTTTTGATTTGCTTAGAGAAGTGTGTTACTTCATAATCTGAAAAGTTTAATGCCTTGTCCACACAAAGCCGGGTATCTCTCAAAACAGAGATACTTTTCTACGGTTTGGCCTGTCATCCACATTTAAATGCATATTTTCGGCACCAAAAACAAATCTGGGCCAAAGTGGCAGGGTGTCCACGGAGTTCTAAAAAGTATTAAAAAGTGATAAATCATAATTGTCAAATTTAAGGCCATTAAAGGTGTTAAATGTGGTCTGATAGGTATTATTTTTTCCAAATTAGGTATTATCAGGTGTCCTATTCTGATTGAAATTCTATATGCTTAAGTTCGCATTAGTTCGTCTAAATATGTGTTTTAGCAAATCTGGGCACATAATCAAAGATCTTTTGTCTACGTCCCAAAATGCTGATGTCATAGTCAGTGGTCGTTCGGCATCAGGTCCCAAAAACTGCGCGCTCAACCGTTTATGTGCTCAATAGAAGTGGCTGGCTTACGTTGGGGCTCTGTGGTGTTTGAACATTACACATTAAACACTACTCATTGAACTCCAATGAAGGAATTTCACAGCGGTTTAAAGAAATGTTTCCCAACTCTGACATTGCGAAGTAATTGACGTGTGTTAAAGACAAAACCGGATACATCATCAGATTTGGATTAACATCATTCTTCAAAAAACAACGCAAGGCAATTTTATTTGTGTAGCACACTTTTAACACCAGGCAACTCAAGGTGCTTTACATGATTACAGACATGTGAAAATTAAAGACATAAAATGAGTAAGAGAAAGCATAAACAAACATTTATAAAACAAACCATAGCATTTGATTAAAAAAATATTTAGGATAAAAACATTTAATAGTATCGGTTACTCATATCTATGTTTAAATAGGTACGTTTTTATATAGGGCCCAGCCTGTTGATGGCATCAACAAGGCTGGGCCCTTCGTGTTGATGTTTGATGAGAGCCTCAATCAGGCGTCAGAGAAAAAAACAGCTTGACATCCATGTTCGGTATTGGAAGGGTTGACTGTGTCTAATCCAGATACTTTGGTAGTGCAAACAATAGTTCACCAGTTCAGGTAGTCTATGCCAGTTTGTGAATCAGCAACAGTTCATAGAAGATGACAGTTTGTAATGTATCAATTTGCAGTGAATCCCAGTGTGCTGGAACTACCCAGCAAACATTTGGACGTTGAATGACTATTGAAACGACGTCAATCCGAGACGTCTCATCTCGTCATAGTTGAAAAATTGTTCCAAAATGAAAGTTGAACTGACGTCTTCAAAGTTGTCTGGCCGTGATTTCCAAGTCTTTTCTGACCGTGAAATCCACATCTTTTCTGCACATCCCTGGACGTCAGAATTAATCATCTTCTTGATGTTTAAAATGTGTTTTTCAACATTAAGTGTAGGCATATAAGCCTGCATATAAAATAATCATACACCTATTCTATTCAAAAGTGACCGATCTAGACGATGTACATCTAAACTTGACAAAGGTTCTTAAAAAAGGTCCAAAATCGGTCCAGTCATACCTGAACGTCTATAGCAATTTATAATCACATATAGACCAAACATCACTTTACTTATATATTTAAGGACACTGTAAAATAAATTATCTGTCATTTTAGTTGTTCATTTTTCGATCAAAGATAATGGGATCAAATAAAAAGCCACAAAATTCCATATCACATTTATTTTACAGATTAAGCAATACAGATTCACCCGAAACACAGGAAAAACATGTTCATAACTTTGTTAACGCAGTCTCTGATGGAAGATCCTCCAACTTTGGAAAATTTGCTGCATGTGAAGACGATTGGAATAATGCTTGACATTAGCAATCTCAAGGTGCTACAAAGCATTTAATAAAAAAAAAAAAACCTATATAAAATTCTAATCCAGGTGATTCACTTCCTTAATGAACCTCTCAAAAGACGACATTAATAAGTTACAGTAATAACTTTGACTTTATTGTTCAACTCACTGGTAAACCGTTTCTTTCAAACTAAGGTTTAGCCTCCTAGCGTTAGCCAATGTTAGCCAAACTTGGTACAGTTCAGTTGACAATGTCTGCATCATTTCTTTTGGTTCATTCATGTCAAACAAGTAAAACTAAGGCACGTTAATCTAATAATACAAAATATGCTTACCAACGGTCAATCTTTTTGTATAATATCGATATAACTTTTCCTCCTCTTCGTGGTTGTTCTAATACTAAAGTTCTGGCGTCTATGGGGAGAACGTGTTAGCATATCGCGGGATCTTTTATTAGTTTTTGAAATAAAGACTTAAATGCAGTACCTTTGCATCACTGGGTACTTTGTAATTATAATTATTAAAAAAATTAAAACGTAAAAATATATTCATTTTATACAAATCATGTGTTTCATAAAGATAATTCCTGTTTTTTTTTTTTTTTTTTTTGCTTTATAACGTGTAAAAGACGTCATTTGACGACTACAGCCTTGATCCAGACGTGCAAAGGACGTCAGTGGACGTCTTCACAAACTCTTAAAAACATGGCGAATTAAATTAATTATTGCAATATTAGCCATGTAAGGATTAAGCACAGCTTTATTATATCTGATTCTAAAGGTTGAGGATTGTGAGGGAGACAGGGTCATGATTAACTACAAATAGACGCGTAAAGGACGTCACCTAGTGGACGTCCACTTACAACTGATTGACAACATGGTATAAGTTGAACTAAAGTCAGAAATAGCTGTTATACATCCAACCCAAGATAACTTTAGACATGTACAAATGTACCTGAAAGCATTTTTAGCAAAATATACTATATAGTTTTTTTTTTTTACCCATTTAAGCGCTCCTAATGCAACCGTTTTTGGCCAGGGAAAAGACGTCGTGGTCGGACGAATGTTTGCTGGGTATCCACTCTCTCCATTGCACATTTTATATAGTTTGTTTTATTTTTATTTACTAAGTGAAATAAATATGTGCAATATGTTGTCAACATCAGTGAGTCTCTAAATCTATGCTTTTGGAATGTTATATATGTCAAAATCTATGTAAATAATACAAAAATGATTAACACTTGTAATTCAGTGTCGTGATGGTTTAAAAAAAAATACTGAAGGTAGAAAAAAAAGGTATTAAAAAGTAGTACATTTAACTTAAGGATTGCTGTATATACCCTGAGTGGAGATCTGCGTTTTCAGTCTCTGCGTGTGGACGGATGAAAACTGAGTTTTAAGAAATGTAACGTCACCATCCACGACACAAAATACTCAAACATCACATGTATGACCTCTGTTTACTCTCAAAAACAGCATTTATGCACTCAGAGCTGAGTTGGCATCATCAATTGTTAAAGCGCGTTTTGTTTGTTTGCTTCTACAGCTCTGTTACTGCTGCTTGCTGAAGTTAGAGGATAGAAAGTTACTCTGAGCGGATAAGATTTGGGAGAACTACTGCCCCCTACAGGTTTGCCACGTCTATGAATGTGCTTTTTAAGGAGCGGAGGAGGTCTTCGTAAAAAAAACCTGCTACTTGTGTACATGGCATTAGTGTGCCAACGTAGCAGGAACAGAAGAATACTGATTGCTAATCATTTTTCACTGTACTGTACATGGGATCAGGGCATTCTTCTGTCCTGTGGTAGAACTAGTTCTGCTACGGCATCAGTGTAATGCAGCCGAATTAGTAGCCTTTTGAGCCTGGAGGCTTTACAGAAAGATGAAAAGGTAAAAGGTCATTTGATAATAATAAGCAATGACGTCAGAGCAGATATGAGTCATCCAGCCTCATCTCTACTCTGTGTCAAATGCCAACAAATTAAACCCGTTTTTTCATTGGTTAAAAGCCAGAGGCATTTTTATAATGGTCTTAGAGCCAAATTGAGAATGTCTTTATTCTGGTGTATTTGCTTTCTTTAGAATTACATACTTTTACTGTCTTATTTTTTCCAGTGCAGATCACACTTTCAGACAGAAAACTTTTAGAGTGGAAAACATTAAAAGATTGATACTAAAAGGCCCTGAAAAACATTGAGCTCCATGGCAACATGAATCATACAATCTACAAAGCAGCAATAACCATGATACACCATCACTCTTTCTCTCTGAAATGAAGCCCTGATATTTTCAACATCCAATTAAAACTGAGATGACCTTCATTGTATCGGATGTAGATTTAAGACTAAATGAGCAACAAAGGTCTTGCCTAGGCTTAGAAGATAAAGAACTGGACTGTTGTTCAGTGATCCAATGTCCTCTTTCCAGATACATATAAAGTTTGCATTTCTTTTGGGAATCAAGGTCGCAGAGTCTGGGGAAAGAGTGGAGACAAGCAGAATCCACATTGTGAGGTTTCCAGTGTTCCTTTTGCTGACAAGCTTAATGAAGATGCTGCTTTCATTGTTTGGCATTAATATCTATGAGGCCTGACCTGAATCCCATAGAGTATTGTAAAGCATAAGACAACTTATAGGCCGTTTCCACTATCAGAACTTCAAGGTCGTCTTATTGGACTATCACAGTGTACCTGTACCTCCATTTCACCATGCTGGCTTGAAAGGACTACTTTCCGGGCCATTTAAGGACACAACTGAGTACTAGCCCTGGGGGTTAGATCCTCGGAGAAACAAACTGAACTTTGTAGCGGTGTCTTAGGGCGCTTTCACATGGTACGGGAGTCCGTACTCGGGTACGGTATTTGGTCAAAATCCACTTATTTCGTACCATGTGAACACAGACTGTACCGTGCCAGAATACGGCCAGAGAGACCTGCCTTGGAGGTAGTATCCGAGTCCAGGTACGAGCGGCCACGTATCATGTGAACACAACGCGTACTCTGGCCGTACTCAAGACAATAGACGCGCTCCATGCGGAAATGACGACACCGCCGGCCGAAATTACAGAATCACCTCGCGACCATACAAATACCAAAACAACGCGATTCAAGCATCCCACAGCAACACAGCAGGTTACAAAACGGCGGGTTTACTACAACACTCACCCTGTAGATGGCTTCAGGTAGCAGCTGACCAGTAGACCAGTTTGTTTACATTCTAGCCTGTCGCTCGTTTTATGACGTCGGTACTTCTCACTCCCTTGTTTGTTGGAGAACTAAGACTTATTTGTATACCGCCACCTGCTGTTTATTTGTAGTAAAAGACTGAATCCCAATACGGGCAGAGATCCGTGCCATGTGAACAGAAAAAATTAGCATTTTCTCTGGCCGTTTTCTGGTACGGCCACACATGTGAAAACGGCCTTATATGGCTTCCACAAACGACTATTTTGATAATCGACTAATTACTAATTATTTTGCTAAATAGTCGACTAATCGGATCACATTTAAACTGTAGCTTATTGTAGGAGCAAGCTGCTGCTTTAATCTATATTAGTGATTTTTACAATGATAGCTCATTTACTGTACCATTTATGAACTATATAAAAAATAAAACAGTGTTAGAGCAGCCACATAACATGCTAAGCATAGTGAAATTACCATCAACACTTCTAATGTTGCAGCTATCAAGTAAAACAAAAGCGTCTTTAGTCAGGAGCTTCATCAAAACTATTGAATGATCCTTCCAGTAAGATCCTTCCCGCCCACAACCATTTAACATCTAAAGTCCGGGTAAACATTATATTCTGACAAAATAAGTATTTTATTCCAAAAATAAGAATAATAAACAGCAGTTTTTTGTTTCAAACCTGTTGCAACCCTGCGCCTTGATGTCCTGTAAGCAGCAGCAACTGCGCTGTTCTGTTTCTGAACAGATCAGAACCAGCCTTTAAGCAGCAGCTCGGGCCGTAGAGGACGTCATATGAGAGATTTGGACATTTTCATCAATCTATGAATATCCCTGGATACCTAGGAGGGAAGGTAAAAAGCCGTCTGGTAGAAAAGAGAAAATCGCTCCACTGTTGATGCTAATGTTAGCAGCTAACTAGCTCAGTGAGGCTACTGTCCGTGTTTTTCATCAGCCACAGCGTGCTTCCCTTTAAGAAGCCCAAACAACACTTCTGTTGGCTCCATCAATTGTTCAAGCATTACCTGTGTTTCAAGCGGCAACGTAGCAATCGCAAGCAAAGCAGAAGTTCAGCTACCTGAACTTTTGACGGACTTTACGCAGTGCACCAACCAATCACAGTGTCTCCCTGTAATGACGCCGCCCGATGTCGACGTTATCTAGCCAATCACCATCTGCTAGTGTTTTAAACATCTGTCAGAGAAAGGCCCCGTGCTTTGCAAGCTTCACCTTAAAAAGGTAGCCTATATACCTTAAACTAGATGCGTCTGGAGTGTTGCGTGACGCAGACACTGCATGCGGTGTGAACGCACCATAACAGTACATATAGAGAGTGCTCACCTCATCTAGATAACACATAAATCATTCCATCAGTTGGCTATGGTAGCAATAAACCTCAGACTAACTTGCTAACCACTGTTGACACAGACAGTAGGGAAGTCTAAAGTATTCATTTCATATAATACAGTTAAATTTAATACAGTTAGTGGTCCAGTCAGATTTTCATTTAAATCCCAGTATGCAAATATTAAAAGCAAATTCTGTCATGCGGCCGATCTTTCAATTCTGTATTTTTGGTCTGAGAAAAAAATGTAAAACATGAAAAGCAAGGCATTTTTCTTTTTTTGTTTTCGATTTAAAAACCGATAACAAAAAACAAATCACATTTCCGTTTGTTTTGTTTGTCAATCAAAAACATATATAAGTATAACCTATTATAGTATCATAAACTCACCATCCACTCCCAGAACTGCAGATATTTCTGTCCATGCCTTCTTTTTTAACATTGTCCTTATAAAAATGATCAAAGGAAATCATATAAACTGATTATTTTACATTTTACTAACTAGCCAACTGCTTTAAAGTGTCCCGCTAGTACACCCGTACCACAAAAACCTAGACTTTAATGAGATGGTAACAGTAATAAAATGTATAAATACCAATGACTTATTTATCCAACCTGAACTGGACAGTCCTGCACTGAACTGTTTTTTTATGCTTCTTTTTTAATAAAACCCTTTCTTTGTCTGTGTAAACAGAAGTGGATTTTTTGTTTTCCATTAAATATTGCTCTGATCTTCTCTATTCTCGTTCTCTTTAACTCAACAATGTGTATCATCTCATGAGTTGGATGCATCGCCATGCCCCAGGAAGATAAGCATACCCAGAAGTACTGGAAAACTATGCGTTTATCCTTTCCATAGCTTTGTTCAACTGATTTAGTTCTACAGAAAAATTGAAAAAAGAATTGTCAGATAAAAAATAAGGAGATTATTAGTGAATGAGGGTTTGAAAAAGTGTCTAATTGGAAAAAATGGGAAAGCGTGGAGGAGTCGAGCAGAAGAAAATTGGTGAGGAAAAGAGAAAAAGATGGCCTGAAGCAACTAATGGGCTCATTAGGAAACTCATGGTCATGTAATGACCTGTCAACAATTGGATATCTGGGGTGCCATGCACTGCAGACAGATGAACAGATAGAAATAGAACGGATAGAGTAGGAAAGAAGAAAGAAAGGGGCTGCATATAAAGGGCTGTATTTTCAAAACCCAGCCACCTTACTGTAAAATGATTTGTTACAGTGTATATAAATTAAGGCAAGGCAAGTTAATTTGTAGAGCACAATTCATACACAAGGCAATTAAAAGTGCTTCACAGTTGCATAAATTAAGAAAACAGATAAACAGAAAAAAAACATCAACTTAAAAAATAATTTATTACAATAAAAAGCAAGAGTACAGATAAAATACTTTCAATAGTCATAAGCACGGGTAAAAATTGCTGTTTTCAGCCTGGATTTAAACATTGTTAGAGTTGAGGTTTGTCTCACATCCTCATGAAGACTGTTCCAGAGTTTAGCTGACTGAAGCTGAAATGCAGCCTACCCGTGTTTATTGTTGACTCTGGGAACCACCAGGAGACCCCTCCCTGAAGTTCTCAGGGCCCGAGATGGTTCATATGTCTCTAACATGTCAGAGATGTACTTTGGTGCCAAACCATGAAAAGACTTGTACACAAGCAGAAATGTTTTAAATTCTATTCTCTGAGCGACAGGAAGCCAGTGCAGATACCGGAGCACTGGACTAATATGGTCGTATTTCCTGGTTCTTGTCAGGACTCCAGCAGCAGCGTTTCGGATGTACTGCAGCTGTCTAACAGCTCGTTTAGAGAGGCCAGTGAGCAGGCCCTTACAGTAGTCTAACCTGCTGGAGACAAATGCATGGATAAATCTCTCTAAGTCTGGTTTCCACACTATTCCTCTGATCTTAGAAAGGTTAATCAGATGGTAAAAAGCTGTTGATATTATTGCTTTGATGTGGCTGTTTAAGTTCAGGTCCGAGTCCATGATTACCCCTAGATTTCTAACCTGATTTTTTTGGTTGAAGACAGAGAGCCTCAAGATGACTGATGTGTTATTTATCTTTGTGTCTGTGGGCCAAAAACAATGATCTCAGTTTTGTCTGAGTTTAACTAGAGAAAGTTGTTTTGCATCCACAAACTGATCTGTTCAATACAGTGACAGAGTGTATCTATACATCCATGTCCACCTGCCATCAGTGACACGTAGGTCTGAGTGTCATCTGCGTAGTTCAGGTAAGACACATTATTGCTGTTAATTAGCTGACCCAATGGAAGCGTGTACAAGTTGAATAAAAGTGGTCCCCAGATTGATCCCTGGGGGACTCCACAGGTCATGGGAATTTTGTCTGAGACACAGTTGCTAATTTCGACAAAGTACGTCCTGTCCTCGAGATAGGACTTGAACCAGTTTAGAGCAGTAACAGAGATTCCCACACAGTTTTCTAACCTGTGAAGTAAGACCCCATGGTCCACTGTGTCAAAGGCGCTCAGGTCCAGCAGAACAAAAACTGAGACTTTGCCTGCGTTGGTGTTCATGCGGATATCATTTGTCACCTTGATCAGAGCTGTCTCAGTGCTGTGGTGGGGACTAAAGCCTGACTGTTAAGTATCAAATTGTTCTGTCACAGACAGGTGTAAAATGTGTCAGCTCAAGGTGTTTATCTGGAAACAGTTTTGCTATTTGTTTTGTGGTAATTATGGCATTTTTAATGCCTCGGACTTTGTCATTAAAAAATATTGCAAACTCATTGCACTTAGATGCAGAAATTAGTTCTAAGGGCAGTGCGATTTAAGGATTAGTTAATCTGTTCACTGTGGCAAACACGAGAACACAAGAATTGTTCCTGCAGTTTGCGATTATTTCAGAGAAATAGAAATTAAGGATAAGTTATCTTGATATCTCTGAATTCTTCTCCGGTGACATAATGTATCCAAGGCAGTGTTGGATACATTCTTCTAAATTGCTGCAGAACCAGTTGTTAGTTCATATAAAATGCAACATTTATTATGCCTCTTTTAAACGAGGTGCTGGTGCCATGCTTTCATATTTTTCTGAACCGTAAGAAGTAGTTTGATGTGCTATTGATTTGTGCAAGTGTAGTTTAATGAATTGTGTATGTAAACTACTGATTCTGGAAAATTGCTAATAATTTGAATATTTTTCCACAGAAAAGTCCAAGAAAAGGTGGCTCCATGATTAGTTCTGCCTAAAACGTCAGACAGCTGCAGCTGCTCCAAAACGCTGCTCTCACATCCTCATTAGAACCAAGAAAGTAGAACACATTAACCTCAGTTCTAAAGTCCTTCCACTGGCTCCCTGTAGCTCAGAGAATTGACTTCTAAATACCTGTATAAGTTTATAAATCATTGAAATGACTTAGCACCAAAAACGCCTTAAAGATCTGTCGTATTATCAACCTTCCAGACCAATCAGGTTTTGTGGTTCAGATCTATGCCATGTACTTGTATAGCACGATTCCAGCTTCCTCCAGTCACATGTTGATGTGCCCCTGGGCAAGGCACTTAACCCCAAAAATTCTACATCATCCTACCGAGCCATGTTGGCTATGGGTGTGTGATGGGTGTATGTGGCTTCAATGTAAAGCATTTTGAGTGGTCAGCATGACTAGAAAAGCACTATATAAGATCAGTCCATTCAGTCAGTCCATTTACCTTATTTATAGCATGCATTACATTCATTTGCTCACCCAGAAGAGTTTGGAGCCACTTAAAGTCCACCAGGAGATGTTTATATCCAGTCCCGATCAGCATTTATTAATATAATGGTAGTTAATTGTGTAACCAAAGTTTAGCCTCTAAATAAGACATTATCTTCCACAAAATTCCCTCATTTCATCAGTGTTTTGTTATGAATTGCTATCGTTTTTCCCCTCTGAGTTCAGAGCGTCTCAGAGGTGCTTTGTCATCCGGGATATTTTACAGACTTTTAATCTAACTGATTCCAACTTACACTAGCCGTCGATTTCATCTGCCATTATAGCTGTAGTCTGTGTAGGTAGCGGAGACGGAGCCTGTGGAAGCTGAACTTAGTCCACTTGGTCATTTTGTGCAATTTAGAAACTTACAAACATGAACCATGTACCACTGGGATCCTGCATGGCCGTGACGTATTGATTTTGCCTGTTTGTGTAGTTTGAATTAAAGCCTGTAAAACACAACAAACAAACAAACAAAAAAGCACCTGCAAGACGCTCTGAACTCCCAGGGGAATAGTGCTAGCTATTCACAGTAAACATTGGTGATATGAGGGAGTTCTGTGGCAGATAATACCTTATTTATAGGCTGTACTTTGTTTTTCCTATTAACTCCCATTAAATGGATATATGCTGATTGGGAATGGATACTAATGTCTTCTAAAGGACTCCAATTAGCCCAAAGTTGTCATGTAGCTATGGAGCTGCCCTGGGCTATATGATAGAATTGTTCTGTTAATGAAATATGCTACACAAATAAACCTGATATGATATAACTTTGTGAGTATTATCCTGCTATACAGTAACTCTAAAAGGTCTTGCCTTTTGCCAGTCCACAGTTGTAAATAAGAATATCATTCTTCATCTGTTCTTCCTGGATAAAGGTTAAATAAATAAAATAAACTGACCTCATCCGGGATTTTAATATAAATAATAATTGCACATAGCAGACAGGCCTTAAAATCTTAATTATAGTTCTTCAATAATTGTTTGAATCTAATGAAATCGGTATCTGCAGGGCAAGACGTTATAGAAAATGGAGAGAAGTAGAGATTTAGTGGCATGTTAGAAAAAATGATGTTTGAGTTTTAAGTATTCCCCTGATTACCCCCCCCCCATATGGGTGACAAATGTTTGTATATTCGTAGAAATATGCAGAATAAATTTCACTTCTGTATTCACTGGTATGCCTTTGACTGTAATGTGTTGCTTCTGCTTATGCTTATGTTGACGTTCATTGGAGGAGACGTTTTTGCTTCAGCACTAGTGACGGTGGGGATGCAGCACTGATGGAGCTCGCTGTGGCCTCAGGGAGAATGTCTGGGCTCTTATATTCCTGATATTTTAAACACCTGCCATGTGTCAGGCTTCAGGGTGGACTGACCTGCTGTCAGACGGATTCCTGTCATCTATGAAGAGAAGCTAAACATAGCATCTTGGTGCACAGTTTGAAGCTTCAGCGCCCGTATTCAGCAGCAAAGCCTTCTGACTACATTCAGTCTAATTCAAAGGCACAATAATGTGAAGCTCATTTCTTCCATGAAGCAAAACTTACAATCAGCTCATAGTGCTGTTCACTGATAAAGGCTTTATGAGTCACCTTATTACTTCACTACTAAACTGTGTTCTACAGTACAACATTATCAGTCTTGGTTCCTCATCTATCTATCTGTCTGTCTGTCTGGTGGCACAGTTCCTATTTCTGTGGCACACTGACTAACTTTGAAAATGTTCAGTTAAGCGTGAGCTCATGACACTGTTCCAATTCATGGCAGCTCAGTTTTATGTTGGAACATTGAGGATGATCATTCCAGTAAAAGTTCCTAACAAAGTCCAGACAAACTTTTTTTCTCTTCCTGTTTATATTCCCAATTAGTGCTTCTCTTTCTTTGTTGTCAGTTTTATCCTAAATAATGTGCTTATCTTTGCCGATCTGAGATCTAGGGCTGGGCAATATACCATCATATCAATTTCTGTAATTTTCGGTTTATGAAGACTGAATTTTTAGAACATCCAGAATATTGGGAAAAAATGCCCCACCTGGGTTTCCATAGTTCAGAGTGAAGTCAGCCCGCCAAAGGCCTTCTAACTTGTTTTAGAAAAAGTATTTTTTTTATTTATTTAGACTTTAAATTCAGGTCCACTCTGACAAGGGATGATTGAATAAAAGCAATAAAATACTTCTTATCATTTGTAATTTCTTTTTAAGAACAAAAGGGGAGAAAAAAAATTACCGAAAGCATTTTGTTTTCCATATCGCCCAGCCCTATTGTGAACTTTAACAGAAAAAAGATTGATTTAAAACACAAAGATCTGATTGAAAATATAAATATTAGGGATGCACTGATACCAATACTATATTAAGTATCGGGCCGATACCGTTCTAACGAACAGTGGGGCAAAAAAGTATTTAGTCAGCCACTGATTGTGCAAGTTCTCCCACTTAAAATAGTGATAGAGGTCAGTAATTTTCATCATAGGTACACTTCAACTGTGAGAGACAGAATTTGAAAAAAACAATCCAGGAATTCATATTGTAGGATTTTTAAAGAATTTATTTGTAAATTATGGTGGAAAATAAGTATTTGGTCACTTCAAAAAAGGAAGATCTCTGGCTCTCACAGACCAGTAACTTATTCTTTAAGAAGCTCTTCTGTCTTCCACTCATTACCTGTATTAATGGCACCTGTTTGAACTCGTTATCTGTATAAAAGACACCTGTCCACAGCCTCAAACAGTCAGACTCCAAACTCCACTATGGCCAAGACCAAAGAGCTTTGGAAGGACACCAGGAAAAGAATTGTAGACCTGCACCTGACTGGGAAGAGTGAATCTACAATAGGCAAGCAGCTTGGTGTGAAAAAATCAACTGTGGGAGCAATTATCAGAAAATGGAAGACATACAAGACCACTGATAATCTCCCTCGATCTGGGGCTCCACGCAAGATCTCATCCCGTGGGGTCAAAATGATCATGAGAACGGTGAGCAAAAATCCCAGAACCACACGGGGGGACCTAGTGAATGACCTGCAGAGAGCTGGGACCAAAGTAACAAAGGTTACCATCAGTAACACACTACAACGACAGGGAATCAAATCCTGCAGTGCCAGAGGTGTCCCCCTGCTTAAGCCAGTGCATGTCCAGGCCCGTCTGAAGTTTGCCAGAGAGCACATGGATGATACAGCAGAGGATTGGGAGAACGTCATGTGGTCAGATGAAACCAAAGTAGAACTTTTTGGTATAAACTCAGCTCGTCGTGTTTCGAGGAAGAAGAATACGGAGTTGCATCCCAAGAATACCATACCTACTGTGAAGCATGGGGGTGGAAACATCATGCTTTGGGGCTGTTTTTCTGCTAAGGGGACAGGACGACTGATCCGAGTTAAGGAAAGAATGAATGGTTCCATGTATCGTGAGATTTTGAGCCAAAACCTCCTTCCATCAGTGAGAGCTTTGAAGATGAAGCGTGGCTGGGTCTTCCAACATGACAATGATCCCAAACACATCGCCCGGGCAACGAAGGAGTGGCTCCGTAAGAAGCATTTGAAAGTCCTGGAGTGGCCTAGCCAGTCTCCAGACCTCAACCCCATAGAAAATCTGTGGAGGGAGTTGAAAGTCTGTGTTGCTCGGCAACAGCCCCAAAACATCACTGCTCTCCAGAAGATCTGCATGGAGGAATGGGCCAAAATACCAGCTACTGTGTGTGCAAACCTGGTAAAAACCTATAGTAATCGTTTGACCTCTGTTATTAACAACGATTATATTACAAAGTATTGCGATTAATTTTTGTTATTGGCCAAATACTTATTTTCCACCATAATTTACAAATAAATTCTTTAAAAATCCTACAATATGAATTCCTTGATTTTTTTTTCACATTCTGTCTCTCACAGTTGAAGTGTGCCTATGATGAAAATTACTGACCTCTGTCATCATTTTAAGTGGGAGAACTTGCACAATCGGTGGCTGACTAAATACTTTTTTGCCCCACTGTACTCATATCGGTGTCAGTTAAAGTTGACCAATACCATGAACCAATACTGCAGAAACTTTGCAACAATTTCACAGACATTTTTTATTTTTCAGATGAAATTTTAAATTGGTATTCATTTTTATTATCATTTTTTATCTAATTCCCCCTCGTTTGGTGTAACAAGCAGAGAAGAAAATAAAACCAATTAATTGAGTTTTGTTTGGGTGGTTGAAGTATCTGCAAGTATTTGTATCGTATCGGTTTTAAAAAATGGGGTGTTTTTGCATCCCTAATAAATTTAATTAAATCTTATCAAATTCCAAAAACATGTAGAACTGCAGCTGCTCTGTTTTGGTTTAATGTCTGTTAAATCATTCCTCGTAAACAACATTTACTGATTAGATTTCTGATTTCCAGTTTTGGTCCTGATGGCGTAAAGGTTTATGAGCCTGTGAATATTCTCATTCTCAAAGGTTTATGGTATTTTCTTCTATGAATGAACGGTGTTTAAAATGAATCATTGTGGTCGTTTTTGTTCTTGGTTCTTTTCAGACCTCCTGGAATATTCATCAATCTACTTGGAGTCACTTTTGGAAGTTCCCCACTGCTCTGTGTTTATTCCATTTGTAGATAAAGGCTCCCACTCCAGAAATGACTTTGTCTCCGTTTTCATTCGGGTTGATAATTGTAAGAGAATTGGTTTCTAAGTTGCTTTGTAATATGCTGATTCTGCAGGTTTGACAGTAATCAGGCCTAGTGTAGACAGGAAATCAGAACCCTTCCTTCCAAACTTTGAGGTTAATCACCATGAATTCAATGGGCCAATTACAATTGTTCCTCAGTAGGACCGGCTTGTTTTTTGGATAACTATTCCCCCTCAATCCCTTCAAGGATAAGCAGAATGAATGGATGGATGCATAAAACCTTATTAAAAAAATCATTTTGATTCAATTAACAAATACTTCAGTTATCCCGAAGTGAAATCAAACGTTATTGTAATTCATATTAAAGTGTATTCATAGAGTTGTTGTGGCTGGTTATACTGTGGGAGAGAAGGGTATTGGGTAGCAGTCAGTCTTGGAATGAATCTGATGAAGCCTCTGACTGAAGAGTTTAGAAAGTAAAACATTTTTCAGGCATCTGTACTCTCTTGTTATCTTAGAAACATTTTACCTCTCATCTCAGATGCTCCTTCAGTTCTGAAACTTGGTTGGTAGTATCAGCTTATAAGGTCTAATCAGGAACAACCATAAGACGGAAATGGAGACCACTAACAAGGCCATGGTTATTGTCTATAGAAGTGCTCAGGGTCATGTGACACCCTGGACCAGCCCTCTATGTAATTCCCTGAACGAATCCTCAGCACTAATGATCCGGATGATTCCCTTAATAATTCTGAGCTGTTTTTGGTCACATGTTCCAAGGTGGGAGTGTCTGTGAAACTGCCTGTGGAGCAGAGTCAGGACTGCGCTATAGATATTAGGAAGCTTGGATTTTATTACACTTTTTTTTTCTTCCTTTTTTAATGCATTACGGTTGGTTTTCACAGAAGCAGATGTTATACTTTTGTAATGCTTTGTAATGTTTTTCAGTGTTAGAACAGCAGAGACCCTCTGCTAATTCAGCCCCACTCCCTGTGCTCTGTGGTCAGCACTGCATGCAGGGTGATTAAATATCGATTCAGATCCAGTGAGAGGTTAGGAAATAGGAAGAACATTGCTGATTTATTTTTTTTCTCAGATAGAATCAATGACAATTCTTATTTAATTATGTGGGTTTTTTTACATTAAGATTCTGTAAATGACAGCAGATTTGTTTGTACAAATACAGTTTACATTCTTCAGAAAAGCTGAAATGAATCTTACTTAGTAAATAAATTATACATAGAATTTGTGCACTTTGGTTAATATTTATCTTCCCAATTCTTTTCCTGGGATTCGTAATAATGCTGTAGTTAGCACTGTTGTCCTTTATAAGACATTCATTCATCTGAATCCTAGTCAGAGCTCTTCTGCAGGGAGTGCATTGCATGCTCATGCTTACCTGCACAATGTCTAACAGACCGTAACGTATTTATTAGGCCAAAATTAGACTATTTAGATGTGGTTACTTCCTTGTTGCAGGAGGCTATACTATTTTTGTAAAAGCTTGGGGTTTATTCCAATGTCAGTTGCTGATTTGATTAATGATAGGCTGTTACTGGTACTTGAGAAGGAGATTACTTATATTAGCATTATAGAGGCTAACAACTAGCATAGTTAGGCCGGTCATGGTTATAGACATTTTTTTAAAATAGATTTTATTAAGAAAAATGGTTGATAACCAGGTCATGTGTGACTGGTTAGGGCTGATTATTCTCTCATCTGACATACACAAATCCTGTAGGTGACCTGTTTTGAATTCAAAACGCCACATTTCACCAAAAGGTGAGGGATTTTCATGACTGGAATGAGGAAACTGTACCCCATAGCACCTTTCTTGGCAAAATCTAACATATTTTATTCTAGATACCTCTTGCATAAGAAACAGGGAATGTACGTTATATGTTACGCCATCAGATATAATGGGATCAGGACGATATCAGCTTAAAATTAAAACAAAACGAAATGTAACTGAACTTTTTGAATCTAAAATAAATGTAGTGAAAATGTTTGTATTGAAAGTAAAAGAAAAATTTAAAGTGAACAAAATTTTAATGAAACTCAAAATAAATGAATTAAAACAATTAACTCAAAATCAAGTTTTTTTTTCAATCCCAATCTTTTTCCAGTGCTGATGCTTTTCAGCTTCATTCAGCTGACACACATTTCACGTTGTGTACATGCATGAGGGGCGGGGCTCCAGAGCCGCATGTATTAGCTTTGAGCTGTGAGTGAGTTCTGCCGTCTTACTACCCGTTCTCTAACCCAGCAAATAAAGGTCACTTGTAGTTCTTTTATGTATCTTTAATTCTAAAATGTCAACTTATTACAGAAAAATTCTCTGCTATAACTTTCTCTAATGTTCATTTTGATATAACTAATAAATAATGTGCCATTTCCTTCCTTTCTTTGGTTTAAATAAACGAGGAGCATTAAAAGCCAGTTTGTCAATGTGATCTAGTGGTTCCAGAAGTTAACCTATGGTCCTGATTTCATGGGTTCAAAAGTGCTTGCCGGGGGATCAACTGAATTTATGTTAATATTTGCAATCGCAACATAGAAAAATCCTGGATGGACTGCACAATATCCAGCCAAAGCTAAATGAGATCCAAGTAGGCTAATGTTAGAATGACATTGTCTAAAGCTGGATTCCTGTTTAGGCAACGCAATTTTATTTGGATAGCACACTTTCAACACAAGGCAATTCAAGGTACTTTACATAATTTCTCTTATAGATTTCTGTTTACATGATTTCTCGATAACAGAAGTCATGACGCAGTACAGACGCTCTAAGAGGCGATCTGGCCGGCGCTCTGGGACTCATCCGCAATTTGTCATCGGACTTGGAGAAACTGTCGGTGCGGATTGGGGCAACTGGAAATTAATTGGATTTGGAACTATTAATCTGGGAATTAATTTGGATTTGGAACTTTAATTTGAACTACAATTTGCCTGAATTAGACTACAAAAGAAACCACTGACAGACTGAAGGGACAGAGAGGAATATTTGATCTCTCCCTGAAATCCAAATAATCTATATTTTGGCTCCCATGAAGACCTTCAACCTGGTCCTAATCAAATGTCCCTGAGAAGAATGTCAACAGAGTCTCCTCTCCCCCGTACACCTGCATCTACTGACGCACACACTGACATGGTTACACACACTCACATTCACACACACCGTCTCGCTGTATCCTTAATTCTCTCTCCTGCAACAGGAAGCTGGATAACAGCGCGCCTTGATGGCAGCGCGTTAACCTGTGGACTGGAGCTCATACCTGCCCATCCTTCCTGATGTGTCATTGTTATTGTCTGAATATGTGCTTAAATGTTTTTTGGTGTGGTTTTTTCTATTACCTGCGTTGTGAGTGCTGTACGGACCCACAACACAGTTAATCGTTTTTTCCCCTCACCGTGGAACCCTCCCCTCCCCAGATGTGTATTTCTCTATGTTTCATAAACGGGAGCGCCGCTCGGTGGCTGTATGCCCAACAGTGACCTGGATCTGTTTGTTGTTGTTGTTGTTGTTTGTAATGATCTTGGACAGGTTGTACTGTATCTGTAAATTCCTTGTATGTGTCATACTTGTATGTGTCATACTTGGCCATTAAAGCTGATTCTGATTCTGATGTCAAAATAGAACATTTATAAAACAAACAATAGTATTGGCAATGACAGTATTAGTTACACATAAACATGTCTAAATAGATACGTTTTCATTTTAAAAGAGTTAATTGACTCTGCAGTTTTGGATTCGTTCGGTAGTTTATTCCAGATGTGAGGAGCATAGAAACTGAAAGCTGCTTCTCCATATTTGGTTCTGGTTCTAGGGACGATCAGTAAACTAGAGCTGGAGGACTTGAGTGATCTGGATGGTTAGCAACACAATAGTAGATCTCTAATGTACTCTGGTGCTAACCTATTTAATGATTTATAAACTAATGAAATCACTGTGAAGTCTATTCTGTGAGCTACAGGGAGCCAGTGGAAGGACTTTAGAACTGGGGTGATGTGTTCTACTTTCTTAGTTCTAGTGAGAACACAAGCAGCAGCGTTCTGGATCAGCTGCAGCTGTCTGACTGATTTTTTAGGTAGACCTGTGAAGATACTGTTGCAGTAATCCAGGCGGCTAGAGATAAACGCATGGATGAGTTTTTCCAGGTCTCCTTGTGACATCAGTCCTTTAATCCTAGAAATGTTCATCAGGTGATAGAAAGCTGACCTTGTTGTTGCCTTTATGTGACCCTGGATGTTCAGGTCTGAGTCCATTATTACACCTTGATTACGAGCCTGATGAGTAGTTTCTAGTTGGACCAACTGAAGTTTTTTAGTTATATTTAATCAATTTTTTTTGGGTTTGAAGATAAGTATTTCGGTTCAGTTGGAGGAAATTATGGGACATTCAGCTGTTAATTTGCTCAATTCATTTATTGAGGATTTGGACGGGTTCAACATCACCTGGTGACATGGAGATATAAAGTTGAGTGTTGTCAGCATAGTTGTATGGTAGTTAATGTTATTTATTGTTATAATCCGGCTTAATGGGAGCATGTAGATGCTAAATAGGAGGGGTCTAGGATGGAGCCCTGGGGGACCCCGCATGTGATTTCTGCGTTTTGTGATGAGAACTGGCTAATTGACACAAAGAAGTTCCTGTTATTTAGGTAGGATTTGAGCCAGTCGAGTACTGTACGGGAGAGTCCAACCAGCTCTCTGGATGTTCTAGGACTATATCATGAACAACGGTGTCAAATGCTGCAGTGAGGTCCAATAGTACGAGGACTGTGGTTTTACTACGGTCAGTATATATACAGATGTCACTGAAGACTTTGATGAGGGCTTTCTCGGTGCTGTGGTGCCTACGCAAACCAGGGGTTGTTCATTGTTAAGAAGCTGTTCAATTGTTGGAACACAGCTTTTTCAATAATTTTTCTGATAAATGGGAGATTAGAGATTGGTCTGTAGTTTTGCATTAACATGCTAGGTTCTTCTCCTTAGTATTGGTTTGATAACTGCTGTTTTTAAGGCTTTGGGGAAAACACCTGATAGGAGGGATGAGTTAACTATTTGGATCGGATCCACCCTTATGGCTGGAAGGACTTTTTTATTTTTAGAAAACCTGTTGGTTTACAGATATTCTCCACTCAGTTCACTCTCTAGATGTAAAAAGCTGATTAAAACATTCCCAAATGCCTTGCAACTTTTCTTTTTTCGTAGGAAAAACATTGTTCTGTAATTTATTCAGAGGGGGTAGGCCTAAAAGTCAGCCTTTTCTTTTGGGCAAGCAACGTTGTGAGATATCAGACTGTTTTTAAACTCAGTGAATATTGCAGATAACTAATAACAGCCAAACACTTAAATTGCCAGTTTCTAGCTGGGAGTGTAGGAGCAAGTTAATTTCCCTTACATAAACTGTTTCCACTTCTGTGTGAAGAGGTCTTGTCTTGTAAAATAACCCATACAGACAGAATGTTCACATTTCTTCCTTTTTCCACAAAATGAAACAACTTGATAAACATCTTTCAAAAGCTGCATATTCATTCTCACCCTGAGTTGGAAATAGAGTACAATGAATGTATTGTTTTATCCTTCCTGAGAGGTAGTAACACTGATATTAAGATTGTATATAGTTCTGATTTGACGGCACAAAGCGGTCTCTATGAATAGCAGCGTTACATCCAGCTCCCTTCACAGCCTCCGGCATCACATCTCTAACATGACGAAAACTACTATGTGACAACAGTTCCACCCGGAAAGGAAGCATCCTGATCAGAAAGCAGATTTGTTTTTATGTGGTTGAATTTCCTAGTAATGTCGCATTCCCTACTGTGCACACCGGAACGTCAACCTCCATATGATTCAAGTGCCTAGAGCTCTCACTGACACTCACCATGATTAGTTCCCCTCTCCACCCACAATGAGCACATCTGTCTTCTCATATAGAAAGCATTGGTTCTGTGTAATCTGACAATCCAATATGATGACAGTTAAGAGCTGCAGCACTCTAAAAGTCCCAAGCTTTCTGCTGTCATGGCACCTCTGGAAACCTTGACTCTCCATCCATCCATCCATCCATCCATCCATACATACATACATACATACATACATACATAATCTACTCCACTTATCCTCACAGAGTCGCGGAGGGACTGGTGCCCATCTCCAGCGGTCATTGGTCGAGAGGCTCCACTCACACCCAAACACATTCAAAAAAATTTATGTTTTGATTTGAAAATGTTCAAGTGGGTTGTGGTGCGAATGTAGCAACTGTTGAAGAAAAACTCCCTTTTAACAGGAAGAAACCTCCAGCAGAACCAGGCTCAGCATTAGCGGTCATCTGCCGAGACCGTCTGTGGTTTGGAGAAGGCAGCAGAGACACAGAAAGAGACACAGAACTGATGCAGAAGCAGAAGTTGGTAGCAGGACGTGGAGAACGTTCCTCCACTGGAATGCCATCTTAGTCAGGGTCATCAAGCAGGGCGGGTCAGGAGCACCTACTGTAGGAAGAGACTAAGAGAAAACAGGTTAGTGCTTGAATTGACAGTACATCATGCAGTTGGGGAGAAGTAGGAGAGAAAGTAGGAACTGACTCCAATAATGTCCTCCAACAGCCTAAAGCAGCATAGCTACTAACATTAACCTGTCTCCTAGCTACTAGGAGACCTGGCTACTAACACTCTCTATCTGGCTTACATTAATCTATCTCTACCTGACTACTAACATTAACCTGTCTCTTCCTATCTACCTGTCTAACCTGTCTCTAACTACCTATAAACATATCTCTAACTGTAAGCTTTGTCAAAGAGGAAAGTTTTAAGCCTAGTTTTAAAGATAGACAAATTGTCTGCTTCACGAACCAACCCTGGGAGCCTGTTCCATAGGAGGGGAGCCTGATAGCTGAAAGATCTGCCACCCATTCTACTTTTAGAAATCCTAGGAACTACCAGTAAACCTGCAGTCTGAGAGCGAAGGTCTCTGTTAGAGACCTGTCTGAACAGACTACCTGCTGGGATTATGGCCAAAAGTGCTTCTAATAAATACTGACTAGAAGGGGCTGAATTTGTATCACTTATTTTATATTCCATTATTATTCATTATTACATAAATTCATTATTTTGTAGAAACCAATTTGACATTAAAGTTTTTTTTTCTGTCAGTAAAGTCAAATTTTGTTGATCCTGATTGATTTGTGAAAGGAATGAAAAGGATAAAAAAATCCAAGGAGTCGAATACTGTAAAGTTTTCAGTCAGTTCTTCAAGCTCTCAAACTATTATCGCTGCCAAGTCTCCTGCAGCCCAGGCTTTGATCGGTAATGAAACTGCAACAATTAATACATGCTATAAAAAAAACAGAAAAGAGGAGAAACAGACAGAGAGGAGGTGTTGTATGTTCCAAGATGAACAGAGAAACACTGTGAGAGTGTGGAGGAAGAGGTATAAAGACTAGGTGTGAATCACGAGGTGATAATGTTTGAACATAACACATAATAGAGAGCGTGGCTGTTAGGTATTAAAGACTGGGGGATGAGATGTTTATTTCTCCTGTGAAAACAGACAATGTCTATTTGAAAACGGATTAATATACAGTAGGTGGTTACGATGCTTCTGTTAGAGAAAAATAACATATATTTTGTTAAAGTTTTACCGTTTATCCCCTTATTGTATGTGTCCCAAAGGTTATGCTACAATTTTTTTGTTTAGGATCAATTTGATCAATGGGGTCAAAAAATCTGGTCATAAACTATTTTTACCTGTCAATTCTTAAAATGATAATGATGACATATTCAGAAGTATCCATCATTTATTTGAATTGAGTTGAACTGTGCTCTGCATGTGTGTAATGGAGGCTGAAAATGTGCTCTTCTGCCACACTGGATACTTGAATTACAAGCACCACTTCAGCCAAAGTTTTGAAATCAGAGAACATTTCTCTAATTAAAGGGATCAGAATTTGGCAAGACTCTCTGAATCGCTTCAGATGGAGAGCGATCCCTGCATGCTCACTTTCTGGATCAGTGGTTAAGCTGTAGGAATCTGTCACCACTGTTCTGCCCAGTGCAGTCACAGATTCACTCCAAAGCTCCAGTAACTCGTCCACATGCTGTCAGCTACCAGTTTCCGAGTGCCACGTTCGAATTCATTATTTTGACCCACATGCAGAACAACACTAGAAGACCAGCTAAAAAGTTTAAGAATCTTTATTATAATACATAATGAGGAGAAGAGGAAGAGAGCTTCCTGCAGAGCAACTGGAAAGGAGGTGTTGGAATCTAGGAGTGATGAGTGAGCAGGGAGGGCGGGCAGGCAGAGCACCGAGACGGGTCACGGAGGAACTTGGAGCTTGAAGAAATGGTTCAGTGAAGCTGGAGAACAGATCATGGGGAGTTTTCACAGGAGCTTTAACACTCAGGCAAAGAAGGTATGGCTGCCAGCTCCTAATATCCTCTATGAGTGTAAGCTCAAGCCGGCAAGCTCCGCCCCCAACTTGGTGGACAGCTCCTTAGCTCATTGAGGGGCACCACTCTGGTGAATTCTCCAGACAGTTAGAGAACAACAGAAAGCAAACAAACAGAAACAGACATAGAAAACACAGACAAACGGCCCAAACTCCTGACTGTGAGATGTATTAGATACGGTGTCCAGGTCTGAGATGAGGCTCAGATGCTCTCCTCAAATGAGGCTTGTTCTCATCCTCTCTGCTCCTGAAACTCTTATTTCCACTCTGACTCATCCCAGTCATAATTGCATTTTGCTAGGCTTTGAACCAACCAGCTCCACCATCAATCCATCGTGGCATGAGACAGCCTCTCAGGATCAGTGTTCTCAAGAATAACCGAAACAACTTGTGTTTCTCTGGAAAGCTTTCATGCTTTTCCTCCGTCAGGAGCCAAGGTTGCTGCTTAGTGAGGCGTAGAAAAGCGAGGCTAAATCATGTCTGCTATGAAGGAAGCTCTGCACAAAGACACTGCTGCAGCAGACCATATCCAATGGCAACAAAAATCACATGCAGAGTGGTGGCCATGCCAACCCACCTGGCCCCTTGGCCATTGCTGCTTGCTCCCTTCATCCATCCACTCCTTATGTGGGATGGAAGGGCATCAGAAGAATCCAGTAACTCCCATCCCACACAGGAGAGCAGGAAGATGCACAAGAAATAGAAAATGCAAGAAAGTGAGATCATTTACTGTGGATCTGCTCACGTCCCCCCACACCTCATCCAGTTAGCATTTATAATCCTTTACCGCTGCCACCGATCTTCACATGGCAAACAGAGAATTTAAACCACAACCCAGGCTTTCCCAGCTGGATTGGCATTTATTTCTTGGCTTCAAATACGCACAAAAAATGGCATGTCAGCTCCTCTCCTTCTCTGCTCTCATCTTACTTGATAAATGGCAGATGATTCCTACTGGAAGCTGGCACTAAAAATGAACCTGGAGACAGATTTTATGACTCAAGTGAGACAATCTCTTCAATTACAGCAGCACAAGGTGTTAATGAGGGGAGTCTCTAACAGGTAGCTGCCATACAAACAGGGGCCCAGTTTGGCCTGAATAAATGTGCAGAAAGATCTTCATTAAGATCAACTGGCAGTGTTGGAGGGATGACAGAAGGAATGTATCCAGCCTTTTATAAAAGTAGCCTGGAGCAGCTCTTATTATAGCCCAGTACATTTACTGAATAAACCGTATGAGCTTCATCCTGATGGAGACAGTTCAGGATCTTCTTCTCCTTTAAAGTTAACACAGGTCTCTCTGCTGCTTATCTGATTAATGCTATTCTTGCCCAGTAGATTTCTTCATATTTCATTTCTACATTGTTTGAAAGAAATGCAGCTTGGGGAGCTAATATGTAGTTTTAGTGCTCGTGGACATGCTACTGACTGGCATTTTCAAAGCCGCCCATTCAGAAACACCAATGATTTGGGTTTGTGCTGCTGGATTGGCTGTACCTTTAAGAAAGACTGTGAATGGAAGCTTCCTTGGATGGGCTAAGACGGTTTCCACTGTGTGTATAAATGCTTATTATGTTATGTTTGATATAGTTGCCAACAATGGGTAAGAGGAGAACCATCCACAACAAAAATCGGCTATCATCTCCAGCTGATGGTCACACACTGCTGATTATGTTCATCTCTGTTTAGTTCTGTTGTATCTTTTATTGATTATTCTGTTTTTGTTATTCTCATTTCAACCATTCATTGACCTTTACTCTTTTTTATTTTAATGTGTCAGTTGCCTGCGCATGTGAGTTAGCTAAACTTCTGGATGTTGCAAAGTAAATGGTGACATGAATGTTTGACCTGTAGTGTGGTCAAAGTGATCGCTCAGTTGTTCATCTGGGTTGAGGTCTGAACAGCAGGCGGGTCATTTTATGCTTTTCACTCCTGATTTCTGAAGCTAGTCTGATAAACTTTGCTCTGTACGGGTGAGTTCAGTCAGAGTGAATATATTGCTGCTGGTTGCAGAATCCCATCTTGATATCTATCAGCAGTAAGATATTCACCGGTAATGATAAATGTGATTATTTTTTTTTCTCAGTTACATAAATGCTGTCCCACATCACAGTGATCTTCTGTGGGGCAGGAAGGGAGGAAGTAGAAAAGGGGTTCATCTTCTTCTTTGAAGAACGCAGACTCTGTTGCATATTTCTGTAACTTCATGTTACTTTTTGTAATAACTTCTGTTTCTCTCAGGACAGTGCTCAGAGTTTGGCTGTTTCCTCACACATTTTCTCATTTTTCATCCCTGCTGCACCTGTCTCAGGATCAACAGTATGATTCATAAAGGCAGACATGCGTAAAGCTCCTAAATGGATAAAAATAGCTCACAGGCACAATCTATTCCAAGCATTTGTTGCCTTTTATAAAAGTTTATATGAATGTTACCTAAACATAGAATTATAACCCTGTCCTACTAAAGTTACTAAAAAGAAGAATATGTAAGTATTTATACAATAAAAAGTTTGACAATTTTTAAATTTTAAAAGAAAAATATTGTCTCTATTGTTGGTGTAGGTACAGCTGATACAGCATTCAGTTGCTCTGAGCCTAAAGCCACATGCTCCACAAGTCAAAGAGAAGTATTGCTCAATTTTTGTCTTTGATACAACAGAAAATTCAGGTTCGCATTTGCAACTATTAAGTCACAGAGTGGCACATGCATATTAAATATAGCAATGGGGTGTTTACATCGTCAACTCAGAAAAAATGTTGTAGAGATCGTTGAGCTGCCGTTGTGAGATTTTTTTCTCTTCGGGACTCAGTTTTATCTCAGTGTAGAAGGGTCCTAAATCAGACACTTTTAATCCCTCTCGGTCTTTACATCAGTCAAACTAACTGAAAATGATAAGAAGATCATGAAGATTTTGACATTCAGTGAAATGATATTACTTATTCAAAGCAAATATACATACAGAATCATAACTGTGTTGAAGTTTAGCCAGCAACATATGCGCCTCTGTAAACAAGGCGCAGCCCAGCCTTCTGCTTGCAGATTTTATGGCCATCGACTCTTTTAATTCAAAGCAGGAGCGGGTTAATAGAGAAACGAGCTGTTTCACTTCGGGGTCTAACATGAACTACAGGATAAAAGTTACATTTCAGGACAAATTAATACTGTATAACACCAGCGGTAACTTTTTATCATATATATGTATAGGGTGACCAACTGTCCTCTTTTCCGGGGACATTTCCACTTTTTACATTCTTTTTAGAGATCAATGAATAATTTCTAAGCACATAAAGAATGAATACATTGAATATTTTGAAATCAAAAGTCTTTTTTTAACAAAACAGAGTATTTGTTGAAGTGTTTCAGGAATTAGTCAGTTAGTCAAGTTTCCTAATTTTTGGAAGTCAAAATATGGTCACCCTAATATGTTTAACCCAGACGTTGAAAGCTGTAAAATAGCATGATACAGCCCCTTTAAAGATGGTAAATTGTTCTCTTTTTTGTGGAGGCTGTCAGGATATCAAGTCCACAAGTCCCCCCCGTAAATCTTGTCATCTGTTATTGCCACTTTTTTGAAAGATTGAAATCAAAGATTAGAAGCAGCTGCTCTCTGAATGCGCCGAGAAAGCTGTGCTCTAGGGGTGTCCCCAACTAAGGATTTACACATTCGAATCAGAACTGTCCAATCTTTCTATAGTCAACCAATGGTAGACTGATCTATATGTGCAGGCTGCATGGGGGACGGTTGTACGCTGCAAAGACTTATGGGTAATGTGTTCATGTTAACTGTAGAATTTCTCCATTTTACATTATAATTTATGTTCCAAATGTAGTCATGTTCTTTTTTTAATATTTTTTATCCCATGTTTTGTTTGTTTTTTTACCCATTATTTATCACTCAGTGTCACAACCTAATTCCAGTCCTGGGCATTGCTCTCCCTCTGCCCTGCACTGAGCTCAAGCCTCCTTCTTGCCGAAGGACTGAGCAGGCCCTTCTTTTCACCTGAAGGAGCAGGGTTTCCCCAGCTGGACGTAGCGCGTGGAAGGATCAAGTTATTCCAGCCAGATCCTCCCCAACCCCTCTGGTCAGCCAGGAGGAGGCAGTATACAGTGCATGTTTTTGTGGGAGTAGCTCACATTAGCTACTCAAGGGAACACGGGGAGAACATGCAAACTCCACACAGAAAGACCCTTTTGCCAAACCCACCCAAGGTGTGGGTGCTGATGATATCTAGCTGTGAGGTGAGCTGTGCTACCAGCTGTGCCACCGTGCTCCCTTAATGTAGTCATGTTCTTTAGTTATCCTTTGAGTAATGATGTTGTGTGTGTTTGGTGGTGTTTGTCCGTGCACCTTCTTAGTTTATGGCAGTTATATGTCTGCATCGAATGCCTACTTGTGAATCTCTGTCTGCCCAGCTAGTGGTTGTGCAGTGTGAAAAATCAGAGAAATAAAATTCAAATACTCTCTCTTGTGACTTCACATACTTGTGTGGTCATGTTAATTAAAATCTTAATCCTTTTACATTTAGATGTTCAGAATTATGTTTAAAGACTGTTTAAACCTTATGTAACTGTAAATGACTGGCATCCTGTAAATGCCTTAACTAAATAATGCTTGTTTGATCTGCGAAGATTGGACCCTAAGAATGGTGGTCGAATCAGGCTCCGCCTACCGATGCATTGAATCTAGGACTAGTCAGGGTCACCCCTACTGCTCAATATATATAAAATTCCTTTTTGTCGTCGTCCTCCTTTTAGGAGTTGCCACAGTGAATCAGCTTTTTCCATTTAGTCCCATCCTCTTCATCCAATGCCCTCACACCAACTAACTTCATGTCCTCTTTCACAACATCCATAAATCTCCTTTTTGGTCTTCCTGGTGGTTCCATCCTCAGCTTCGTCTCTCCTCTGAACATGTCCAAACCATCTCAGTCTGGTCTTCCTGACTTTATCCCCAAAACACCCAACATGAGCTGTCCCTCTGATTCCCGATCCTATCCATCCTCGTCACTCCCAGAGAGAATCTCATCACCTTGAGTTCTGCAATCTGTATTTCTGCTTCCTGTCCTTTCTTAATTGCTTCTGACTCTAAGTCATTCAACATGGCTGGTCTCACAACTGTGTTCTACACGTTTTCTTTCATTTTTGCTGAAACCTTTTTAGGCAAGGCAATTTTATTTGTATAACCCATTTTCAATAACAAGGTGGTAAAGAAACCAAATATATGATAAAAGCATTGAAAGTAAAAACAGCAATTACGAATATGATATGGAAAGCATAACACAGCAAGGATAAAAAGCAGCAATTAAGAAAGCATGAAAATCCTTTAAAAAACCGAGCAATTAAGCGTCATAATAGTTTAGTCAAATGCAGCTCTAAAAAGATGAATTTCAAGTTTTGCTTTAAAGCAGCTCAGTGTTTCAACAGGTTTTTCATTCATTAGGAAATTTGTTCCAGATAGGAGGAGCTTAGAAACTGAAAGTTGCTTCTCTGTGTTTGTTTCTGATTCTAGGAATTATTCATAACTTTGAGTTGGAGGACCTGAGTGGCATTGGGTATCCGTAAAAAGACAACAGTTCTTCAACATATTTTGGTGCTAAACCAATAATTTATAAACTAGTAGAAATATTTAGAAGTCTATTCTCTGAGCTACTGGGAGCTAGTTGAAGGACTTTAGAACTGGGGTGATGTACTCTACTTTCTCAGTTCTAGTGAAAACGCCAGCAGCAGCGTTCTGGATCATCTGCAGCTGTCTGAGTGACTTTTTAGTTAGACCTGTGAGGACACTGTTGCCGTAATCAATCCAACTAAACATTGATGAGTTTTTCAAGGCCCTTTTGTGACAGTCCTTTAATCCTAGATAGAAGGCTGACCTTGTTATTGCCTTTATGTGACTTTGGAGGTTCAGGTCCAAATTTTGTATGTTTTTTAAGAGTGTAGAATTTGTGGTCTGTTCTAAAGTAGTAGAGAAAAGCTAAAGATAGTACTGTGCATAGTTTTTTTTTTTATCCGTGTTGATTGATGTGAGGAATTTTCACGTTTAGGGCATCAAGCAGCAGCAGCTACTCATCCACCATTAGATTATCCACCAGATACTGCTGCCGTCGGCGCAGTGATAAATAGTTTGACATGTAAATGCTTACATACCTACACAAGTGAACAAACAGATTGTAAATCCTCTGCCTGTCAGCTGTCATGCCTATGGTTGCAATATTATTACAGTCATCAATCATAGCTCAAACATTGATTCACATTTATAATATTGTGATATTACCATAACTGTCATGTTTTTGGATAATAACAGATTATGTATTTCCCTCTTACTGTACAAACACAGATTCCTGTAGAATTTATTTAGAAAAAGTAGCCTTAAGTAGCTGCAGAGGCTTTAAATAATTTGTAGACAATGATTTGTTACAACTGTGTTTGAAACCAGAGTAAAATTAGATTTTCTTTCAATCCTTCTTCACCAGCAAAGTACATTTTATGGTGGCATTTACTAATAAACAGATACTACATAATAAAAGTAAAAGGTTTAATCGACTTGGTAATATATATATATATATATATATATATATATATATATATATATATATATATATATAATATATGTGTGTGTGTATATTGTAATATACTGTATACATCTTGTAGAGTATTACTTTTTAAATTTTGAATCAGTCTTTGCACATTTGAAGGAGGACGACTTATCAACATGCTTAACATATTACTGAATTAAAAAATCTTGCTTTCTTAACCATGTAAGCAGAGAAACAAACACGTTTATACATACCACATTTAATGTTATACAGTAATAAATAAATAAAACAAATTTGTTCATATTCAACTTAAATCAGATAAGTACATACATTGTAAGATGCATCTTTTTTTTCACTTTCTGACATTAAAGGAAAGGTTAGGTCAGGTAGGATTGCCAAAATTATTTACATTTTCTAAATGCTGGAAAAATAAGAGATGTTTTTTACCAACAAACTCTGTGTAGAAAGACCACACACTGGGATTCAAACTCAGGACCTTCTTATTGTATAACAACAGTGCCCACTGTTTAATTTGAAGTAAATAACATTATTGTGGCATTTAACAAATATAAATAATTTAGTTAATCCTGAAAATCTTGAATAGAAAAAGACTCAGTCTTTAGATGCAGTGTATTTAAATTTTTGATTTCAATTGTACATATAGCTCCAAGCATACTACATAAGGGTTTTAAATACCTAAAATTACCAAAAAAAATGTCTTAAGGCTGACCTTATCAGATGACCTTCTTCCACATTTCTTGGCAAACAAGAAATGACCAATCTTTTTTTTTTTAAGATAACACGATATAACCATTTTACTCCTTTATTTATTATTTACTGTTCTAACTTAATCGTTTTTTACTCTTGAATTTAATGATGGTTTAGGTCATGAATGACAAAGAACAGAACTGACATAGAGTTTTCCTGACAGTTATTGACAGAACGGCCTAAGTAGCTTAGCCATAATTAGATGAGTTAATGATCTCAGTGAAGAGCTACAGAACATACTACTACTAGCTCATGGATGTGGAGCCCTAATGCTTCAAAACACTATCATGGATGACTCACAAAAACAAAAGATTATTCAAAGAGCAAGTTTGGCTGTGCGTCAGGAAAATTTAAGTAAGTAAATTTTTCGGTTCATTCTAAAGAATTAAGACTCAACACACATATTTGTATTATTTTAGCAGAGAGAGAGATGCTTATGTCACTACCTTTTATTCAAACAATGCTAATTATATAACCCAAAATATATCATCCTGTTAAAATGGCCCATCGTGAGGCCGAGTACGACCCTCTTAGA
Organism: Apricaphanius iberus; assembly: GCA_028564705.1. Lineage (NCBI taxonomy): Eukaryota > Metazoa > Chordata > Actinopteri > Cyprinodontiformes > Aphaniidae > Apricaphanius > Apricaphanius iberus. The sequence goes on along the minus strand of JAPXFQ010002465.1, from coordinate 1,540,404 downwards.
CCTATGAACATATCTGAGATAAAACAGTTGACATGATGATTATGATCATCATCCCGCCCAGAAATAATCTTATAATTATAGCTTTTTGTTTTACAGTTAGAAGACAAACAAAGTCCACCCTGACTATTTCGCCAGCGTTAGCTAGCGTGCTCGTAGTTCCTGGCCACCAATGAAGACCTGATTTAATATGCTTGATTTCCTTGGAAAGCTTTCTACCAATATGAATGATAAACATAACTTGCCTGCATTGTTTATTTTTCTGTATGGTATCAGAAACATAAAAAACATTAAAACATACAATCCTGCTATTGTTAATCAATTGATGAAAGGTATAACTAAACAGATTGATTTGGTCTTGATTTAAAGGAACTCGGTATTTCTGCAGTTTTGCAGTCATCTGGAAGTTTTTTTTCAGATTAGTCCCAACCCTGGTCCTCAGGGCACACTACCCTACATGTTTAAGGTTTTTTCCTGCTTGAGCACAGCTGATTTAAGTTGGTGGCTGATTAACCGGCTTTTGTTGAGCTGCGGTCATCTGAATGAGGTGTGTTTAAGCAGGGAAACTTTTAAAATACTCAGGACAGTGTGCCTTGAGGACCAGGGTTGGAAAACACTATTAATTCCAAAATCCAGTGAGAAAAAAGTGAAAGCTGCTATGTTTGGTTCTGAGACACAGGGAGCTAGTGTAAGGATTTTAGAACTGGGGGGATTTGTTCTACATTGATGGTTCTAGTGAGGATGCCAGCAGCAGTGTTCTGGATCAGCTGCAGCTGTGCGATCGACTGTGAGGACACCTAGCAGTAATCAATGCGACTACAGATAAATGCATGGAAGAGTTTTTCAAGCTCCTGTTGTGACATTAGTCCTTTAATCCTAGAAATGTTCTTCAGGTGACAAGGCTGACCTTCCTATTGCCTTCATTGCCCCTTTTCCATTAGGGTTGATTTAGACCCAAACAGTACTGCACGGTACGGCCTGGAGCAGCATGGTGGGTTTCCATTACCATCTCAGAAGAACGGTAGTGGGTGAGGACATGGGCAGGCTTAGCTTAACAAAAACTCCAACAAAAAGCAGTCACAAAGTCATCATGACAACACAGATGCTCCCAAAGTCAAAAGACTTTTGACTCACCTCGCATCTCTAAGGCGTTGATCTGTTCATGCCTCCAGCTCCTTATCAATGTTCTTCATGCCAGTACTGATCTCACTAGTGGTCATCGAGTCTGTTGAGACTCCAATTCTGCCGCCTTTCAGCCAATTCAGCTCTCTGATCACTGCTGAGACCTCCTGCTTCTCTGCTGCTACCACTGGCTACCAGCCTTCTTCCTCCCCTCACTGCAGGCTCACTGTGGTTTCTCTGTTCTTTCACACCTCCAACCTGCGTGTCGAAGGCAATAACAGCCCAGATTGGAGCTCTATTCCTCTTGCTGACCTGATAACAATCTGCCATCACAGTTTTCTCATGTTCCAGATGCCGAAGCTGGAGCCCATATCAAGCCATTCTCTCGCCTGCTGAAAGCGAACCTGTAGCCTGGATCAATGTAGATTCTCCCCATCAACTTTTGGCTTCAGGTTTCTCAAAACCACAACCCTCCTTAAACACTATAAAACAGTTTATAAAGCACTATTTTTTTATTATATGGAGCTACTTAAAGCAAAGAAAAATAAAACATTCTCTGAGACTTTAAATATTTCCAATTTTTTTGGAGAACTTTTCTGATCTTGGTGCTGTTACTGTTATTATATTCTGAGACATCACTTCAAACAAACAACTCCAGGCCAATCAGCAGCTACCGCTACTAGGAGTGAGAGGGATAACATATTACTGGACCAATCAATCCATAGGTGGGCATGTTGGGCCGGTTTGGCACGCTTCGGATCAAGGCAGAGGTAGTACAAAAAAGGGGTCGGCTGGGGTCGTCTCGGACCGTACACGGGTAATGGAAGAATGCATCAAGCTGTCCGTTCCGTTCTGTACAGGGGGCATGTGTGACCCTGGAGGTTCCGGTATGAGTCCATTATTACTCCTAGATTTCAAGCTTGATCAGTAGGTTCTAGTTGTACTAACTGAAGCTATTTGTTGATTCTGGATCACTCTTCTTTGGGTCCAAAAATAATTACATCAGTTGTATTTCTATTCAGCTGGAGAAAATGATGGCACAACCATCCTGTAATTTGCTTGATGCACTTGTGTAGGGTTTGGATTGGTTCAAAACCTCCTGGAGACATTGCAATGTAAAGTTACGTATCACCTGCACAATTAGTAACTAATATTGGTTGTTATAAACTGAGCTACCAGGAGCATGTAGATAATAAATAGGAGAGGTCTTAGGATGGAGCCCTGGGGGACCCCGCATGTGATCTTCTGATGAAAAATTGCCTTTTCACAGAAAGACTCAAACCAGCCAAATACTGTACCAGAGAGTCCAACCCAGCTTTGCAGTTATTCTAATAGTGTTTTATTATCAACAGTGTCAAATGCTGTTTTTATTTGTGTCTTCATTGATCTCATTGAGTACTTTGACAGGGATAGTCTTGTACTGCGGTGAGCACAGAGGCCATTCTGAAAAATATCAAAGTGTCATTGTAAGGAAGTCATTCAAATATTGAAACAGAGTTTTTTCAGTAATCCGTCTGATGAATGGGAGATTAGAGATTGGCCTGTAGTTCTGATTTAATGCGTTGTCCAGTTTGTTTTTCTGTAGTAGTGGTTGATAAATGCTGTTTTTAAAGCCCTGGGGAAGACACCTGGCAGGAGGGATGAATAAAAAATTTGAATAGGATCAGGCTCAGTGACAGGGAAAACATTCTAGAGAGCCTTTCCAATGTTCTATATTACATAGCTATGAAATGTTAGTAACAGTAAGTTCTTACACCATTAAAGCACTCTTTTATCCAAAATCAAACAAAGGCTTGCTGTGGGGTATTGTAACATCACCTGATAACCTCCCAGAAGAAAAACAAGTTGACAAGCACAGAGCTTCAACCTGTTTGGAGTTTCACTGGAAAAAGATTTCTTTTTCCTGTGTTGTTGCTTAAAGCTTTTAATTATCTTGAGTTAATCAGTGTTCCCAAACCATACTGAAGCTTGTTTGTTAGATTGAATTCCAGTACCTGCAATGACATGAGTATATAGTCAGTTCTTTTTGTTTGTTAACACAAAGTTGCGCTCACATTCAGCCCCCCAAAGACTCATTATGGCTGAGCATTATTGCAGCAATTAGAGAAAAAGGGAGACGGCTAATGGACAGGTCACCACTAAACATTTTCTACAAATGAGTCACAGTCATTCTCAGAGCTGTGTGAGTGCCACACATATTACTCTATAGTCTTGTTGATCAGTAGAAAGCCTTGAAATGGCAGTAATGTAAGCTGAGACTTGGTCTCTTCTAATCATCCATGCACCATCACAGACACACCATATCTGGAAAATCACAATCACTGAGTATCAGTTATTGCAGGTTGTTTTTTTTATTATTACTAGCACCTTTCAGGAAGCTGGTATGTACCAGATGCCGTTTGAAAGAAGTAAATGGAGCATGAAATAAGCTGATTTGAGTAGCAGAGCTCAGTGACAGCGCTCTTGTATGTAAAAAGATCAACTGAAGCTTTTACATTTGCACATGTAGCGAACTCTTAAGTGCACACAATTTATCATTCTCCTCTCTTCAAAGTTCTGCATTCAGTCGTGTTAAATGAAAATTTAAAAAGCAAAAAGGCCCAATGGAAAATGTTGGACCATTGCTTTTCAACCCTTTAGACCAGGGGTGTCAAACTCATTTCCATTTTGGGCCACATCAAGAAAATATTTTTAAAAGGTCGGTTGTGGCAGAAAGTAATGATAAAACTGTTTTTAATAAACCACTAAAATATTAATTTCTGTCTCAACAAGTATTTCTTAAAGTTTGACAAGTACTTCTTAAAATCAAATGATACAGATTTTTTTTTTACGATGATGTGATTGAGGGCTGTTATAATAAACACTGATTTGAATGATAAAATAGTATTTTTGTGTACATAAATAGAACTTAAAGGTTCTATTTAAATGGTCCTGAAGAGTTTAGTGGGCCAGATACATGGCTGTGGTGGGCATTGAGTTTCACACCAATGATTTAGACCCTGCTCTTCTAGCTGTTAGGCTGGTTCTGTCTAGATGTCTTGATTTTTAAGGTGTGGCAGTGATCAGAACTGGTTGTTGCTTACAAAATTCAACTGAAGGCAGGGCAATTACCTTCCTTTACATCGGATCAGGTAGTTTTGCCTAATAAATTATCATAAATGATATCATTTGATCACTTCTTTTTATTTACATGGATATCAATATCAGTTGGCGGTCCCTCCTTTCAGTGTCATTTAGCAGATGGTACTCAATGTGACTGACCCAGTCCACCATTGGCGGACAAGCCCCTACATGGGATGTAATACCGGAACATAACTGAAGGGGCTGATCTCTAGACATCCAATCAACTGCTACAGAGAGCTGCCTACAGGACACCACAGAGGCATCCACCATGGTGGTACAGGAGCAGGCTCTGAGCACCAGAGGGATAGAAGCCCAGATCTACTATACCAGACAAGACCCAATCCAGCACATAACAGCTGGATGTAAAATGCTGGCAGGGAAAGCATACATGGAAGGTCATAACCAAGTGGCTGTCATAGTGTAGAAAAACATCTATGCGGAGTATGGGTTGGAAATCCCAAGGTCAAAGTGGGAAACACATCAAAAGGTGGTGGAGATTGACCGAGCAAACATCCTGTGGGACTTCCAGATCCAGACAGACAGGATGGTAATGGTGAACCAACCGGACATTGTGGTGGTTGATAACTAGCAAAGGAAAGCCGTTATGGTGGATGTGGCAATACCAAGTGATGGTAACATCAAGAAAAAGGAACATAAGAAACTGAGCGATACCAAGGGCTCGGAGAGGAACTAGAGTGGTTTTCATAGCACTTGGGGCAGTGACCCCCAAACTGGAGGAATAGGTTCAGTAGATCCCTGGAAGAACATCAGACATCTCAGTCCAGAAAAGTGCAGAGACCCAGCTTCGATTCCCGCCTGGGGCAATGAGCTATGTACAACATCCAGTGTGCGCAGCTAACTGGTAGATTATATTCTTGCTATATCCAGTCGGCAAAACCTCAAAAATGTCCTTCTTGCAAAGAAACGATTCAAGCTACGTTTTCTGTTCGTCTTTAGATGAAAAGCCAAGTCTAACTTGTTCATTGTAGTGGTCAAAGCCATTTCAAACAACTCGTGTTCATCTGTAGCCATCTTTTAATTTTTACTAAATCATTACAGACGTAGCTGTGCTGTGGTCATCAGCTTAGCTTGCCTCTGGTCCACCCACATCAGATACACCGATTTGATTGGTTCCCCAAACTGCTCATGCAATTCAGTAACGTGGATCATTGCTCGATGCCACAGCATCTTGCAGAGACAATTCAAATTGTGCTCTCGCGAGACCTTTTGATTTCCAGGGTAGCCAATCGCATAATTCCAACAAAATAATTAATAATTGTCGATAATAATTTAAAAATGCATTTCGGAACAAATCACTAGACATCAAAATTTTGTTAAAGACACATTGGATTCTTTGCAATTTGGCTTTCGAAAAAATCACTCATAGACCGCAAGTAATATGCTCCTGGAGAACATCAGATCCAAACTGGACAGGGGTTGTGTGATCAGAGCAGTGTATCTTAATTTCAAGAAAACTTTTGACAAAATTAAGTATGACATACTCATAAATACACCGCATATATAAATTCTCAACAATGGTCATACAGTGGATAAAGTCATATTTAGCTACCCGAAAAGAAATGTGAACGGGAGATTCTCATCATGGATGTGCAGCCGACAAATCTGCAGGAACTGCATGACGGTATCATGTCAATATGGACCAAAATCTCTGAGGAATGTTTCCAGTCACTTGTTGAATCTATGCCACAGAGGATTAAGGCAGTTCTGAAGGCAAAAGTGGGTCCAAACTGGTACTAGCAAGGTGTACCTAATAAAGTGAACAGTGAGTGTGAGATATACAGTGGGGAGAACAAGGATTTGATACACTGCTGATGTAGAGATCTGTGATTTGTATCAAACGTACTAGAACTCTCACACAGTTTTATTTATTTTCTGTGACTAAAATTCAGACAAATAAAAAAACTGGGTGGTATTCCGCCTAAATGCATCTATAATTCCTTATTCTATTGCTACTAGACTGTCACTGAGCCAGTGAAGCTATTTTAGGACTAGATCTGCCTTTGTGTCTATTTTCAGAATCTGAGGCAAACAAACTCAGGTTTGCAGATACTTACAAACCAACAATAGTTTAGTGCATCCACCCCTGGCATAATGGAATAATGCATGTGGAATTCAGACTAAAGAAACATTCTGGTAAACATATTTCACCTCTGTGTTTAGTGTTTCTGTTGGCTTCCAGTGTCTGTCATTATTAACGCACTTCCTATGCCTGCAGCTGCCATCGAGGCCTGCCTGAGTCACCTCCTGAAGAGACGTGCAGCTGGCTTTCTCCGAAGTGACAAGATAGCCGCCCTCTTCACGAAAGTTGGCAAAGTGTACGACACGGCCGGCGAGGTTTGTCGGAAAGTACAAGAGCAGCTTCACCAGCAGGCTGACCTCACCAGGTTGGTCTCACGGATACCTCGCCCCTCCTTTCCTCATGCTACTACATATACCAACACAACAGTGAAATCAAACACCCCCTATCTAAAATCACCACATTCTTACACCAACGTGTAGATCAGTAGCCAACTTGGAGTTTAGTGCCTGGCCCAGAGGCACATCAACAGATGACTACAGGCAGGTGGAATTATACCTTGAACTTTTCAATTGCAGTACAACTACAGTAAACGCTCTGTATCCATGGAGATTATGAACCACGGCCACCCACGAATAGTTAAAATCTATGAGGACCTGCTCCAAAATGGCCTATTTTAATAGTTCAAAATCCAAATCTAGTTTAATGCGCGTTAACATGCACAGTGGAAATCGTTTTAACTCTATCAGATAATCTAATGTCTACAGTATTGCTTATTTTCCCTCTTAGGGCTACAACCAATCAGTGCAAAGTGAAGTGAATGGCCCTCATAGATTGGGTGCTTTGAAATATCCCAAGAAGGATTACACCTAGATATTACAGCTTCCCAAGATGCAGTTTTATTCCAATAATTTACATATGAGCTAAAAAGAAATATGTGAACAGGCAGATATTTGCATAATAACTTACACTCTGTACACACATAGCTGGATTTTTTTTGTTTAAAGAATATTGTCCCTACCTCCTTTAAAATCCCTACGCACACCTGCCCAGATAAGTGCATTTTTAAGTGCATTCATAGACGTGCCTGTAGGGGGCAGTAGTTCTCCCAAATCTTGTCCACTCAGAGTATCTTTCTACAAAAACGATATATAAGATAATGTCAGCACAGCTCTGACAGCATAAATGGCAAGGCAATTTTATTTATATAAGACACTTTCAACACAAGGCAATTTGGGGTGGTTTACACGATTCAGTGAAAATGATACCAGATACATGATTAAAAAAGCATGATTACAAAAACATATAGGTTTAACAGATAGTCACAATCAATTAATAAGAAAAGCTGAAATTTATGCAATTAATATAGATTAAAAACAGATAAAACACAATTGGTTATAAAGGAAATAAAAAATAGGAATACAAATTAAACCACAAAGCAATCAGAAAGTGCAATTTAGGGCTCAAAGGCAGCTCTGAATAGTAGAGTTTTAAGCTTTGATTTAAAAGAGCCAAACGACTCAGCATTTTTGCATTCTTTTGAAAGTTTGTTCCAGATTTGTGGAGCATAGAAGCTGAAAGCTGCCTCTCCTTGTTTAGTTCTAATTTTAGGAATGTTAAGTAATCTAGAGTTGGAGGACCTGATTGGTCTGCTGGGTTGGTATAGTGACAGCAGATCTCCAACATACTTTGGTGCTAAACCGTTCAGTGATTTATAAACAAGTAGGAGTATTTTAAAGTCTATTCTCTGAGCTACAGGGAGCCAGCGTAAGGACTTAAGAACTGGGGTGATGTGTTCTACTTTCCTGGTTCTAGTGAGAACACGAGCAGCAGCGTTCTGGATCAGCTGCAGCTGTCTGATTGATTTTTTAGGTAGACCTGTGAGGACGCTGTTGCAGTAATCAATCCGACTAAAGATAAACGCATGGATCAGTTTTTCAAGGTCCTTCTGTGACATCAGTCCTTTAATCCTAGAAATGTTCTTCAGGTGATAGAAAGCTGACCTTGTTATTGCCATTATGTGACCCTGGAGGTTCAGGTCTGAACCTCACCTAGATTACGAGCCTGATGAGTCGTTTTTAGTTGTATTAGCTGAAGCTGTGTGCTTCCTCCTTGGGTCCAACAATAATTATTTCTGTTTTGTTTCTGTTTAGCTGGAGAAAGTTAAATAGTGTTTTAAGTGTAAACACAAGTCACCCAAGTGAGCGGATTGTGACGTTACAACACCTAATAATCCAGTTGCATCTGTCCACACGCAAACGCTTAAAACAGAAAACGCAGAACTTCAGTTAGCCAGAGTTTTTGAAAAGTTTTTGGTGCATTTTCGTGTTAATAACAGGCCAACCATTAAAAAAAATCTTAGTTTTGAGAGATACCTGGCTATATGTAGACAGGGCATCAGTCCCGTTCCACTGAAAAATCTCTGAATAGGTGAATCTGCAAATACTAAACCAGAAACTGGCGGTGGTCAACTGTGTTTTCCCACTAAGCCACAGTTAACAGGTAGCCTACAGCTGACAAAAACATTTTGTAAATCTACAGTGCTGTGGACTTTGTGTTAGACAATAATGTGAATTTTGTTAGCTTAGATCACCCACAACATTTGTCTTTTTCTTAAGTTTTGGAATGAAAGAATGATCACATAAAACACAGCTATAGAAACCTGAATCAAGGAGCTGTCTCAGAGGCCTTTAAGAGTCACATGTGGCCTAAATCCACAAGGCCTAAGAATTTTAATTAACCAATATGCCCTATATAACTCTAGAGGAGCTGCAGAGATCCACAGCTCAGGTAGTAGAGTCTGTTGGCAGGACGCCTCAGGAAGTCTCAGTCAAAGTCTAGCCCGGAATCCTTGTCAATCTGCAGCTACATTTGAAAACTGTTGTTAAGACACATAAATGCATTCCAAATTTTTTAGATTTTATAAATCAAATATAAGAATACAGCATGAATAGTTTTGCAGGGCAATGCATGGCTGTAATTTATGACCATATGTACCATTTGCCTGTTGTATTCATCACTTTCTGGTTATTCCATGTGCATTCAGTTACTCTCTGTGTGACCCACACTCAGTCACCTGACAGCAGAGCTGGCAGAACTGGGTTTATTGTGGGTTTTTTGAGCTAAACGGTTTATCTACACACTAAGTTTAACCTGGGGGCTGTGGCTAGGTGTACATATCCATGAGTGGTGTGTATAATTGTATTTTGCTGTGTGTGTGCTCAAAAGGAATATGATAAACTGCTTGATCTGGAGGCACTTAGCTACCAGCTGAGCTGTGTAGAACCCCATTAATTGTCCATTAGCTAGTGCCACATGGCTTCCACAACTCTCCAGGGCTGCAATGAGATGGAGGACAGAAAGCTTTGGGCGTCAGACTCACAACCAGTCCCACACCTCTGTGGCTGCAGCACTGAACCTCCAGCAATACTTCAAACAGGGGAGTACGAGAAGAATACGGCTGGTAGTTTGAGACGCATGTGATGTAAATCAGTGGTGTTAAGTCACAGCAGGCGCCCCATCACAGCTGTCACATCTGGCCTCGCCTTTGTTTCTGCAGGTGGACCGCACACGGCATGAGAACATGTTAATGTGTGGAAGTCACACCCCTCATCTAGAATCCATACATCCATTGGAACACACACACACACACACAGTCATGTTAGCTCCCATCTCCCTGTCATCCTACCTCAGGGCTCTGTCTCCCATTTGCCCTGGTTTCCATGGTAACATGGTCTGCTCCATTAGCATCACAAGAAAAAAGGAGTAAAAAAAGGGTTTGATGGGAAAAAGAGCAAAGATTAGCAGCGGAGAATGGAATGATAACCACAGCAGGGCGGGAGGTGATAGGTTGATGTAGTTTTTATGTCTGTTTGGGATGGGAGCGTAGTGCTATGAGGAGTAAAGGGGAAGATGCTGAAATGTAATTTTTGTGGACCAAGACCTATCCGTGGACACCCTGCAGCATCTTTAGGACTCTCCGTTTGGTCATACAGGCTTGATTGACATCTACATTTCTACCCTAAAGCTGGGTTTTGGCAGTCAGTTGCTATGGCGCATAAAGGCGCCTAATGTCAAAGGGGGAGGACAGAAGCATTGATCTTAAAGAAACACCCCTCGTGGTCCATTAATCTGTGAAAAGTTATAAGGCCATTTCCAAAGAGTTTAAAGTCTATTATTCTGCTGTTAGATCGACAATTCATGTGTGTGGGAAACATTCAGCATAGCTGACAATCTTTTATCGAATCAGATAAAACCAGTATCGGATGTCCCAGCAAATTCCCCCAAATGTCAGATTCCTCAGAGAAATTATTTTTTTAAAACTAACAGAGAGCTGCATCCCAGATTTAACAAAATGAAATAGTGAAACTCATAACAGCATAATTAGAAAAAAAAATAGTTTCCTGGTTTTCATAGTTTTCTGGGCAAAACCAGACATCAAATCTACACAAAAACATCATGCAACAAAGCATGGTTTTGGAGAGGTGATTAATTTTGCCTTATTTTGTAGCTACAGTTACTGGGCATAACTTAGTCCCTGAGGCAATATGAATCTTCTAATATCAAAGTATTAGTAATCAAATGAGAGGCAACCTGTCAAAAAGTTTGTGTGTATATTGTAGAATTTGGGGGGGGGGGGTGTTACACTTGATTTAGAAACCTAAATAAAGGATTATTTTTTAGGACATCTGGTTATAAAAACCTAAAGCTAAAAAACAAAGAATTTTCTTTTTACAAAGACTGTATCTTTGCGTTACTGCACTCCATGCTAAATAGCATGTGGAGGTAGCCAAGACATCCATGATTTATTTTTACAAGCTAAAAGTATAACTCCACAAAAGTACAATAAGTAGACTTCTATAAAGCACTTCAACTTTCTTTTCCAACATTTGCTTTCTTATCCAACTCCTAATACATTTTATTTGCTTCATTTGAGTTATTTTGTCCAAAAAATAAGGTTAAAAAAATATTTTAACAATTGCCTAAAGGTGGTGCAGATTTTGTCATGTTTGTATTATGAAGGACCAAAACGCAGAGGACCTGAATACCATGAGTTGAATTTAAGGTAAATAAAATGTGGAACTTATAATGGTTGGAGTGAAAACATATAAATACCTGCTGTGAAGAAGGCAGCAGAGAAAGACAGACGGATCAGTAAAGTTTAGCAGTGAACAAGGAGCTTAAGGCCATGTACACATGTAGCCAAGTGTTTTTAAAAACAAAGATTTTCCTCCGCTCCTTAAAAGAGAAAATTTTCCATTCACACATAACCGGATAAATGCGTTTTTCGGCACAGTCATAGACATGACAAACCTGTAGGGGGCAGTAGTTTTCCCAAATCCTATCAGCTCAGAGTAACTTTCTATCCTCTAAGGGTGCTTACACACCCAATGTGACCAGAGACTCAGGTTTACATGTAAAGTCAATGGAGGAGCGCAATGAAGCGCGACTGCGGCTCCCGCGACAAAACACAAGCAGACTTGCGTCAGGAAAAAGCTTTTCTGCTTGAGTCGCGCGACCAAGTAGTGCGACTGATGCGTTTGAAGCGCGAACTATAATATGCGCTGAATTTTTATGTGGTGCATTTTGTGCATTCGTGCTTATCACATCTGTCGCTCCAGTTAGAAAAATCTGAACTTTGGCTTCAAGTCGTGTCATAACAACCAATCAGGTGACGGAGTGTCAGTGATGCTTTGATTGAGTGAATGGAGTCACAGCATACGCTGGACATGGATACTGATAAACACCGTGGCTAATCACCCCGAGCTACATGACACCAGCTGTTTTCTATAGAGAGACAGGAATAAAAAGAACATTATAAAGAGGTTAAACTATTTAAACAGGAATGCTCTTAAGAGGTTTATAGGTGGCTCTTAAAAGAGCCGTTGTTTCCACAAAAGGCCCCGCTGTCTCTGCCGAGAAGTGATCCATGAACAGCTTCCTCACCGGGACACCCAGGCTTGGTAATGGCTCCTTGACATCACATCCTGCGCTGCTCACATATTATATTATAAACTTTTACTAACCGCAGACAGATGGACAGCTGCTCAGCTTAGTAGTTGTGTCGGGGACCGTAGGTTGGACCTTTGTGGCACAACCTGGGTGAGGAGCCGGGCTGTTTCTTGATCCCTCTGCCACAGCTCAACTGGTAGCTCTCCAAACCCCCATTGCAGCGGTCCCATGTCCGCCGGAGGCCAGGCCAAACACGTAGTCAATGCTGTCCCCTGTCAGCTCAGAGACCAGAGTCCGCCAGGAGCTCCCGGAGGGTCTGCAGAAGGAGGGAGGTAGGAGGAGGCACCAGAGCGGTCCTGGTCAGGGTCCTCTCACAAGGGACGTAATTTCGCTTGACGCGCGTGAAAATGGCATGTTTTAAAGAACAGAAGAATAGAATAGAAGAATAGAAGAATCCTTTATTTATCCCACAATGGGAAATTCATTTCAGTACAGCCTGATCAAGAGTAGACAGACAAACAGTAGTTCCACATACATATACACATGTGCTGTGGTATCGTAGCCAGCTTCAAGCGGCGCACCACATTATAGATGACCAGTTCGCTTTGGACACACTTCAATGTGCAAATGTGCAAGTGACCAGCTAAAGCAGTTTATGTAGCTAGCTGCTTGTGGCGCTTTTTGGTCGCTTCTATCGCGTTCGGTCTGTAAGCACTTTAACTTCAGCACACAGCAGTAATAGAACTTGTAAAAGCAAGCGAGCAAAACTCGCTTTGACAAATTAATGATGCCAACTCAGCTCTGACGACCATTTTCATCAATCCACACACAGATACTGAACACGGAGAACACACAGATCTTCACTTGGCCTGAGTTTTTAAAAAGATTCATTTTTGGTGCTGAAAATCTGCATTTACGTGTGGATGACAGGCCAAACCGTAGAAAAATATCTCCGTTTTGTGTGATATAGTGGGGAGAAGTGGAAGTAAAGAATGGGACTAATTAGAGAGAAGTAGTTGCAGGTGAGAGGGAAAGCACAGGTAGATACAATCAGCTGCTGGGCTGGGAAGCAGTATGGTAGAGAGACAGAAGAAAACAAGAAACGACAGAAGTGAAGACAAGACAGAGGAGCAACCCCAAATAAGAATAATAAGGACTAACTTAGATTTAACTAATGATAAGATATAAGAAGGAACCTAAGAGACTATAAATAGGAGTTCTAGTAAACAAAGGGAGAGAACAGAGGGAAACATAAATACCAGAAAGTGATTCCATATCAAAGACTTAATAGGGCAATGAATTACACAGGGAGAATTAAAAAAGGGAAAGCAAAGATTTAAACAACATAAAAACAATGAAACAGAAGTGAGAATATCTAAGGACAAGAAGTGCAGATATCGAAAGAAAGAAGAGCAAAAACTGAATAAGGAAATTAAATATCAAAAAATCAAAGCAAAAATTTATATAAATGTATTTATAACGCACATTTAAAGGTTGCATATGAAACATGAGCGTGATTGCAACATTTAGTTTATCTAGGTTGTAGTTAGAACAACAAAAACATAATTCCAGTTGTTGGGTTGCCTGGTTCTCTGCCAATACGCCCATATGACCAACCTGAACCGTGTCCACTGAGGAATATATTTTAGAAGAGATTAACTGACAACCAAAGTTAGCAAGTGAGCTAGCTTACCGATCCAGAAGGAAAGTTGCAGTTTCTGTGTGTGTTCGATGTTGTGGAAATGTTTTATGTGGGTCCATCTAGTGTAGGCTTAAACTAAAACTACTTTAGTTACTGTTTTTCTGTGGTCACTCCTCTCCTGAGACGGATAATAATATATCTGGGGCTCTCATGCAGCTGCTGGACTTGTTGACTCTTGTTGACTTTTTAAGGAAATGTTGTACTTTTATCCTGAACCCCTGTAAAAGCCCCATGGATGTATTTTTTAAATGTAGCTTGTTATGAAAATGTTCCATTTACAACCTTTAAGCAACAAGGGAATTAAGGGTACTTAAACAACAGGAAAAAAAAAACAGTCAAACATTACATTTGAGAGGACGTGTTGTGAATTGGCGGTTTAAATGGAATGAATTATGTCATAATCAAAATCCTCAAAAGTCATCATTAAATATGAAATATTGCTGGCCGTGTTCTCACTAGAACCAGGAAAGTAGAACACATCACCCCAGTTCTGAAGTCCTTCCATTGGCTGCCTGTAGCTCAGAGAATAGACAGCAAAATACTTGAACTAGTTTATAAATCATTGATTGGTTTAGCACCAAATTATGTTGAAGGCCTGTCACTATAGCAACCCCCAGACCACTCAGGTCCTCCAGCTCTAGTTCACTAACCATCTCTAGAATCAGAGCCAAATATGGAGAAGCAGCTTTCAGCTTCTATGATCCACCAATCTGGAATAAACTTTGAGACAACTGCAAAGCTGCTGGAACACTGAGTTCTTTTAAACCAAGGCTAAAAAGCCATCTGTTTAGTTCTGTCTTTGAGTAATGTTTTCCTACAGTATATCATGTATTGTCTGTTTCTTTATGGCTGTTTATACTTTCATGTAATACACCTTGAATTATCCTGTTGTTGCACCCTGTTGCTATACAAATGACATCGCCTTACCTTACATGCAACTCAAGATTTTCATGGGAAGGAGCGGGTAAGGGGGAATGACAACACTGGTACACAACAACATAGTGTTAACAACGCGTGTAAAACAATGAAACGGTACAATAATTCCAAAATTGTACTGTAGCGTTGTCGTCATCCATTTCTTCACTCGTTATTCATATCCTGCTTTTTCTCCACCTGCTTAACTGTCGCCCTCCTTTGTTAACTATCTCTGTGACACTCTAGGCCAGCCAGAAGAATGCCAGCTTCAGAAGAGTGCATGTCGCCACCTTGTGCTGCGGCATTGAATCCACTTCATTCAATAATTCGATTTTCTGAGTGATGTGTAAACTGGGACAAAGACTCTCTTTCTGGTTACTCTATTAGTCTGATTATTACCAAAATATGATTTAGATGAGCATGTAAAAGTGCTGATATTATCTGCAGCTCACCACAGGTAGCAGGAAGACAGGTTTTTATTGTCTTTAAGGTAATTTCCTATCTGGATTTTGATATACTATTACACAATTTACATCATCCTTCTCCAAGCTGAAACTTGAATAAATGTTGAAGTATGAACAAGGAGATGCTCACATTCCATTTTATCTACCCACAAAAGTCCACCTTGGATTCCTCACACACTGCAGGAGTCCATCTTTTTAACATTCTGTCTGTCTGTCTTACATCTTCCTCCTCACCATCCTCTGAAGTGCTCCACACACACACACACACACACACACACACACACATGCGTCTTGTGTTAGGGGACTGTAAAAATCGTGACTTAGCTGAAACCCCACTTGCATACGAGCACGCACACGTGCATGCCAGTGTGCAGACACACTGAGTTTCTAACATCGTGACTGCAGCAGCTGAACCCCCCTTGGCACAGACACATAAACACAGCCTCATTAGCTTGTTGAAGTTGGTGTGTGTCTGGTTCCTGTTGGAGCAGGACAGACCAAACTCAGTCTAAAATCAAAGTTTTCATCGCTCCACATGACCCAGGTCATCTGGGTACAAATTCATACTCACCTTTTGCCAGCTGATACCTGGCTGACATAACACATTTTGTCTGATATTGGACAGACGGAAAATATATAATAAGTAACCGAACAGCTTAAATTTTTATTACATCTGATATATTCACATAGGTAATTGACTGCACGGTTGGTTCACACTGCCTCCTGTTGGTCAGAGACAAAATGTCCATCTTCTTAATCTGCCTTGACGATGATATTTGAAGACGCTTTGCCTTGCTAAAATATTCATTCTTCTTGAACTTTTATATTTGGTGGGAATTTTATGCCATAGACCAACACCATTTAGTTTATTATGATGAAGCAGTGGAAACATGCTGCATGTTTTATATATTCTTTTTCCAAATAAAGATCTGAAAAGTGTGGTGTGTATTTGTATTCAGCCCCTCTCAGTCTTGCTTCCAAAAATCTCTTTCACTGCTTTACAGCTGCCAGGCTTTTGGGAAACAAGTTCTCCAGCTTTGTTCAGCTACAGACTCAGTTTTTGTCCATCTTTCCTTCCAGTATTGCTCAAACTCATTTAGTTGAGTTGGAGACATGGGCGTAACAGACATGGGGTATGCAGGGGACATGTACCCCACACTTTTTTTCTGCGATTTCTGCCATATAGTCCATTAATACGCAGTAATGTATTATTCCAAAGTGTTTTTTAATTAAGGATGTCCCCATCAGGTTTTTTTGCCCTCCAGTCCGACCCATTTGATTTTGAGTATCTACCGCTAAACGAGTCCCTATCTGATAATTCTATAGTTACTGCATAAAAAAACATATAGAAAAGCAAAGATACAGATCCAAGAGGTTCCTTTTTGTTAATTCACCTTATTTTAACAGTTAAGAATTCTGTTAACAAACCGAACACTTTGAGGTTGGCTTTTTTTCTCCATAGAAGTGATATTAACATTCGCATGGTGTCGTTTGAAGTATGTTAACATGTTTGATGTTTTGCCTGCCGCATACCATATCTTTGTGGAACAATATTGGCATAAAACTTTGGATTTATCCACTTCTCCATCCAAGTAATGAATATTAACAGGGAAGCCAAAGTGTTCCCAAATAGAAGGCCGTAGTGAGGTGGGAGGGTCTTCCAGCTCTTCTCTTTCGCTGTTGCAGTGATGCTGCTTGTGAATTTACTTTAATGAGCTTGTGCAGCCTAGCTGTGCGTCACTCAATACAACTGTCATCTGTGCTGAAACTCGCCTAGGAACTTTGTTCCACTGCGCTTAATGTCATGCTAATAATACATTTATAGTATTTAAGGAAAAAAATACCACGAAACAGTACGCAAGTGGATCAAACCAAAAGGGCCGAATTGAACAGTTTAACACATCACTGTGAACTGTTACACCCCTGATATTGCTTAAAGTTGATGCCAACATTGCTTAAAGTGTACACTACTGTGATAGCAATAGCCTCATCATTGGCCTTAACAACCCTAACTTTTTGACTTATTCCCAATCCAGTCGGTTCAGAACTGAAGAAGCCTCTTGGATGAGAGAAGAAATGTTTCAGACAAGCAGAAACGTCCAGTTGGCTTCATTTAAACTCTCAACACTTATTTTTATAGAGCTTGACACTACATTCAGTCATTCACCCATTCGCACACACTTTCACAAACTGGTGTTGGTGACCTACACTGTAGCCTGAGCTTCACTGGGACACACTGACAGAGGTAAGGCTGCTAAACATTGGCGCCACCACCAGTAGGCAAGATGGGTGAAGTCTCTCCATTTGATCCATCCTCTATTGAACAGAGAAATGTTAAATGTTCAAAGCTTGAGATAGTTCCTTCCTTCCTTCCTTACTTACTCACTCACTCACTCACTCACTCACTGACTTACTTACTTACTTACTTACTTACTTACTTGTGAGCTGTTGTTTGTTCTTTAATAAACCGCTGAGGCCAGAAAGAACAGCTGGATTATGGTGCGTTCTACTTGTCTTGTAAGCTTGACTTGCAACTCGGGAGTGACGTTACATCCGTGTTGGAAAACCAGTTACAGTGGGGTTTTGTGTTCTGTTTTATACACAACACGGCAGATCAGAGACCCCGTTCTATTTGTCCAACGAACTCGGTCCAACGAACTCTTATGTTTAAACATAACAGCTATTAGGCTAGTTATAAACTTGACTGCTGTGTTAATAGTAGTATCATACCCCAAGTTAGAGTTACACAGCTAGTGTACTGCAGATGTGCAACACTGAGGTGAGGATACATTTTGTATTTATATGAGTCAGAGTAATTTTTTGATCTTTGATTTGAGCTAACATTTATTAAGTTGGCTAAAGCTATGTGTTAGCTAGCTAAAGATTTGTGTCGAGACGTCACTTGGGGCAGGTTGTCTCATTGCTCCAGGATTGGTTGTCACATCTGACTCTTGGCTTTTTGTACTTTGACTAAGGACTAAATAGGTCAAATATTATTTCTGAAAATAAACAGTGGAAACTTTTAAAAGATCCAATGAATACATTTGCATGAATTTTGATCTGCCAGGGCACTGGGAAAGGTCCTGGTTCTCCAAAAAGCCTGTCTGCCACTGGTTGGTAACTTTCACTAGGGCTGTTTCCGTGCTATGAGCTCTAAAACCTGACCGAAACTAATCAATCAGGTTGCTACTATTTAGAAAAAAACTGTTCAAAAACTTGATTAGCAACTATTTTCTCAAGGATTTCAGATATGAACAATTAGATAAAGGTCTATTCTATATTAAGTCATCTTGATCAAGAGAGGGTTTCTTAAGGAAAGATCTAATTATGCGAGCCCTAAATTCCTGTGGTACGTATCTATTTACAAAGGATAGATTCATCATATCTAAAATGGGGCCTGTAATCAAAGGGAACGCTTAAGAAAATTAAGCTCAAATTTGCATTTCTGAGTATTACTGCATTCAAATGTCTGTGAATCAGTAGCAGACGCTAAAACGCTGTCTAAAACAGACTGGAGTTGTGACGTAGCAACTCCATTAGGCGGGCCACAAGCTTCGGCGCCGCTCCACCTGCCCGCTCAGGCTTTGAGGAGTAGAGAAACAAATGGCGAATCCACACCTATGTGCTGCAGTGGGTTGCAATGCATTTGCGTTATGATGGCCTGTAACTTCACCAACGTCCACTTATAAATCCACCATATTCTGACTTCTAATTTCTATGAACTTATGCATGTTTTATATCATTAGAAAGCTAAGAATCTGGTGATTCTCATGTATATCAATCACAGATACAGTTATAACTGTACACCTACCGAGCACTTTTGCCAACAAAGACACACAAACCTCAGAAGGTGTTTAATTGTACAACCTACCCCTTCATAGTCCAATAAACGTGACATAACCAATACATATTGAACTAAAACTGTCTTTTTACATCCATAAACGTCCAATTAAAGTCCTCCAGTAAAGCAGTTTGTCCAAGACAATAACAAATCCCATAAAGAAACTAATGAACAGTGAAAACAAACTTCTGAAATTTCTTGTCCTTATTTTTTAAAAATTCTTCTTCTACATGTCCAAAGACATCACAATACCATTCTGATGCATCCACTTGTAGACGACTAGATTTTTGTATGTCTTCGTTTTCCTCGTCCAAGCTGGCATCTGGCTCAAAACTGCGCGGCTGGATAGGTCCTATATCGCTCGCCACTGTTGTTGCACTGGTAATGTGAGTGAATTCATGAATGAATTTGTTTTGTCTAAGTGGACTCTTGCTACCTATGTGAACAGTGTATCCTGTATTCCTTCTCGTCCCTGGATGATTAACAGCTGTGCTCCGTGTCCTACAGGCGAGCCCAGAGTGTTGGTCATGAACCTTTGAGAAGACAAGGCTCCTCCACCACCAGCCGGCCCCCTCAGCCCCTCTCTGCCCTGGCCATCAAACACATCTGGGTCCGTACGGCTCTCTTTGAGAAGGTTTTGGATAAGATAGTCCAATACATCGTGGACAACTCCAGGTGATTTTTAGGTTTTGTAGTTTTTTGGGGGTTTTCTTGGCTTGCACTGATGTGACTCAGCTGGATTCTGCTGTGGTGTGGTTGCTGAAACATAAGCAATCCACTGCTTAGAGTTTACTGCCAGCCTGCTTTACTCTGCTTTCTGTCAGGCTAATAGCCAGTGTGTTGGATGAGCTGTCTGCACAAGGCTGTTTTCTGATCAAAGTCCTGGGCCTCAAGTCATGGTTCAGACAGAACAATGTGATCACCTGTTTAATGAAAGAAAAAAAATGCTTAGGAACGATTCTTGGGTCTGATGTTGCATTCTTGTTGCTCCTGTGGAGAAGATGGAAACTACACACAGCAGCAGGATATTTCATGTAACCTGACATCAGACACCCACGCTAAATGTCAGCTTCTGTGTCGCTCCCTCTGGAGTAAAGAGCAACTAGAAGATGACTCTTACAGGTTGTGACCTTCCAACAAAGACCAGTGTCAGTGAAGCTTTAGTCGGGTAGATGAAGCAAGTGCTTCCCTATCTAGCTGAAATTAAGGAGGGAACTTTTATTAGAAGGTAGATGTCTGATTAGAAGACAGCTCCTACAGCTGGATGTGGGAAAAATGAGCAGAACTTGTTTGTGTGAACTACTATCATAGATAGATAGATCGATCTTACAAAAGCAACACAGTTATAATGGTAACAGAAGGAGCTGATTCATTCGGATTTCATTTCATTCATTTCAAATCAGTTTTTAGCTTTACTGAACTTTTTCCTTTCACACAAACTGCATCCACTAAAATACACTCTTCTCTTATTTTTCCCCCTGCAGTAAATACTATGAAAGAGAAGCTCTAATGCACGACCCAGTGTTCGGATCCATCTTAGCAGCCTTGCTTGGTGAGTAACTAACACTTTAAAATCCTAAATATTTTCTCAAAACCACCAGAAGAGAGCATCTAAGTGCCAAAACATGTCATAACTGCAAATTGTGTGTAGTCACGAAAAGAAAGTGATGTATGGCTATGGAGGGTGATGGAAACATAGTTTTAAAAGAGCAACAAAAACACACACATGCTGTTTGCAGATTAAAATACTGCATCCTAATTTAGGGGTCCAACTGTACCACTTTTTTCAGACTGATACAATACCGATACTTTAATCTGAGTACTTGCTGTTACAGAGTACCAACACCGATAGAGATGCTATGAATTTGAAGGTTTTATTTTCATCTCTGCTTGTTACTCTCTGATGGTGAATTTGATAAAAGAAAAAAGATTGATCAATTTGACCACAAAATGTAAATTTGAAGTGAAAAATAAACATTTTCTGTGAAATTATTGCAGAGTTTTCACATTTTAAGTATCTATTCATTAGGGCTTGGCAGTATGGCAAAATTTTCATATCATGGCATTTAAAAAAACATATTGGTATTACAGTACTTAAATGTATTTTTTTATACAAGACAGTTCATATCCACATTATCTTATAAGAATTAATGTTGAAAATATGTTGATGTTCTAAGGCTGAAGGCATAGGCTACTTGTTTTTTAACCTCACGTTGACGCAAGCAGCAAATTGCGTCTTGTACTGGCTTTGCATGTGGTACTGAAGAATCCCTCTAGGGGGCAGAGTACAGACTCAGATCTGATTTTGTCAAAGAAGAAGTTAAATAAACATGGTGACCGTGGGAGATTAGTAGCTGGTTTATATTCAGATAACAGAAAAAAAAGTCTGCAGAACTATTCTTGATGGTATGTAAAAAATGTTGTTTTAGCTTACCTAAGTTTTTGAGAGTAATGTACAAGTTTAATATGGGTGTGAAGTTATTAAGAAAGTAGTATTTTTATGGATTAATTTAGCTGTTTAACTACTACAGAACTGTCAAGCCTTTAATCTCAGACCCTGATGTGGAATATGGAAACTAAAAGTGAGGTTTAAAGTTTAAATATGAGGATTTCTAAGTGTACACCGTTATTCTGCTACTAGTTGTGTGCAGAATGTACATGCAACTACTGCAATGAGAAATAAAATGTTTCCCCTCCCGCTTGTTTATATCTTGAAAGGTTTAAACTGAGTAGATTAGTTCAGAGGGTTTTCTATCTGTATGCTGTATTTCCAGTGGGGCCTTGTGCACTGGAGTACACCAAGCTGAAGACTTCAGATCATTTCTGGACTGACCCTTCAGCCAATGAGCTGGTTCAGCGCCACCGTATCCACGGGGCCCACCGGAGCCTGGACATCTCATCTGGCCGGCGACCTGCTTTGGGGGTGAGTCTGGAGGTTGATTTAGATCCCAAGGTGTTAATGTTGTGAGAGGTTTTGTAATGTAAACTAAAGGGTGAAAATCCTTTTCCAGATCCGTAAGAGGCAGTCCAGTGGGAGCATGTCAGAGGATAAGTTTGCTGCATCTGCGAGAGAGTATGTGGAGTCTCTTCATCAGAACTCCAGAACACATCTCCTATACGGCAAAAACAACGTCCTGGTGCAACCGGTATGACTCTGTCATTCTCTTACCCAATACTTTGTGCTGTGACCACATTATTTATGGGCATTTCTGTTTAAAAAGTCTAAGAAACAATCATGCACCTGGGTGGGATGATCTCCCTCACTATAATTAAAATTACGGCATCAGTTTGTTTTTAATGATGGACTTGTTTTATTGTGATGGACTTGACAACCTGTCCAGGGTGTACCCCACCTCTCACCTGTCGGCCGCTAGGCACCAGCCTCCCCACGACCCCTTGAGGATAAGCGGTACAGAAAATGGATGGAGTTTACGGGTTTTTTGGACGACAGTGGTTTTTATTTGACAGTGGACAGACTTTTTGAAAGGGAGAGAATTGGGGGAAGACAAGTGGCAAAGTTTGCCTGGGACAGGACTCAAACCAAGGACAGCATCGAGGACCGAGGATTCTGCACACGGGGCACCTGCTGTAACCACTATGCCACACGACGATCCGATGGAGCTTGTTTTTAAAATCGCTGTGGACAATAAATATGAACTATTCATTTAAAAGATTTCGTCCATTTTCCGAATTTGAATAAAACACGTAACAAACGCCTGCCCATACCATAACTCCGCCTCCACCAAGGGCCATTCGATCCACAACACTGAAGTCATCAAACTACTCACCCACACGATGCCACATGCTGTCTACCATCTGCCCTGAACAATGAAAACCAACTGTTGCAGCAGCTGTCTGGGTGGCTGATCTCAGATAATCAGGGAGGCGAACATGGATGTGGAGGTCCTGGTCCTGGTCTGGGGTCTCTGAAATTCCTTTAGAGATGGTTTATGGTAGAGGAATAAACATTCATATCACAGAAACAGCTCTGGTAGACATTCCTGCAGTCGGGATGCCGGCTGTTGTGCTGTGTGATGAAACTGCAAATTTAAGAGTGTCCTTTTTTTGTCGTGGCCAGCTGTGTTGGGAGTAACGGCGTTACTAAAGGCGTTATTTTGTAGGTAACAGAGTAATCTAATTAACTGTGGTAGACCTTCTATTGGATTTGGGGTGAAATGCACTGTAACCTTTAATGCTGTTAACGATGAGTTGTAAACTGGCTTATCTGACATGCTGGCTGCAGATGGAGCAGGGCTATCATCTCATCAACACGTGTGGAGTGGTCGAGTTTTACTATAGCATTACAGACACTGGTGGATTCTTTGAAATGGCCATTTATTCATAATCATGTTCTCCTGAAGATTCAGCCGTGCATAACTTGATATCTGTTTTCATCATCATCCCATAACATCATAGGACATCACTTGTTGCAGGCGCTAAAAGAACTTAGAATAAAATGCACAAGATACGAAATACAAATTACCAGAAATTAAGAAAACAGTTAAGGTAGCATTAAGCTGTAATAAGTAAAAAAATATACTTCATTGGCTTCTTGTAATTCAAGTATGTTTTAAGTCCTTAAAGATCACTCTGATTTAGTTCTTTAGCTTTTAAGCTCATTTAGCTTCACTTTTCAGGCAACAAAAGAGCACTGCAGATTTTCAATTCACGCGTGACTTCAGCACCAACTTCACATGAGAGTTCAGTAATAAGCATTTTAAAAGCAATATTCCACCCCTAAGTAAAAATGTGTCTGTATCCATAATTATAGCCATATTCCCCAAGAGCTACATAAGTGAAAAAATCAATCTTTTTTTATCCAGCCCAGTCATTCCTCTGGTCTGGCAACAGTTGCTTTAGTTTTAGCTTTAGCTTAGCATGAACAAATGGAAGTGAATGAGTACTACTAGTATGCATAAACTTACATTAGGAAACTCTGGGGAACATGGCAACAGCAATTTTTTTACGTAGAGGTGGAATATCCCTTTAAGGCCATTAAACAGCTTATAGAATTTTGTTATGTATTTTAACTAAATTAAACCAACTATGAAATATAATTATTGATTTATTAACAGAATTTATTAGATTAACTAATGCACTGTAAATACTTCAAAAACAACACTTACAATTATTTGTTTGTGTCCATTTTTGCGTACTGGATCTTTGTCACACTCAGTTAAAACACATATGCCAGCTATGTCCGCTCTGTTCATCCAGAAAGCTACACCTGCACTTTGATATCTTGTAAACAGTCATAACATCGCTGTCTGTTCCCTCCGTGAATGGATCAGGACTGTCCACCAGGCCGCAGCTCAGGGAGGACATCAGATGAGGACAGGGTGTCGTATTGCATGCGTCCCACCAGTACATTTAAGTACGTTTATTGGTCCCCTGAAAAACGATAAAAACCCACATATTTTAATCGATCTGTGAATGCTGCAAACCAAGCTAAAGGTGGTCCGACACAGATCTGTGTGTGTGGTGGAACTGAACTCAGCTCTTAATCGGTGATGTAACAAGGGGGATCATTTATGTTTTCATTAATTGCTTAAAAACAATTCTGGATTTTTTTTTAACATTATGGTGTGATATAAAACTCTGTGAAGGTTTAAAACATTTAAGTGTGACACACACAAAAAAAAACTCCAACACTTGTCTCTTTTTCTTCCATGTGAAATGGTAGAAGAAGGAGATGGAGGTGTTACGGGGCTATCTGTCACTCCATCAAGCTGGAGACAACCTCACACTAAAGTGGACACCTAACCAGCTCATCAACGGCACTCTGGGAGACTGTGACCTGGAGAAAAGGTTGGGCCAAGATCAGAAAGGAGAACTGTTAGAACAGAGAAGTATTTAGTGACGTTTTTTAACTGATCTACATTTGAACTTGAAAACTTTTGTCTCCTTTTTAGTATTTATTGGGACTATGCACTGACTGTTCCTCTGCGCCAGATTGTTTGCATCCACTGTCACCAACGGCGTGAGTACTGTGAGCTGCCCAGCTGTACATACAGTCTACATCTGTCACGTTTGGACTGTAGCATGAGATAATTATGTTCTATTAAGTAGCTCCTGGTCCAGCTCATTTACCTCTTGCTGTAATAAGGTGAAACGTGCTGCAGCTTTAAAACTTGACATTTATGTATCTTATATACTGCTTATATTCATCTTTCTCGTTTATGTGGTGTTCTAATCCGTCTGAATATCAGTGTTTTACATTATAATGTAAAAGTTTATTTTTATTTTGTATAAAGGAAGAAACATGATCTATGATCATTTCTTTGTCATAGTTCCTCCAACATGTTTTTCCTGTATGAACCTTTGATTCCAGCTGATTCCGGTGGGACGCTGGTACTCGTCAGTCAGGATGGGATCCAGAGGCCGCCCCTGCACTTTCCTCCAGGCGGACATCTTCTGGCCTTCCTCTCGTGTTTGGAAACTGGACTTCTACCAAGAGGACAATTGGAACCTCCTCTCTGGTCCCAGAAAGGCAAGGTAACGACAAAAAATAGCACACTGCTGATTCTGATACAGTCTAGTTTTTGCTTCTTAGTCTGCAGATGTACAAAGACACACAGCACCATATCTGTGGATGCAACGGCTCTCTGAGTAGAGCCCAATTTTGAACTATCCATGGAATAAAACAGAGAGGCCAACATCAGTCCCAGATCATTTCACCAGAACAGTGCTCTAGAGTTGTTGTAATCAGTAGTCAATGCAGCTTTTGGGCACTAAATGCTTTATGTTGCAAGGCCAGATTTGAACACCATGAGGTGTAGAGAACAACAAAACAGACTGCTGTGTTAGTTTCCATGTGTTTCCATGTGTTCCATGGATTCTATGAGCTGCACTTCTAGTAAAAAGCTTTTCAGCTCTATTAACACTTGCTTTATGTGGGTCAATCCTCTTTGTGGAGATGTGGGTTTACAAACTGAAGTAGATAAACTGTCGTTGACCAGAGGCATCACTGCAATGGTAGGTATACCCACCAGAAAAGGTCTACACCCCCTGCTGTCCTGGTAGTGAATTGCTTTGCAACACTGACACAAAGAGAAGTCTCTCTATCAATATGTGTGTGCTTGTGTGGGTGCAAATTTCCTGGCAGAGAAGCATAAACTAGGCTTAGCAACAATCTAAACAAGAGACCTTAGCCTTGAATTTGACCCTGGAAGGATAAAAGTCCTTAACCCCCTGAACGTCAAACTAATTATGTTGATTTTCTAGCCTATTCTAAACTAACTGGTTGGCATTGAGGAGAATCCAGAAGCTTCAGTCTGACAATGACGTTTACTTGTGTCTGGCAGGGAAAAGTTTTCCCTAAATTGCGGAAGAGGAGCAGCGCAGCGCGGCTCATGGAGCAGGACAGGAACAGCGAGGATCAGATGGCTGCTGATTACGTCTTTCGGATCGTCTACCCAGGATACCGATATGATGCCAGTGAGTAACCCTTTCACATGACCATATCATTAAAAAATTACCAGGGCAGAATTGCTCATGAAGTAATACCATTCTTTCTTCCTGTTGCTAACACTTATCTCTGTTTGAGGTGTAAATCTTTCTATTCTAAAGTGAGGTGGTTTCTTTCCGATGCTTGTAGGGCAACCCTTTTCTAATTCCATTCTCTGTTGTTTCGCTGGTGCAAGCAGTCACAATAAACTACCACCACACCACGGGCAGCCGCGCACCGTCGCTGGATGACGATGAGGAAGAGGAAGATAGACTCCATGCTATGATCTCAATGATCTGCTCGCGGAACCTCACAGACCCTAATGTCCTGAAAGGTTTTTATCACCTTAACACACTGCCCCATTCCCATCCCTTAGATCTCACCCCAGCTTTAGACTCTCCTCCCTCCATGTCCTCTCTTGCCCTCTCTCCCTTCCCTGCCTAACCTCTCCCTCTAGCTTTGCCTGCCTGTCTGTGTGCTGCCTGGAGCTGAGCCCAACACTGAGGAGAAGGATAGACCTGACCAAGTTCTCAGGGACATGGGGAAGTAGAAATGGGATTCCAGTGCAAGCCTGGCCAATTTTCTGCTACAAAATAAATTGTCAACACAAAATTATGTTTTCCTAGATAATTACTGATAGCTAACAGAGCAGAACATTGCAGTAACCAACCCCAACATTAGCAAACCGTTCCCTTCAGAGGTTTTTGACCGATATCTGATCTCCTTTTCACATCTGCTGCTGCCAATTTTGGCTGCTTCTATTGTCTCTTGAAGAACTTTTAATGACTGTGATTTTTTTTATTTTTATATATATGATTTAAAGGCCTTTAGAATTAGCTCTGGTTCCCATTATTACTTGCGGTTTCTTGCAGTTATAGTGTTGGTTAGTGATGCTGTCAGTGTATTACAACAGTTTATCACCAAGTGATAAGACAAGCTATGCAGTAGATTGTTGCATTTCTAATCATCATTCCAATATATTTTTCTGATAGTTTGCAACCAAATATATTTGTTTTTGCCTTAAAAGTGGGGGAAGTCAAAGCAGTTCTATAGAACCTGCCCAGTTTTATGTTATTATCGGAGTGATTTTTGTGCAACCTACAGCACAGGACATGCGTAACATCTGTTTCTGCCGACGACATGCGCAGTAGAGCAGGGAGTGACCTAGACCAAAAATCCCTCTATAGAGTACATTACTGGCATAGGGAACTTCACACTCTGTGAGAAAGAGAATTAATTATGAGACAGGGGTTTACCAATCTTAAGTTCTAATATAGCTGGTTGCTAATATCATGAGGTCAACATTTCTATTTCCTTTAAATTCGAGTTTTCAGAGCTGTTACTGAAACAGAAATTAAAAAAAAGTTTTCTATAACCACCACCCCGCCAAAGAGTGCTGCAAATAGCATGACCTTGTTGTGGGCGCATATGGTGCATTCATTAATCAGAAAAATATAAGGTTTTTGATTTTCCCATTTAGCATTTGAAGAAAAATAACAATTTGTTTGAAAATGAAGGCAAACAAGAAATCATTAGCAATTGAGTAAAAGCAATAATGGGATAAGTTACTCATAAGGGGTATCAAGTTGCGTCGTCAATGCACAAATTAGTCAGACAAAATACCTTTTTCTGACTGGAATCTGTGTAAGGTAAGGCAGCTTTATTTGTATAGTACACTTTAAAACAAGAAGGCAATTATTTTGTTCTATGCCATAATTAGCCAAATCATGATTAGGGGATAAAGAATAAGTGGCAATAAAAAGACAGTAAAAGAATATAGGACAACATTAGAGGCACAAAAAATAACATTATTGATTAATCAGTTACTTAAAGGCAGCTCTAAACAAATGGGTTTTTAGCAGGGATGTCCCGGACTTAATTATCAGGAAAGGTTTAAATATCTCCAACTTCTCTGTAGTTGATAATGCGCTATCTGACCATTTCTGTATTTTCGTTGAAAGCACAATCCCTCCCAAACAGAGACAAAAATCATCTGTTTGCTGGCTACAAAAACAGAGCAAGTTCCCATTGACTTGCATATTAGAAATCCCAACTTCACAGCAGAAAACAAAAATGTTTACAGCTCGGTTAAGAAACCATTTTAGATGTAATTGGTCAGGTTTACCATCATGGGGGAGGTGATTATGATTTTTTTGATTGACAGGTCTCAGATAAGCTGTTAGCGCGAGCACTGGTGGCTAGAGGCTTGCTCCCCCCTGCTTGCTCTAGGGAAGGCCGCAATCTTGGCCTGATGTTAGTCTCTGCTATTCTGTTTCTCTGAACATGACCATCAGTTGTGTCTAAGAGGTTTATTCATGTTCAGATGTTAATCTTGCACTTATTGGACAATAATGGCTTGCTGTGGTATTGATTACATTAGCAGAACATCCAAGAATACTCTGCTTCATTTTCTTCAGTATGCAAAATCATATTTCTGCTGTGCATTTAAGATAAAGCTGCTTTTTCAAAAATGAGTTGTAATGATCATATTTCTCCTTTAAACATGATTATTAAAACTTTTCAAATTCAAATAGTTTTAGTGAATGTTATAGACCAACAAGGCTTCATGCTTTTATTTGACCAAATTCTTGAATCTGCCTGGAAGGCAGGGGGTAGCAGAGTCACTTAACCCTGGTTTTCTGGCTAAAAGCTCATGCTAATCTCCATTAGCTTTGGTTAGCTTGAAGCTACATCAGTTCAGAATTTTTGATGGGTGTCAGTCATCCACAACCACCCTCCCAGCCCCACTCTCAGCTCCACCTCTTTGCCTATTTTTTGTATTTTCTGGGTGTGGCGAGATGTGTGGTCAAGATAGCTGTGATAGGAACCTTTCAGTTGGCTTGAATTGAGCTCTTCAGAAAAGTGCGAGTGACATTATGGAGGCTTCGTCCATCTGATACCATCAAAAACAAATAAAAAAATGTGAAGCTCTGCCGAGAGTGCAGCAGAAACTTTTTTTTTAATTAGTGAAATCAGAGTCCCAAGGGAAGATGGACTCTCACTCCCCCAGCTGAGTGAGGCTTCGTCCCTTCCAGAACGACTTTCTAGCAGCCTATGAGGCCTGCTGCTGCGCAGTATGAGGCGAGTCTGCCTGCCTCCAAACTCCACGAGGGGCCAACATTATCCCACCAGCAAAGAGTGGCCTATCAATCCCCTGTCATTGAGGAAAAATTGGTTGGCTAGGCCCAGACAAACGTACTGGAAATGAGCTAAATACAGGCTGACCCAACCCGGTTCATGCTACTCAAAGAACCAGGGTTCTTTCTACCCAAGACTACTTACTCACTTAAGCTGGAGCAATAGAATCAATTATGTCTGAACATTGTGAAAAGAAGTTATCTACCAACTAGTTTTCTGAATTTTAATTGGGGTAAGAAGGAGACGTGGTGGAGTTTATTTGTATAAAGGTTTCAACTAAAACCATTTTTATAATGGTCTGACTATATATTTTATATATATAGAGAGAGATTGTGCTTTGAAAGAAAAGATGGAAATGCTCAAATAATGCCACATCAATGACTGAGATGTTGGAGATATTTACATTTGCTGATGATAAAGTTTAGAGTGTGTCCTTGATTTTGTGTTGGTTTTTGATATGCTGAGTCATGCTAAAGTTATAAAGAGTGTCAGTTAAGTTTTTGCTTTTCTACCTTAGGGGTTGTCAATATGGATATTAAAATCCTCCACAATGATTAATTGGTCATGGTTAATACATATTTCAGAAGGAAGGTCACTAAAATACTGTTAAGAAGAAATTAACATTAAAATTTTGGTAGTTTATATAAAGTTAAATATAAAGCTTTGTTAGGTTGTTATGAGCGAGATACTTAAGAGTCAGATGTGACCTGAATATTTTTTTAAGTTCATTGAGTTCTGAAACATTGTGGCTACACCTCCACTTTGTCTGTTTTTCCTGCTCTCCCTTAGAAAATTATAATTTAAAGGAGCTGACTCTATCAATTTAGAAATGTCATTATTGACATCTAACCAGATTTCCTATAATGTGTAGCTTGCACTCAGTGATGAAGTCAGTAATTAGAAGCAACTTCTCTGACAACAACTTAATGCCTAATAAGTTTAAGTAGTTTGGTGGTGGGCAGCTAACCTTCTTACAGGTGATCAATTTGCATTTAGTTTAATAAAACAGCTTTTGATTTTAAAAGAAAGAACGATTGGACAGGGAAAGTGCATGAGGACTGCCCTGTGTCTGAACGTAAGTTAACAAATTAAACCGTCTCTACAGTCCCTACACCTTTGTGTGAAAAAGCTTTTGTGAAAAGTTGCAACTGTATTTTATTTTTTGCTAATCGCTTAAATTGTTTGAAACGTAAGCAGACTTAGAGGCTACATTGTCACATTAACCTTTGTAAAATAAAATGACTTTAAACGTCATTTAAACAGATGAAAACTCTAAAATGTCACCAGCTCACATTGGGTCCCCACTAGAAGAACATCTCTGGTTTTATTTTGGTGCTAGATTCCAAGACCAACCTTGG
Source organism: Apricaphanius iberus (assembly GCA_028564705.1). Lineage (NCBI taxonomy): Eukaryota > Metazoa > Chordata > Actinopteri > Cyprinodontiformes > Aphaniidae > Apricaphanius > Apricaphanius iberus. The sequence continues at coordinate 1,509,307 of JAPXFQ010002465.1, read as the reverse complement.
CCCCTTTTACCCTCTCTTTATTAAGTTCCTGTCAGAACCACTGAATGTTCAGTGGTTCTTCACTGAACAGTCACTTATTAAAAAATCACAGTAGTCTCTGAGAGAAAGTATTTTTCATTACTTTCATCCTTATTTCCTCACTTTCAATTGATGACTTATCACAATCTGCTAGGATTCCTTACATAAAAAACTTTTAACTGATTGGAATGTTTGTATAACTCTATTGAAATGACGTGTGTTAAAGTGCCTTGAGATGACATATGTTGTGATTTGGAGCTATATAAATAAAAGTGAATTGAATTGAATCTCAGGGCAGCAAAGAGCTGGAAAAATATCCTTGATATGCTGCCGAAGTTACCATCACACAGCTAAAATGAAACGGAACAAGACTTTAGGTAGGTTGAAACCGTTTTTAATCCTAAATAACTCAGAAGATTTAAAAAGTAATTGAAACTACAGCTTCTGTGAGTCACATAAAGACTGTTCTGAAAACTTGTGTCTGTCTGCTGCGGCATGCGTCACTAATTACAGCTGATTGGTTTCTTCATCGGACATATACGAATCACGTAGGTGACCTATTTTGGATTGAAAACTGTGAATTTCGCAAACAGGTGACGGATTTTCATGTCATGAATGAGGAAACCGTAACCTGTAGCACCTTCCTTGGCAAGAGGCGGAGATGTTGCGGCTGCAGTCGGGTATTATTGGAGGTGTGGTTAAATAGTGTAAAAAAGAAAAACAAAACGCAATATGGTTTTTTTTGGTCGGCGCACTGCCACAGATTTTTCTATGTATCTGATGCATGCCTTTGGACAGTGGAAAGAAGCCAGAGTGGCCAGAAAAACACCATACAGAAATGCCATGGCCTTTATAGGCAGAGCTCCACTGTATACCAATATACAGATGTATATTTTTTAAATAAAGGTTTGGACAGTACATAGAAAAGGAAGAAGTGGTGGAGGACATGTGGGAAGGGTCCACCGGGGTAGGACTCAAACTAGGGACAACCCGGTGAGGACTGAGGCCTCTGTACATGGGACGCCTGCACTAACCACTGTGCCCTACCAAAGCATTCAAATGTGAAACATGAAACCATCTGTTTGTCTGAATAATGGGATATGCTTCTTTTTTTCTTATAGCTTTCAATACAGTCAGGGAAACTTTCCTTTCACCTTCCCTGTAGGATTCCATGTCAGGATTCACTCCATGCCTTATTTAACTTGGTCAGTTCCACAGCTCTAGCATTTAATGTGCTATGAAGAATGAGCATACATCAATTTAAGTTAGATATAAACTGCAAAGTCATGGGGACCCTCACTGTGAGCCCTCATGCCTGTCCATGATAAACCGACTGTGATAGAGCAGCTATCAGACATTCTGTTAAAAGCCCAACAGCTGCTGAGCTGCTCCCTCGCTCTGCATTTCCTCTATTTATTACTGTTCAGCAACAGTTCAATCGGCAGCCTGGAACCATACAGATTTGTGAAAGACTTCAAACTGGTATTCCCAGAAGAACAAACAACCAAACACTGGGGCTATGCATAATCTCCACATGTCTATATCACCTGTTCAGACATGCTCAGATCTCCTGGTACAAGTCTCTTTGGCTAATTTCTTCATCTCAGATATTCCGTCCCAAATTGTGTGGGATAATGAGAAAGTCCTTGGAGTATGACTCAGCACTGCTGGATGGCAAAGTTGTTACCAAGTATTAGTTTCCTCTTTTTTGTGTGTTTTTTCTTTTGGAATAATTCCGTAATTCCGCTTCCTTCTTTAAGTTGTTTCATTTCTCACCGGCTACATGCTTGGCACTTGTTGCATGAGAAATGTGCACCCAATCATTTTGTTAGCTGTTAATTGAAGTAACTCTTATTTTGCTATAGTCTTGATTCTGTAGATTGGTGATGATTTTAGCCCCCCCCCCCCTTCTTCTTTTTTTGTTTTTTGATTCGTCTCTCGAATCTTCTGAACTCCTTGCTTGTCTCTCCTTTGTTTGTGCAGTCGTCTGCTGCGATGCTGTTCACTGTAATTCTTCACTAACCCTGGCACACAACCCTCCCACCATTTCCTCTACTTCCTCCATCCCCTCTAATTCCGGTCCTGTGGGGTTCCGCAGTAGTAGAGATGTGGAGTCCTTGTGTAAGCAGGGTTGCAGTACTGAGCCCAGCTGTAGATCACATCTAGCTCTAAAGTAGAGGAGGGAGGCCAAATGTTGTTCTCTCTCCAATAATCTTTATGGTGGCATCCTTTTTTTGTTTTTTATTTTGGGAGGGGGGAGGGGGTAGTTACTGAACAACCAAAGCACATCTTCATATTTATGACAGGTCATCAGCTCCAACCTGAAGAATTAAGGTGAAGAGCATTATTTTGATGTTGAAGTTTTCCTCATTTTTTGGCTTCCTCTTTGTGTGCCTTTATTTGTACCATTTGTACCATTTGGTTGCTCCTGAGAGGATTTCCTTGGTCTATCTTTTTTTCTGGCTTATTGCATCCTGCATGGTCTTACTGTGAGCCTCGTCCCTTCCCTTTCTCTCCACTGTCAGCTCCCTCACTTCTTCTCCCTCCCCTGTCCTCCTAGAGCTCTGCTGTCCCCTCTCCTTCCTCTCTGAGTGAGCTGCTGTGTACCCGCATGGAACCCCTGCATCCCCCTCTGCCTGTCTCTCCCTCAGCATCATTCCTGCTTCCCACCTTTCCACTTTTAGTTTTCTCTCTATACCACCCATATCTATTTGCTCATCTATTCCTGTCATAATTTCCTAAATACATATAAATATGTATTTGTGGTTGAGCTGAGGGACCTAGGTCATAATATGTAAGGCATGAAACCAAAGCCAGAGTGAAGCAAATGTAGAAAAACACCAACAAACATTTTGTCTTGGAGCACTGAGACTTCTCTCTGTCTTCTCCCCTTTCACTATCTCTGGTGTAGACCATGGGGAGATGATGGAGATGCAAGGTTTTGGAGGCAGCCCGTCGTCGTGGCAACAGACCGAAGTAACCACTCACGAGTTGCTGTGCAAGTCCTGCTCCACAGTCGGTAGCAACACCTCATTCGACTTCTCGGCAGGCTGTACCTGCTTGCATCAGCCGATGGATATTCACACGTATGCACCAAAACCTCCAACCTTTCTGTCCGTGTTGTCAATGTGCTGCAATAAGTCAGGATTTTAAAAAAAGCAGCATAAAGCCAAAAGTATTGGGTCCCTCTCCACATAATTGAATTCAGGTGTTCTAACAACTTCCATGTCCACAGGTATAAAAAGCCTAGCACCCAGTATGCAGAGGTTACCAACATTCTTCAGAATCAATAGCTACAGACCTCCAAGCATCATGTGGGTTTTAGATTAGTTCAAAACAATGTGTAGAGAGTTTCATGGTATGAGTTTCCATGGCTGAACAGCTGCAGCTTTACATGACAAAATGCAATGCAAAGCATCAGATCTAGTGTTAAAAAGCACAGTGTTACTGGCACATAGATCAGTGGACACTCAAGAGTGAGGCGTCATACCTCTCTGTTAACCCAATGGATGCGTCTGTGTTTGGCAGTTTCCAGGAGACCAGGACTGGTCATACTGCACTGTGTAGGGGATAATGTTTCATGCAGAGGGGATTACTTCCCCCTCTTTGGTTCAGTCACTGCGTTTACATGCAGTAAGAGAAAACAGAAAGAATGCCGTATTATTATTGCCAAACTGTCAACTAACACATCAACATAATGCCATTCAAAAATACTATGAAAATAAAAGCGTTAGAATAACAGCAACACAGCAGCAGCGAGTCTGACTCAATCAAACAGTACAGTAAGGACTACATGTACTGTGCTGCAGCTTAGTTGTCTTCCATTTCTTTGCTCATTGTGCTAATCCTACTTTTACCGCCGCCAGCATTTAAGCACTATCTGTGTGACACTCTACACCAACTGGAATAATGCCAACATGACAGGGCGCATTGTGAAGTGGAACTCACTTCATTCAATAATGAGATTTTCTAAGTGACGTAGAATGAGATATAGAATCCCATCCTGGTTAAGGTATTAGCTGAAGTACGGCCAACGCTGTATTTAGATGCACATTTAACCGTACTGACACTTAGGACAATTCCACACCTCCAACTTGATGGAAACAGTTTGAGAATGGTACCTTTGTCTCCCAACATGACTGAGCTCCAGTGCACAAAGCAGGGTCTATAAAGTGATAGATGTGTGACAGTAGTGCAGAAGAACTCGATTGACATCCAGACCATAACTGCATTATTGCAGAGACAGTGCGTCAGGCCCTCTGGTCCGAGATCACCAAAGCCCCTTTCAAACAGGCCATTTTGACATTTGAGCCAAAAAGCAAAGTTCTGGTTTCTGGCCGGCTAACTTTTACTGATTTCTTATCGACTGATCCCCGTGTAACAAGACTAGACGTGTCGTGGAACAGTGTTTGCATTCATAATGTCAGATTCACAATGCTTTTGTTTTGCTTCTATTTTCCGTTCAGCTTCTTCATCAATTTTTTAGCGTATCCATCCGCAGGCAGATGAGCAACAACATCTGGCAATATAAACTATCATCATGATTTAATTTTCATACGAATTCTTCACTGCAGCCAGTGTAAGGAAAAACAGCATCATCATCTGGATCTACTTTTGATACTTTTACAGATTTGAGGTGGTCATCTATTTTCAAAACTAACACTTTGTTAGCCAATGCACAAAAGTTTGCAAAGAAAATGTGGACAGTAATCCTTTCAGACAGGCTGGGTACGTGTTGGAGCTTCCTGACAAGTTGTAAGCTTTTAAAGGAAAAGCTAGTGGCTGGTAGCTCTTTGCCAATGGTTAAATCAAAAAGGATGATTCCACTGTGGTTATAACAAGAATCTGTTCTTTTTGTGTGTTCGTGAAAACAGCAAGTTATTTTTCATATTATTGATGATGCCTAGCTCTGACAAGTCCAACTACAATTACTGTCTTCCATCTGGCATAGATCCAGTTCATCACTTACATGTACGTTTTAGATTTCCTTTGGTAACAGATGTTTTTTTTTTTTTGTGGCTATTTTTAAAATCCTGGTTTTCTACAGATATTCTCGTGTGTGTCGCCATGGTTACTCATAGGGTTTGTTTTCGGTAATGATTTGTGTATACTTTTTATAATTTAATTGCAAAAACCTTTATTACCTCTTAAAAATTTGGTTTAGGGAAGTGGTTCTCAACCTGATCCTCAGGACTCCTTCCCTGCATGTTTTAAATGTTTTATCTGCTGCTTGACTTGACGAATGTGTGATTACTAAGCTCCTGCATCACTTGATAGCATCCTGAGGGGGTAAACACAGTTAAATTAGGGTTAGGGACCAAGCAGGTGATACTTGACAGTGGAATCATGCCGTTCTTCGTTCTTCGGTTTGAGGAACATAGAAGACAACTGTAGTTTTGTTGATACAGAGGAAATAGTTGATGAGAGGATCTGTGGTGAAAATGATCTGATTTCTGTCCAGCAGTATTCCACTGAAGATGCTCTGTCAGAATATGAAGCGGCAGATCGTCTCCAGGGCCTTCTATGGATGTAAGTTTACCACCTTCTTCCCTCTGCTATCATTCATGTGCTCTGCTGACTCATTCTTTTTGATTGCTCTTACTCTGGGTGTTTTTTGTAAAATAACTTTTTTTAATTTCATGCTCCATGTAATATATGCCAACATGTTGTCTTCATCTGCTCTGAAAACAAATATCTCTTTGTATTTAATTTCTTTTTTTCATTTTCCTTTAATTTCTTCTTACAGAACAAGTAGTTCATAACTTACTTTATTTCAGTCCTTTGTTCTTCCTGTAATGCAATAATGTAATACAATTGGTTACATGACAAAACAATAGGCTCTCACCTTGTGCAAAAGAAATGAACTCTATGTAACTGGCTTGACACAACACTCAGTGTGTTTGTAGAGGCACCATCTCTCAGCTGTTCTGTGCTGAGACTTCTGAAGGCGTCACCTTTTTCCAGGCTGCTGTGCAATTGATTTTAATAGTCAGTTAGATAAATCGTATTGTTGAACAGCAGCAATTTTGCAAAGTAATGACTTTGGAGACCGTAATAACGGTTTAACACAGAATGAACTCTCCGTTAATATAAAACGGAACATTTGAGAGCGCCCCTTTAGAGCTTAATGTAATAGACCAAATTAGAACTTTATGCGGCTGGTTTATCAACGGCTTACGCTTGATAAAACCCGCACAAACTGCACTGCATCGTAAAAACAGGCTCTGGCTGATCTATCAACACGGCACAGAGCGCATTGCGTCTGTTGAACCAACAGCAAGACACACACAATCCATTTTGTGCTTTTGCCCTTGATGAATATGCGATCCGGGTGTTTCAGTAAGAATATGCAAAATATACAGTATAAAGTTTCCTACATCTCTGCTTTGCTTCAATAAATTTTTATACATATCATACTGTAATAACCATACATGTAATTCAAGCTGGAGTATGTAGTTAAAATTTTTAAATTAACTTAAACATTTCTTAAATATGATTGTCTGATGCTGTTCTATGACATGAAATAGGTCATCTTTCAGAATTTATTGTTCCTCTATGTCCCTCCTCTGGCCTCTACTGCAGAACGACTCGTTTCTGCGAGCCTAGAGCGTTGACCAATAGATTTGCATATCCACAGGTGGGAGCTGTCAGTCAATGAGAATGTGCCCCAGTCCCCCGTGAAGCCCCTAAGTCAGCTTTGTGCTTCGGATAAAAAACGTCCCTACTTTAAAAAACGTTGTTGTAAAAAGTAGGTCAGTGCTGGGTCCTGCTCTCTGTTGACTCTGCGTTCCCTGTGTGGCCGTGGTATGAGGCGTGGCTTTCAGCTCCCTTCCAGAAGGGAAACCATTGAAATTTCACTAACTTCTCCTCCTCTCTTTGACGTCACACTACGAACCACAGCTTTTAGGCTTCTTCGTTCAGTAACATTGTGCACATTCTGGTATGATGTATGTCTTTTAACTTCCAAAAAGGAGGGAACGTGTTCGAGTCCTGAAACACTTTAATCATGTTCATTTTACTTAAAGAAGACTTTGTTTTACATGTTTAAAGTTTTCTATGTGTATATAATTACAAATCAATCCCCCTTGGATGAGTATAAAAATAAAAGTGAGAAATACCTCAGGTGTGTGCGGTGTGTTCACTCATTAGAAAAAGGTTGTATTTTTGAGTTTCCAGCTTATCTATAAGATATAATGATGAAAATTCTCTGAATCTGATCGTCAACCTATTTCTTGATGTATCTCTAATTAAAGTACACATTTCTTTTACCGTTTTAGTCTGTCTGCATTCATATTTTCATTTAATATGATCTGTTCATTTTTTTCAATATTGATTATTTGGTTTTTCACATTTTCACCTTCAGCTAAAAGTCTGTATTTTATCCATGATTTTAGACTTTTTCTGCCTCGTGATCTCATCTGGGTGCATTTGTGCATGTGTCTCATTTGTCCATCAGGGCTTGCATACTGTCGACACCTGTCCACTGTGCGGACCCACCTGTCAGCTCTGGTCAACCACAACATTGTACCCCCTGACAGACCATGTGAGGCATCTGGAGGACTCAGCAAAGAGGTGTGGAGCAAGTACCAGAAAGACTGCAAGGTGGGTGCAGATAGTAACTTGTTTTAGGGGAGCATCCACTGGGATGACTGAACGTCCGCCATGACCGTTATCAACTTTTTACTTTCTTTAACATAGAAAGTACTATTACATCAGCTGTTTTTCTTCTTTCTGTGTCTCTGCTCTGTCTGCTTGAACATCTAAACATCTAAAGTCAGTTGGATTTATATAAATGAATCATGTACATCGGTTGCATGCAATTACATTTTGTTTGGGTTTTATAATTTAGTTATATAATACCAACACATTTAGTTGATTTTGCATTCATTTCAGTTTAGCTTATTAATATAGAGCCAATTCACAACAGATGTCATCTAAAGGCACTTTACAAGAAAAGTTATTTAAATACAATTATACAAACATTCCAATCAGATAAAGGTGTTCTACGTAAGGAATCCCAGCAGATTGAGATGAGTCATCGACCATATCAGTAAACATTTCTTCTCACTGACTACCGCAGACTCCCAGGCGTCTTCGTCTGATAGGAAACGCTCAATCTTAGGACACGTTAGGATGTTCAGTGCTCCGAGGGTCGTTTCCATGGCAATACAGGACGTAGGAATCCTAATATCAGTTCATTTGACCTGACCTAATATTATACAGTGTCACACAATCAGACTATCTCTATATCATGAAGAAATAGCATACAGTCCTCTCAGTATGTAAGAATACACAGAAAAGATCATTCTTGATATACATTTTACCATAACACTTGACCACCCAGCAGGACGTTGTAGCTGAGCAGGATACCAGACCAGGTGGAGCTTCTATAAGTATTCCATTTTTTATCTTGTTATGTTGAGTCAAAGTCAAATGTATGACAAGTCTTGTACTACAAACAAACGGCACAAGTGAATGTATTTTTTTAGTGAAACCAATTAGAACTAAACAATGACATTTTGATTACAGTAGCTTAAAAACACCAATTTTAGTAGAACATTAACATTTCACAAGCCATTTTTTGAACAGCCTGTTTCATTAATGACAGACAAGGTTGCATATTTGAAAGGGTCTCTATTAAAGAATGAGTTCATATAACTTAAAGTTTGAATATGGAACATTTTCATAAAAAGCTATATTTAAAAAATCACCAAGGAGCATTTAGAGGGGCGCAGAATGAAAGTAAAACATTTACTTCAAAATATATATTTGAATTAAAATTAACCTTAACCAATACCATGAACCGATACTTAAAATGTGGAAAGTCTGCAATAATTTTACAGAAAATCTTAATTTTTTTACTTTAAATTTTAGTTTTATGGTAATTTTTATTAATGTTTTTTTTAATCTAATTCACTATCATTGTTGTAACCAGCAGAGAAGGAAATAAAACCAGTCTTCTAATTCATTGCATTTTTTTGCTTGGTACAGGATTGGAATTGGTCCAAGTATTGGTATCGTGTTGGTTTGAAAAAGGTGGTATTGTTGCATCCCTAATTAAAATACAATAAAATGTAAACTTTTACCAGGTACCACGATTACATTATGTTCACATCTACGAGCCCAGTAGTGGCTGCCATTGCGGGTTGACAGATACGGTCTATATGTTCCAAAAGTATAATCCACACAGCACAGCTGGTACTGGTAAAAATTACGGAGTCGGCAGGTCTATCAGCTGCTTAAGAGCCCCAGAAATATTTTTACTGTATCTGTTACAGGAGAGGAGTGACTGCAGAAGAACAGAAACTAGAGTAGTTTTAGTGAAGCCTACATTAGATGGACCCACAGAAAACATTTCCACGGCATCAAACATATGCAGAAACGGTGACTTTCCTCCCGGATCGGTAAGCTAACTCCCTTACTAACTTTGCTAACGTTAGCTGTCAGTGAAATTCCTCTAAATACATTCCTCATGGACACAGTTCAGGTTGGTCACTGGGCGTATCCAGAGTGAACAAGGCAACCCGACGGCTGGAATAATTTTTTCTATTAGTGTAACTGAAACCTAACCAAACTAGATGTCGCTATCATGTTTCATATCCAACCTTTAACACATCAAACCATAAAGAAAACCAATCTCTACTAGAAGTTGGCTTCACAATGGAAAAAGTGAAAACCTATGAAGCAACATGAAAACAATTATTACAAACCTATGAACATCAGTTTTCAACCGTGCAGGTCAAGCTCATAAACCAGCGTTACTCACTGTGGGCATTCTTCTGGACCTGGGCTTTAATCGGTCGTGGCAGATGGCCGCTTGTACTGGGCCAGGTTCTGGTTGTGCTGGAGGTTTCCTCCTGTTTAAGGGGGGGTTCCTCTCCACTGTTGCTACATGCTTGCTCAGTATAAAGGATTGCTGTGAAGTCAATGACACAATGCAGGTGACTGTTTACTGCAGCTATAAGTTTGTTCAGGAAAAGTGAATGCTGAAAGTCAATGACTCAATGCAATCTGCAGGGATTCCTTAGATGAACATTTTCTAATCTGATTGGAATGGCTATACAATTGAACTAAAATAACTGTTCTTACAAAGTGCCTTGAGATTCCATCTGTTATGAATTGATGCTATACCGATAAACTGAACTGAACTGAATTGCATTGAAACCTGCAAAGTACTGCAGAAACTGCAGCATCATAGCAGGAAGTTAAATCTGTCGCCCAGGTACCGCAGTCCAACATCTCTGAACCTCTCACAGTCACATGCCAGTGGATGTAAAAAACTGATACCAATGTCAAGGTAGCATTAAGTCAGTGAGAATGAGCTGAGCTCTGTAGTTCATCTTTCTGATAAAAAAAAAAACACCCAACAGCAAATAGTAATGTTTTTGTCACAAACAACAAAATTAATATAGCAACTGTACTATAAATGAACCCAAATTATTTTTTTCTTCAAAATAGAATGGAATAGTATATAAAACAAATGCCCTTTATTGTCCCACACGGTGAAATTAAAGGCATAAAAGCAGCAAAGTGACTATTTACACCAACATAAAAACATACAAAAACAGAATCAAGAATACTATACTCCACAATCGCCTCTCGACATTACCACAAAGTAATATACTGTGTTTAAAGAAATGTGCAGCTGAGCAGTATAAATGTAAAATATTTACAATATTTACAAAATGTGAATTCTCACAGGAAGGCTGTATTGATGTCTCTGCTAGTAGAAACCAACCGTCTGCACACCAAAAAGCATGGCAGAACACGCTTGGGCCTTTGGGCTTTTGTTATTTGTGGACATAGTACATCAGTGTTGCGTTTTTAACCTAAGAAAGAGAAGCTTACAAAGAAACTGTTGAAATTTGTCTTGGAACACCTCCAGCAATGTAAGTTAAGCTAGTTATCTGTTTGAAGGTGACAAAAGAGACTGTTGCTGTTACCAAGCAGAGGCATGATGTTTGCACATCTCCTAATCCTGACGTTGTCCCCTAACCACTACTTATACAAACGGGAGCACCTGAGCAAAAGGCATTATTTCATACTTGACATCACTGTAAAGTTATTGAAAAAACAAGTGAATAAGACCTTTTCAGAGGTTCCAGAACAACATTTCTGACAGTTGAAAACTGTTCTTTGAGCCTCTATATTGCATATGAAACTTTGTTGGGGCTGAAAATGGCCCAGGAGCCCTGTTTTCCCCGACCATTTATGAATATTACATGAGCTGCGTACTGATAGGCCGGTTTACCTGATAGTTTTATGTCGACAGGGTTAACAGTTCTATAACCAACATATGTCGAATACAGCGGAGACGTGTAAATCTAAGAGGGATGTCTGCGGCCTATAATGATTGTTATAAAATTACAAATTTGCATTAGAAAACAGGTTGGAGACTGCGCAGATTTTTTTGGCAGACCTGGCACCGGTGGAATTTAGTTGGGGGGTCATGGCTTATTCCTGGATGACCCAGTTTTTATTTTACCCCTTCCAGTTTTTATGTTCCTTGGCTGTATGTTACACATTTCTGGATCCAATCTGCCTTTTTTTGACACCCTTTAATGAACATGTACATATTGTATGTCATTTTAAAGCAGAGACTCTTTTAGTGGGCGGGCTGGACATCGATAGGGCCAGAAGTTTTCCAGAATGGCCGGTCTGTTCTTCATGGGTGGCCAGAACGTTTGTTTTTGTAATGGAAAAGCAGCCAAAGTTACACCACTTACAGATCCAACGTCTTCTTTTTTCTTTGTGTTTAATGATGACTGGAAATCAAAAAAATCATGTATTACCGCCACCGACTGGTATGGAGTGTGGACCAGAATATCACTCTTGTATTTGCGTGGTTTCCTGTGTCAGTGCATTGTAGGTTGGAACTTAATTTACACATGTGTTGTAATCTGTCTTGGGACGGCCTGATACCTGCCTGTTCAGGTACCAGGCCCTCCCTCTGGCACCAGGCCGGCTTTTTGGTGTAGTATATTTGAGACCCTAAACTTCCTATATTAAACAACATAAATGCGTTTTTGAATTCTAGGACTGCAAAATAAATTAGACCTGACATCTGAGCGGAACCCACGGTGGGAAGTAGGACAGAAAGCGTGGTGTTTTTATAATTGACAGTAAGAGCGATGCTGTAACTGAGCCAGTTGGACTTTGCTGGCTTCATAGAACAGCCAGAAAGCTGTGGGAGGAGAGACCGCCCCCTTATGAGGGTGAAATATTTTAAAATGCATGAAGGTAAAGCAACAGATAAAGCTGATAACCAAGTTAAAGTTGAAAAGCAGTATCTATGTGTGTTCCCCTGTTAAATCTGTGGCTGCTGTTAGAACTCTTCATATTCTGATCCGCTGTTATTTTTTCCTTTTTGCTGCTTTGGACTCATGCTGCCAAGTGTTACATAATTATTCAACCTTGTCTAGCTTTCTAATTGAGCTTCACTCACCTCTGAGTAAAACATGCTTCTTCTTCGTCCATTCTAATCTGCTTTGATGCAGGCATGTTAATCGTAAGCGTGGGATCTCTCCACCTTCTTCTCTCTCTCCTCCACTTTAATGAAAATTTAATGAGATTCAGTGAACTGGAGTCTCATTACAGAGTGCAGTGTGATACTATCACAGCTATTAAGGCAGCAACTGTAATCATTCATCAGCTCCAACAAAGTCATCATTACTAATTTACACTCTATTCATATCTGCATCTTTTATCTTCAGCTCTCATGTGTGTCTCCTTCTGCACGCTTCACAATCGCTCTTCCTTGCCTTCAATTATTGATGCGCTGCCTCTTCTGCGTAGGCTTCTTCTTTCCTCTCATCCTTCATGTATATATCCCCGTTCCCATTCCTGTGTGTGTGTTTGTGTAGAACTACAAGGAGCTGGAGCTGCTCAGGCTGGTTTATTATGGAGGAGTACAGCATGAGATCAGGAAGGAGGTTTGGCCCTTCCTGCTGGGACACTATAAGTTTGGGATGAGCAAGAAGGACATGAGCCAGGTAGAGCACACAAACACACACTTTTAGCCCCAGCCTAGCATGGAAGTCCGCTTCTGATTTCTTTTTTTCTTTTCGTTATGGAGATTGATGCCAAGATCAGTGAGCGCTACCAGCAGGTGATGCGGGAGTGGAAGGCCTGTGAGGTCATCGTCAAGCAGAGGGAGAAAGAGATGCAGTCGGCCATCTTTGCTAAGCTGTCCTCGGGCAGCAGCATAGACAGCCACGTTCTGAGGCTTGCTCACAGAGACTCCACACTCAGCAACGAGGTGAGAAGGCCCGGTCCAACCTGAAACCACTCAGTTTTATCACAGTAGTGAGGTTGCTATGTGTTCCATTGATTGAATCTGGGCTAGAAATCCTTTTATAGGCACCTGTGTTATGTTAATAAATGGACTGAACCTCTGCAGTTAAGTGGAAATTGTTTCTTCTGCTTTATGTTTGTTTTTGTCACATTTTTCAGATCATCAGACATCAGTTTTGCAGACAACGTACAACATTTACTTTTCAAATTATGATTTAATTTATTAATGACAAAACATATTAAAGTCGACCATTACTCTCCAATAGCTAACGGCTAGTTTTGTTGCCCTTGGCAACAATAGGTGACATGGAGTGCTTGGGATAACTGGGGAGGAGCTAATCTTCTTTTCACACGGCTGCAGATGAATCTCTTCCCACTGTTCTTGGTTTATTTCAGCCACAATGAACGGTTTTAAAACATGAACAGCTTGTTAAATATCATGGCACATTTCCATCAAATTCGGTGAATGACTTTGATTAAGCAAGTCCAAAACTGTCAGGGTTTTGTTTTTAGGTGTTTAGAGGTAAACCTGCTGGTTTGTTTCCGATCATTGCCCTGCTGCTTTATATGCTTGACGTAAGCTAACAAACTGATGGCTGGAGATTTGCATCAGGGTTTTGCTTTAGAACTCTCCCATGGATGCTACATTTGCCCTCTCTCATTCTTCTCTACATTCATTCAGTTCTTTGTTATTTTAATTTTCATATATCTGTTTTATCTTCTTTTTTTTCAGAATTAGGACTGGGTTTTATGTCATTTAGTCGTTTTCCAAACGAGGAAGCAAAGAGTTAAGAGCTGAACATTTCTAAGAAAACAGGAAGAAAATGGAATGCTCCGTATAGCCATTATGCATTCAGAATCAACTGTTAAACAAAGAAATTATGTTTTCAAAACACAGTAGTTAATATGTGCATAAAACTAAAAAATAAATAAAAACTCAATTTTGACTCCATGGAAACTAAAGCCAGTGTGTGTGATTAAAAAAAAAGAAGCTTTATGTCATCATCTCTGTGTTTACAACATTCATAATGCATTAAGCCACCATTGTTACTCAGACAGCTCCACTACCTTATCAGGACATCATGAAACACTTTTTGGAACAAAATCCTGCTGCTGTTGTGCATTCAGAGCCGGCTGGGTGGGTGGAGTCAGGTGCTTCTGTAGCACTGTATCTGACTCATCCTGCCACCGTAGAATTTTTTTTTCTTTCCTTGGACCGTACAGACAAGTCCGGGTTACTATATTGATTGACCACGCATTAGTTTTGCTTGTTAAAAAAGGCCCACACATCAAGGTGTCATCAGGCATCAGGTCTCATTGTGGCTACAGTTCAGTTCAACCACATGATGGAGTCATTTATCAATAATTCACCATTTTAACCTTTAGACAACAAGCCTTATAGGCTGTTTTAATAATTCATATCGTTAAAAACCATCCAGATTATCTTTGTCTGATATTACATTTGTGTGGTGAAACATTTAAGTGTCACAAAACAACATAAACAGAAGAAATCTGAAAGGAGGTTTATACTTTGTGTGTTATTTAAAATCTTATGAGATTTGAAGCTGCAGTCCTGAATGTCTGGGTGTAGAGATGGGTTAGGGTTAGGGTTCCGAAATCCAGAATCAACAATTTCAAAGCATCAGTGGTAATAAAGGGAAAGTACCATGTTTTGCAACCTGGACCTTTGGGCATGCATTACGTTCATTTACTCACCCAGACAAGTTTGGAGCCCCTTGGAGTCCTTCATGGGCAGTTTATATCCATTCGTTATTAGTGTATATCAGTATAATGGGAGTTAATTAGATAACGGATGTGCTTCCCTCTCTATAAGGCATTATCTGCTACAAAACTCACCAAACTTCACCAATGTTTGGTTATAAATCACTATCACTATTCCCCTGTGAGATCGGAGCGTCTCTGAGGTGCTGAGGTGCAACTATAACTACAATCCAACTACACTAACACACAATTACAATCATGTCATTCCAGTTGTTGTCTGACCAGGAATGTAGTCTGTATTTAATGGTGTTTGCTTAGACAAACCAGGGGCGTCGCCCGCGTGTGGGATGGGGGTGTTTTTAACACCCACGCTTTTCCCGGTGAGAGGGTTCAACACAGCTTGCTACGCCACTGCTGAAACAGCAGATTTGCGTTTGTGTGTTTCCATATTGTACAAATAAAATAACCAAGTGGACTAAGTTCAGCTTCCACAGCCCCCTTTCTGCAACCTGCTCAGACTCCAGCTGCACTGGCAGACGGCTGTGACGTCATTGAAATCACCCGCTAGTATAAGTTGGAATCTGTTGAATTAAAAGCCTGTAAAAACCCTGCAGACTCCAGCGGAGACGCTCCGAACTCACAGGGCAATAGCACTAGTGATTCTTAACAGAACACTGGTTAAATGCAGGAGTTTTTGGCTAATGATGACTTATTTAGAAGTTGCACTTGGGCTGCCCGATTAGCTCATTATTCGGATATACACTGATCACAAATGGATGTAAACTTCTCCCGAAGGATTCCAAGTGGTTCCTAACTTGTCCGGATGATTAAATGAATGTAAAGCATGCTATAAATAATGTGCAGGTTGTAAAAAACTACTTCCTAGGGCTTTGCCGGTACCCCAAACATCGTTACGTACCTTGGTTTAATGTCACAGTTTCTCTTCGGTCTGCTCACGGGCCCGGCGCGGCATGTCCGGGGTATCCGAGTTGGTGATGCGCTGGGTTCCGGCCTCAGCACGGGGGCCCTTGGTGCGCTGGTGCCCCCCATTCTCATACTTCATCAGGAAGCCAAAGTGTTCCCAAACAGGAGACTTTAATGATAAAGGAGGGTTTTCCAGCTCCTGCTCTCCCGGGTCACCGACCATAGCGAGAAGCAGTGCACCACTGTGTTTGGTTAGAATGGTTAGCAACGCAGTTAGGCGTCAGAGTAGAAACTCGGTAAAAGTGTGTACCGGACCAAATGCTCCGTACTGAAATATTCGGAAACAACTAGGTGTACCGGCACACCCCTGGTACTTCCACCTTTAAACCCAACAGATAGGATTCATATTCATATGTTCCCTGCTTCCTGTGTTTATAATCCGTATCAACAATGTCTGACCTTCTAATCCTTCTTCCTTTCTCAGGTCTTTATGTCTGTGGATGAGCCTGATGCCGGGAGTCAGGAGACCCCTAACGGAGAAGACAGCACTCCTGTCATGACCACCCTGGCCCCACCTGCTGCTGTGCCCCCAGAGGAGCGTCCTCTGGTAGAGTTTGACTCCCCCGACTCAGGTCTCCCTTCCTCCAGGAACTACTCTGTGACTTCTGCTCACTCTCAGATCCTGTCCAGCATAGACGACGGTCAGAGCACTGAGGAGGAAGGTGGGGGTAGGGAGGAAGGCAGGACTCCAGTAGGGGGCCGTCAGGACTCTCTCACTGAGGACAAGCTCTGCAGTCAGCTGGACAAACTTGTGACGAGTGGAGCTGCTGCTGAGGGGATGTCAGCCTCCCTCTCCTCTTACACAGTGCGTAGACTTTCCAAACATTTTTGTTCTTCTGACCCAGGGGTCTGCAACTCCAGTCCTGTATGGTATAGCCCACCTGAGTCAGATAACCAGGTCGTTGGCAAGACGGGAGAACTTGACTTCATGCCGGGGAGATAATTCAGTCATTTGACTCAGGTGTGTTGGACCAGGAACATGTTACAAAGATGCAGGACACACTGGCCCTTGAATGGAGTTGCAAACCCCCAACTGAGCAAAAAGTAGGAAAATCTGAAGTAGAATGAATATGTTTTATCCCAGTTCTACTTTAATGTTATTCTGCTTCTCGTTCATAGAGATGAACCAATCAGAATTTTGTCCTGATCAGTATTTTCTGTAAATTTCCAACTGATTCTGGCCAATCAGGATAACTTTTTTGGAACTATAGCATCAGAACCTAAAGGCAGCATTCAGACTGTTTTTCCTAGCCTCTCTGTATGTGGCAGTCATTAATTAGGAGCAAGATCAATGATTCAGAATGTGTCAGCACACCGCTCCCTGCTCTCCTCACCAGAAACTGTTGTTGCTTAGTTACGCTCAGCGGTCAGAAAAGCTCTGATTTTTAGCTTACTAACCAGCCAGTCACAGGTCAGCACCGATCGAGCTGAAAATGAGCTGGTTCTGATCCAGCCCCAGTGATGGTGACCATACCTGTCTCTTCATACAGATCGAGCTTCTGGACACAGTTGCCCTCAACCTCCACAGAATAGACAAAGATGTGCAGCGCTGTGACCGCAACTATTATTACTTCACCAAAGCCAACCTGGAGAAGCTACGCAACATCATGTGCAGGTAGAGAAAGCTGCAGGGAGTGTCTGAGTATCTAGTCAGTATGAGCCTACTGCATGCCGAACCATACTCACCCCCCACACATGACGAAGATTAGGCATATAAAAGTATTCAAACCTCTTTCGCTTATTTACATTTTAGAACAATGCAACCACAAACTTGGGATTTGAGCCTACAGACCAACATACGGAGGAAAATGGATTTTTGTCTGGTGTATGTTTGTCTACAGCCAGTCAGTACTTAGCAGGGCTATCTTTTGGTGCATTTAGGGCTGCTTGTAGGCTCAAATGGCAATTATGAGTCCATCTATTACACCAAATATATTGTGAGTTCATTTTATTCATATACATTGGGGATAACAAGTATTTAATACACCACTGATTATTGAAGTTTTCCCATTTACAAAGCATGTAGAGGTCTGTAACTTGTATCAAAGGTAGTCTTCAACTGTGAGGGACAGAAGCTAAAATAAAATGCAGAAAAACTTGTAGGATTCACCCCTCCTTGACCAACATGTCGTGATAGCAGACAGTCGCCTGTGGTGTGTCGTTGACTTCACCGCAATCTCTCGCACTGAGCTAGCATGTACAGTAGCGACAGTGGAGAGGAAATACTCCAGAACCTGGCTCAGTACTAGCAGCTATCTGCCACGACTGTCTGGGGGTTTGATATTAAGTCTTAAGACAGAAGACAAAGAAGACACACAGAACAAAATAAACTGATGTAAGAGTACTTTCTATTAAATAAACATGGAGAACGTTTAGATCCCAGTCGATGCCTCCATCCAACAAGACATCACAGCTGAGCCGCATACCAGACCAGGTGGAGCTTCTATGGAGACAGATCTACCAGATATTCAGTGTTGGGGAGAAGACTTTGTAAATTTATTTTGTTATAGAATACTGAATACCTGCTTTAAAATGTATTTTGTAACGTATTCTATTACTTGCTGAATCCTGGTACTGTATTCTAAATACTTGGAATACTTCCCCTTAAAAACATCATTTAAGTCCATTAAATGTCACAAAGTGTGCTGGTAGCTACTCCTCCAGGAAAACAGAGGGCATATTAATACTAAACATAAGGTACTGACCGGGAAAAAGTATTTAATCATTCTTGGGACAACACTGCTACCTCTCAGCGACCAAAACCAACCAACCAAACAAACAAACAGGTTTTTAACAGTAATATCTATTTCAATTATATTAGATTTTATATTTAGAAACTTTAAAGGAAGTTTAGCTGTTTATCAGCCACAGCCAATAAGGCTATCACAAATCACAACAACACATAATCAAGCTGACGTCATGTCAGCTTCAATCACTGTAACTATGAGAAATGACCTAACTAACACGATACAGACCCTGTCAAACAGTGGTAGAGGATTTTAGGTTGTTTTTGTTCATTGTTGCAGTGTCTTTTAATTTTTTGTGACTTTCACATACCTTGAAAGGCTGGCCATCTGGATGCTTTATGTTTTTAGTTTGCTGTTGAAATTCTTGCATTGTTGATGTGTGGCGTAGTTTCCTGAGACCCGCCAGAAAAAGTTTACACAACACTATAAGAATTTTCCCACCTGGATCATCACTAAGCTTTGAAAAAATATTTTAGGTGGTAATACAAATGTGCCGCTTCATTCATTGATGCCGTATTACAGCAGCTCCAGCAATCAGTGGAGTTTCCCTTCATACTTCGTAGTTTGATCAGAAGCATAAGCTGAGCGACTCTGACTAGGGTTGCCAGGTTTGATCTTTTCCCTCATTTTAACCACCATGGCTTTAGTCTGGCTTTTGTGAGGAATGCTAAAATGAAATCCAGCATCAGAGAGAGCGAGAGGGAGTGCCATTGAATGCATCATTTCCTTCACTGCTAGTAGGTTTATTTGGCTGCGGTTGTGGATCCAATCCCTCCAGCTCTGGGTCTGAATCCATACCTGGAGACTCATGTTAATGTTGGTCCTTGCATGTTGGGAGTGTTTCGGCCGTAGGATCTCTATGGTTACGGCGGCATGTTGTTTAGGGTTATTATGGGATAGTCTACACATAGCGAAGACACACATGTCCCAGAATTTATATCTTCATCTTTCAGGTGGAAAGTAGAAAACAGACAAGTATTCCAATGATATTATGAAATACCATGTTTATAAATAGTAACTGTAATGGAATACAGTTACTCATAATTAGTATTCTAAATATGTACATGTATTCCATTACTACCCAAAACTGCAGATATTACATCCAAGCAATCCTTTGTGATCGACATATTCCACAATAATATTGCAACAAAAATTGATCATTGATATATTATGCATGATCCTGCAACCAATATGTGTTAAGATGGGCATTGTTGGAGTCATGAGCAGTTTACATCTAAACACAGAGTTTTGAACATTGTCCATCAAGTTTCATTTTAAATGTTTCTTGTGTCCTCTACAGGATTTGTTGTGTCCTACAAACAGGAGTTTTTTTGTTCACTTTTTTTCTTTAGTCACCCTCTCTTGGTCTGGTCTGTCCTAGTGTGTTTTACATCGTTCCATACTCTTTCCATCACTATTAATAGATTGAACAGAGCACTGTGAGGTGTCGTCTTCCTGTGCAAAGTCAGATCCTACTTTGTCTTCATCTATTATATAAAATCAGTCAAAAAACCCATTGAAGTTTTGGGGTCTCAACAGGTATGAATGCTGTAGCCAGGTGCTGTATGTGTTTCATTCTGTAATCTTCACCTGAACAGAATGAGCTGAACATTTACTTGGGTGAGTTTTCATTCTGTGTCTCTGTGTGTCGTCTGCAGCTACGTCTGGGAGCATTTAGAGATGGGCTACGTCCAGGGCATGTGTGACCTGCTGGCACCGCTCATGGTCATCCTGGATGATGGTGAGAGGACGCTCTCTGTAGATTCTCCATCTCTATGGAAACAGACGGATGGATGTGACCCTCTGTATCAGTTGTGTTAAAGATGATGAGATTCCTCCCGTCATATAAGACATGATAAACAGGAAGTTGTTTCCTATTTGGATAACTAGTAATAACCATTTCACTTCATCTTCTCTTTCCTTTGCATTGATCCTCTGGACTGGTGGTGTGTTCTACACATAGAGCAGCTGTGAAAGGTGCATTAGCATGTTGCATTAGCATGTTGTCCTCTGTGTGTTCCAGAGAGTCTGGCATACAGCTGCTTCACTCAGCTGATGAAGAGGATGAGTCAGAACTTCCCTAATGGTGGAGCCATGGACACACACTTTGCCAACATGAGGTCGTTGATCCAGGTGATGATAAATGTGTGTGTGTGTGTGTATTAACAGAGTAAGAATCTGTGTGTAAACTGTGCTGCTCCCCCTGCTGTCAGATTCTGGACTCTGAGCTGTTCGAGCTGATGCAGCAGAACGGAGATTACACCCACTTCTACTTCTGCTACCGCTGGTTCCTGCTGGACTTTAAACGAGGTGAATGCACCGCCCAGCCTGGGTGAACATGTTCTTTAACTCACTGAGGGAGCTCTTCTCCCCAACAGGGGAAACCACATATTTCCATAGACTGTATAAAAAGACACCTGACCTTTTTCTCCTCACTGACTGACTTTAAATCAGACTGAGCACCTCCTGCTTTAAGAAGGCAGATGATGTCATACAATGAAGCAGATGGTTCAGGTGTCCATTCATTTACCTGAAATGTTGTTACTTCAACATTAAATGATATCTTTCTTTTTAAACAAGTTATAACCGGTCTGTGGTCTGTACAAAACATGTTAAAAAAGTTCTTTGCGGGAAAAATCTCTCACATTAAAAAATCTCACCTGCTCAATTCTTAACTTGGTGGTTGCAGATCACGCCCTCTCAACTAAGCTCTGGGTTTGCTACACGAGAGCGCCATAGATCTGGAACTTATTTGTAAGGTTTGAGGGCTAAGGGGAAGTTATATGCAAAATCATTTCATTGTGACGTAACAGTAAGGCACTTTTTTCTAACTGCTTGTAGAAGCATGAAATATTCTGACAGCAAAAATTTGCAGAAAAGGAAGGAATGTTCTTTCTTTATGATTGTAGTGCTAATAGAGGCAACAGAGACACAAAAGGATGAAAAAAGTGACATTTGCATAATATGGTCATTTTAAATGAGGGAAAATGCTTACAGAGACATGGCTTCATCATCATCATCTGAGTTTTGTTTTAAGGCACGGTAAGTTTAGTACGTGTAAACTTCTGACTTTGCAGAGGCTAATGGTTTTATGACACTATTGATTTCATATTTGGCATGGTTGTCTTTTTATACAGTGCATGTAAATATCTGCTGTTTTATTATGAACTGAACATGTCACCGTCATGAAGTCTATTTAGCGCTATGATCTAAAAGATGTTAAGCAACAGGTCAATATGTATTCTGTGTGTGTGTGCGTGTGTGTGTAGAGCTCCTGTATGAGGATGTGTTTGCAGTATGGGAGGTGATCTGGGTGGCTCCCAGGATCTCCTCTCGGCACTTTGTCCTCTTCCTGGCCCTGGCGTTGGTTACAGTTTACCGTGAGATCATCATAGACAACAACATGGACTTCACAGACATCATCAAGTTCTTTAACGGTACAACATATTTACGTTGTCCATGTTATTCATATTATTTCTATCATTAGGGGATGTGTTTTTATTAGGGGTGTCACAATCTCAAATTTTGATGAAAATCAATCAAAAATACTTTGCGATCTCGCACATTAAAATCCAAAAGAGGATCGATCTCACCTCCCCTCAGGTTTACATACTGTAGGGTGACTAGCATCAGTAGCACCAGTTAACAGGCAACCGTCTATTTACTCAAAATTGAAATTTATTTCCTTGTCACAAATTGGTCACTTATACAGTCAAAACCACACTTTGCATTTTTCCTAACAAGTAACTCCTATATATATATATATATATATATATATATATATATACAAAATTGTGCAAATCCGTCCTCACTCCAACACAAAAATACTGCTTGCTTGCAATGATTTAGGTATGTGCTGCCCCCTATGTTCAGGAAACTACACACTGTCACTTTAAACTATATTGGTACAAAAAAGATTCAATAAATGTAACTCCTAAAATTTAGATCTTAATTGGTGCATTAAAATAAATAATGTTTCTTTGCCTTAAAAAACAAACAAACAAAAAAACCGCTGCAGCGTATAGAGTACACGCTTTAACTCCCTTTAGTCATATATGCAGTAAAGTAACAATGAGACCAAAGCAGGCTATTAGAAATATTAAAATGACCTTTTTGGTTTCGTGTGACAGCAGTAAAAATGAATCCCTAATAGCGACTTTGTCACAATTTTAAATTCTACCGTCATAAACTGACTGTGTGTAATTTAATTGCCATAACTCAACAGTTTGCGAGGCTTGCGCTGTTTCAATATCAGCGGATGACCCTGCATTAAGTCACCTAACCAGTGTAGCCAACTTGGAGAATTTGTCCCTATTTCTAACGAATTTCCAGACCTCCTTGACGGCCTTTTTTCTAAAAAGTGAGTTCTTGAGACTGTTCTTTGGTGTGTAGAATAGAATGTAGTTACAAAAACAGAGTACAGTGCAGTTATTAAGATAAAAATACAGATAAAGTGGCACACCCAGGTTGTAATGTGCCACAGAGCAGGATACTTAAAGTCCAGGTTGCAGCTACGACACTATTGCCTGCCCCAGATAACACAGAGAAACGAGGAGGAAAGCAGGGGAAGGATAAAAACCGAAATCAAACCAATGCTAGCTGATGCTAACGCTTAGCCTCAGTGCTACAAGCTAGCTTTACTGTTTCTTGTACAACCCACAAAGTTGGTAATTAGCAGATGTTAATGCGTAGAGCTGAGCTTCTGATCGATCCGGCTGGCCGTGTCTCCCAGCCAGCTGCTGCAGTTTGAAGCAGCCGTGGACAGACATCCCATGAAGCTGTAAGCACTGCAGTACGCTGGCTGGTTAGAGTCTACGATGTTTGCTTTGGTATAAACTCCGTCATATCGCTGGTATTTTTATCCTCTGGTCTGAAGTGAGCACCATCAATTTCAAGGGAAACCCATAGCCAAAGTACAAATTCATGGCAGTTTAGTTTAGCTGCATTAAATGCAGGCATCCAAATACGAAAGATGCTGCCTGTTCTATGTGGGCTTTTTGTCTTTGGAAATGGGTTCAGTGTCCCTCCAGGCTGGTGTTTTTACAGCAAACAATAATGTACAATTTTTAAGAAAAATGATCACAATCCAAGTTTAATGAACACACTGACTCTTGATAACACAACCGCAGGATCTGATAACTAGAAACCAAGATGACTTCCCCACTGTCACAGATCAAGATTATGAAACTGTTAAATTAACATATTTGCAGTTATGCACAGTGAAATTTAAATTAACCTCAATAAGCATTTCAGATGGTGATTTTTTTTACATTTCATATGCGTATTAGCGACTATTTAAGATGCAACCTGCACTTTAAAGATGTTTACATAATTAAAAATAATTAGTGACATGTACAGAATGTGCAGAATATACCAGGAAGAAATATGTGAGCATCAAAATGGGCAGAGAAGGCAGGGTATACTTAAAGGGGGGTGGCACGTTCTTTCCAGGCAGACAGAGCAATTCTGTGGTACAGTGCAGTTTTAATATTACCGTAAATCGATCTGTCAGTTCAATAAATGATATATACTACCTATTTGAAATATTGCACTCACAACATGTCCGAACTTAATACTTTGACATTAGCTGCATGTCTCTTTAAGAGCTTCAGACATTGTCTTCAACATCATTACAACATTCTCGGAGCGCCATCTCAATCGAGCCCAGCATGTGGAGCGCGGATGCTGATAGCCTTTAGTTGCATTACCGCATGTTCGTCCTGGCTTCAGGCGGATCTTGGACCGCTACAGCGGGGAATTGTTTGGTCCTGCCTTGTTCCAAGCTTTGCCTGCCAAGACACCAACAACAATGCTGAGCAGCTGTCCATCTGTCTGAAGTTTAGTGAAAGTCTATAATATAATATGTGAGCGGCACGGGACGTACTGTAGTGGAGACAGGCCTGGGTCGTGTTTACTCCTCCAGAGAGGCTGTCCGGGAGAGGAAGCTGTTCATTGATTACTTCTTCGCGGAGAGAGCGGTGCCTTTTCAGCCACAACGGCTCTTTTAAAAGGATTGAACAAACATCTTAAGAGCATTCCAGTCTAAATAATTAAACCTCTTTTTAATGTTCCTGTCTCTGTATAGAAAACAGCTGGGAGATGAGGGCGTACCTAGGAGGAATCTGGCATTAAGCACTCAACATGGCGGCTGCGACAGTTTCAAAAAATTACTCAAACACATAAATTAACTTAAGAAACACTTTAGGCATGTTTTTTTTGGAGGGAATGACATAAGAATGTCATGAAAAGCTTTAAAAAGTGAATTTTACACGCCACCCACCTTCAAGGTACTTTTATTTTTATATTTTTTGTTGGAAAGGAATTTATCAGCCATTATATAGGCAATCGGCCTTTGCTACTGTTTTATATCAGTATTTGACCCAAAAAATTCATATCGGTCGGGCCCTAATCACAATAAGAGCATCTCCTTTAAACAGAGCACATTGTAGCTGTTACTAACTAGTAGCTACTAGCTAAGCTACAGTTAAACTAGGGTGAGCGTAGATGAAGAACAAGAAGCAGCAGACCAGAGCTTGAAGCCTCTCCTGCTACTATCAAATCACCGCTGTGGAATCAATAGGGCACTAAATCTGTTATATTGCAATGCCAATTTATCTGATATGGTAATTTGGCAATGTTGAATACAAGGTGTTGTAGAGAACAACAAAACAGGCGTTTTATGTATTTGTATATATTTTTTGAGTATTCTTTTGCCCCATTTCCACTATTGCCAGTACGGTACGGAACGGGACGCTTTGGCATGTTTCCTTTACCTGCGTCCGTTCCGAACCGACTCCGGCCGACCCCTTTTTTTTGGACTACTTCTGCCTTGGTTCCAAGCGTGCCGAAGTGACCCGAAACGCCCACCTATGGACTGATTGGTCGGGTAATATGATATCCCTCTCTCTCCTATGCAGCAGCGGTAACAGCTGATTGGTCTGGAGTAGTTTGTTTGTCTCAGAGTAAGCTATAGTTTAAAGTCTAAAATAAGCAACACACTGATGTTAACTGCAAGCAGCCTAAAATGAAAAAAGAAATCAATGTGAATTGCGAATTATATAAGTTTTACACAACGTGTGGATGTTCTAAATATATATATTATTGAATCCATGTATTTCATCATGTTGTCATATTGGCTGAGGGGTTAATGTTGGTGATTCCCGTTCGATAGGTCCAGGTTCACGTTTCGCTACTGCAGTGCTTAAATACTTTTCACAGTATGTTCAGGTTCACAGATTTTCTTCCTGGTTTCAGAAAAAAATTTTTCTAGATTTGAAAAAAAAAAAGGTTTATATTTTATTTTTAAATTGCTTTAGGTTTGTTTTAGGTTTTGTATTTCAATAAATGAAACCAAAATCAAAATTTTAATGGCAGAACAGTAATTTTAATTTGACATTTTTCAATGCATTTTTTCTTCTATTTATTTTTGTGTCAAAATATGATTCCCCTGACTAACATTATTTCAGAATGATTTCAGTCAGAGGCTTCAGTAGCTTTGCTAGAACAGACTGCTACTGTGTGGAGGAAACACTGAACTGTCTATAGAGGTTCTGGTTCAGACTGGGATGACTCTGTTCACACTGGGAGAACCTGCCAGAGCTCCACTTAAAGCCATTCAGAGTATTAGAAGATATGAGTTGGAGAAAAGGCTGTTATATTTCTGCTGTTCTTTATTATTTCCACACAGCTGCTGATACAGCTTTGGTGATATGAATGTGAGGAGGGAGATGATAATGTGTGATCTCATATGAAAAATAAGAACAAATGCAAGGTAAGGTAGAAATAACCAACATATATGAATAAACTTTGTGTATCAGTAGCTGTTTTAAATATCAAATAAATCAAATGTAATATAGACTTAGTCATAAAATGTCACAATTTATCTTTTTCCAAAATGTAAATGCTCAGCAGACAAGCTATCCAATTCATAAATCTAAACATTAGGAATACATGCTCTTATTGTTAAGTAGGGGCGTCTACACGGCTACTTGCGCTAATGATTAGCACTAATTTAAGTCTGAAAACATCACTTTAACTGAATAATGCGCATTTTTAATGCAGCGGTACCTTACTATGAAATGTACTGAAGCTATACAGTGACCCAACATGCATAATTCAATATAATTGTCTGATATTTGAATGATCAAATCAGAGCTATTTTACATTAAGCTTCTCCTGTTGTTTTTTTTTTCTCTCATATGGTATTATTTTTAGTGATATAACTGAATTATCGTTTTTCTCTTTCTGCATTTTGCGTCTTTTTTCGTTCGTCTCTAACTGCCGCGGTCTGACCTGTTTATCAGCCGCGCTGTATGACTGACATCTGTGACATTGTTTGATTTCAGCCTGATAGTGGGAGGGAGGCGATATCTAAGCCCCGCCCCCTCCGGGCACACCTCTCCTGCGGCCCAAATCGTCCCATCTATTCTATTGAACAGGAGCTACTGCGCATGTACAACTTATAGCAAGTCTATGGGAGCCTTGGGGCGTACGCAGACTACGCAGATGAGTGTAACAACCAAAACGCAGCTCCCCTTAAACTATAAAATATTTATCTTTCACATCTGAAAGACAACACACATATATTTCGAAATATTTTTATGTTATTTTAAATTATTTTCCATGTTTTATTAAAGGTAATACAGCAAGTTGTGACTGGTAGGACGGCGCCCTAGCGCCCTCTATTGGCCAGCTGCCACTGACTTGGAGGTAGAAGAAATTGCAAGCGATAAAAAATATTTTCAAAAACCTGCTTTTATTGCAATCATCCTGTCCTGGAGCTGACTTGAATTTAATATCCAACTAAAAACAAGCTGCAAAAGTATCCTTGTAAAACAAGATGGCTAGATTTACATCACTCTGAGCTATGGAAGTCTAAGTAGTACATTGGTTAAAAAAAATATCTCTTTTTCAAAACAAAAAAAATCTTCAACAACAGAAGAGAGATGCTTTTTGCTGGAGCTTTTGTTAAGCTAAACCCGCCCACTTCCTCGCCCACTACAGTTCCTCTGAGACGGTAATGGAAACATAACCTAACCGTTCCAGGCCGTACTGTACAGGCCCTGGTGGAAATAGGGCACATGAGCTGCACTTCTACTAAAAACCTTTCCAGCTAAATCAAAACTTACTTTCTGTTGGGGAATGCTACTTGAGCAGGAATGTGTTCACTAGCTAAAGAAAAACTGTAGACTCTAAACTCTAGTTGACACGGCAACGGTTGGCAGATCTGCCAGAAAGAGTTAGCACCCCCTGCTGTCCTGGTCGGGAATTGGTTTGCAACACTGACACACCAACGGAGAACTATAAGAGTTGTACACGCTGCAGTAACTAAAAAGAGTCTCTAGATGGCAGGCACCATCTGTTAATACTCATTATTGTCATGTTTATGTTTGCTGTTCCACTTGAATAAACAAGATTGTTACATTTATATTCTAAATAAATGATCAAAACTTGATCAATAGTGCCTAATGTAATACATCACACACAAATCATGGAAATTTCATCATACATATATAGTCTATCTTTTTTTAAATGAGATTTATTGTACAGAAGTTAACGAATAAAACCAATGATCGTAGATTAGACTGGAATCTAAAAGTGGCATAGACCTCTGAGCAGTAAGAAAAAGAAAATCAAGATTTGAATTGAAATGGGGATCTCGAGAATTGTGACATCCCTCGTTTTTATAGCTGTTTATTCATTATAGTATAGTTTTGTCTTCAAGGCACACCACCCTGCATGTTTTAGATATTTCCCTGCATAAACACACCTGATATTAATTGACGGTAGATTAACAGGCTTTTACAGAACAGCAATCATCTGAATCAGATGTTGTGAAGCAGGGTGACATCTAAAACATGCAGGGCAGTCTGTGTTGGTCTGTCACACACACACAAAATCATTGGAGTTTTTGGTTGTTACATGACAAAATGTGTCAGAGTTCCACATGTGTGTATGAATATTTATGGAAGTCACTGCAGTATAGGGATGGGTATCGTTTAGGTTTTATCCGATACCGGTGCCAACCCGGTACTTTTGAAACGGTGCCGGTGCTTAAAGAATACTCCAAAAACCCTCTTATTTAGTTATTTTTAGTAGTGCTGTCAATCAATAAAAAAATGTAATCTAATTTAACACAGGGTAGCTGTAAATTAATCACCATTCATAAATATGACAAAAAAGTTTTCAGTGTACAAATCTAGATGGAGTTGCTCTTTAAAAAATTGTTTATACATAATCAATCAAGTTTTTGTTTTGAACTCCACAATCACATTCACAATGTTTGTGTGGTCTCAAATGAAAAATAATAGTAAATTGAAGTAGAACTAACATAAATATCTGAATAAAGGTAACAGTTGGATATCAGCAGACTGTATTAAATATCACATAAATCAAATGTCATACAGACTAATATAATGTCACAATTGACCACTTTCTAAAAATAAACACTCCAGTTCACCACAACAGGAAATAAATCCTTCCGCTAATAGTTAGCACTAATTTAAGTCGGAAAACATCACTGAGTAATTTTTATTTTTTTAACGCAACAGTATCTCACTATGAAATGTACTGAAGCTATACAGTGAGCCAACAGGCATAAATCAACTTAAATACTCTGCACCGCAAACAATGAGCTGACATCTGAAGCGTACGAATAATTCCCACAGACAACCTATGAAATGATCAAATCACCACAAAGCCAATATGCTAATAATGATATACTCACAACAACAGTTTGCCTGGTTGGGAAGGAGAGCTGATGTGTTGGCTGAATTACAAACAGGGAGCTGTTCTGGGAATGTGTTTTTCATTGCGGGAAATTAAAGGGGGGGAAAAGTTAATTCTAGGAATGAATCAATCTGCGTTGGTGTGTTATTTTTGACAGCCCTAACGTTTAGCAGTTTTTTGCACAAATATAGCCATGCTTGCCTTTTCTGGTGATATAGGGAATCACTCCTGGCTGATGGCATGGCCAGAATCCACAGTGTTTGACATCTCCGGAAAAACAAGAACCGAAATAAGGCTCCGAGATGTGCGCTGCTTTTCGGTCTGTTTACTACCGTTTATGTCAGAACCGATGCCATGATGGCACCGGACATCGGTACCCATCCTTACTGCAGTATGAATGATGTCTGATCTGCTGCTGATTGAATCTTTAGGACAGGATGCTAATGTTTCCAAGTGTTTTCTCTGCAGAGATGGCTGAACGTCACGATGTCCAGCTAATCTTACGGATGGCACGTGAGCTGGTGCACAAAGTCCAGTCTCTGATGGACAACAAGTAACTGATGGTGGCTGGGAGGACTGGGAGAGTGTGTGCAGCCTGGTGTTACAGAGACAGTGTCCTGCAGGGGTCGCCGTGAGGGCCCTGGGAGCAGGCCTGACTCTGGAGTTCTGTTTACATGTTTCTTCACATGGAATGCCCATGGTGTCTGTTCAGACATGTGGATTTGTCTGCATGCTAGTGATTTTAATCACGTTGTGAATGCATTCTTCAGTCCCCCAGTCTTACAGTGTGTGTGTGCATGAAAACACACACATATTCTGGCTCTTCTCCAGTTTCGAGAGTCTCGTCCTTCACTGACTCTGGAGCCTCGTGAGCCCCACCTCTGGGAAGCCAGTGAGGAAAGCTAAAGCGCTGTCTGTTTGCCAAACGTGTTAATGCCATGCCACGGGAGGCCACAAGAGGGCAGGATTTACACACAACATTATTAGAGGAGCAGAAGACGTTGCCACGAAGATGCTTTCATCAGTGACCAAATGGACTGTGCCAACTACCTTTTCTCGAGTGTTTTATACAAGCATGTGTGTTTTTAGCTGTTCACCCCATTTTTAACGTTTTGTTTTTCTTGTCTAAAATGTCTTTGTAACACAAATGTTGCCTTTTATTGACAGCCCAAGGTACTTAGATGCACTTTTCTCTGAGAGTATCCTTAGTGGTGCTTATGATGGCTTCATTACACCTGCTGGAGGCCAGAGGCACAAAGTGGCAGTGGATGTATTGCAGCCAGTTTTCCTGCACATGACGTTAGGTGTTTGAAGCATGCGTGGAACAAAGCAGGACAGCACAACCATGAAGGGAAAAGCACACAGGCTTCTAACAAACTCCTCTCAGCAATTTTCTGGTTGGTCAAAAAAGGGAAAAGTACAAGAGATACAGTTTCGACCAACTGCCTGTGTTAGTTTCGAGTACTCACTTCAGTAATGGAGGAAAATCATAGTGACTGGATCCATCTGATGTCTGTAGCCGCGTTCAGGGTCTGGGGGGGGGGAGACATGCCTGGACAGGTTAGCAGTCCATCGCAGAGCAATATGGAGACGCAGGATAAACAACCATGCGCACACACACACACACTACTTACAAACATGTTTGTGGACTGTGAGAGAAGGCTGGAGTACCCAGAGAGAATCTGTGCATGCACAGGGAGAACGTGCGATCTCCAATTAGAAAGAGCCCAGGATGGATAGTGCTACCAACTGCTCTATCTAGGACACAAAGTCAAACTCAGGGGCCAAATCCGGCCCGCCATAGCCATTTATATGGCCCTCTAACCTCTAGAAGACTCTACAAATCGATTATTTAAGTTATATTTATGTGTACCTTAATGCAAAATTTAATTAGTGTTTACTTCAACAGCCCTAAATCACATCATTATGTCAAGATGTTCAGTTTTATATATTTTCAGCATAAAATTTAGCCGGGCTTTCCCTTGTTCCAAAGGGACTAAACACACATTAGGGCCAATGAACACTCATACTCAATGTCTTGACAAAGAGACCTACAAGCACTACACAATTTCAATTCAGTCCAATCATACTAACATTTTTCCAAGTCGAGTACCTTTATTAGCAAATTTCCTAGTAACAATGTTATCAAGTTCAGTTTGTCATTCAAATTGTCTCTTTTAAAGTTTTCCAGGGAAATCCAGTAGATTGCATCGAGTCATTGACTCCAAGCATTCACTTCTGTTGCAAAAGTAGATAATCTGTTGCTTTGTGTTGTCGACTTTGCTGCAATCCATCCTACTGAGGATCCATGTAGAGATAGTGGAGAGGAAAAACTTCCCTTTAACAGGAAGAAACCTCCAACAGAACCCGAACCTGGCTTAACCGCCTTGTCCAAGTGATGTACTGTAGGAGCATATTTTGTCATGCAGACGCTGAAAATGGAGAAAACGCAGATCTTCACTTTGGACAGAGTTTTACAAAGGATTGTTTTCTGTGCGTATTCGTGTGGATGACAGGCCAAACCGTAAAAATGAATATCTCTGTTCTGTCAGATACCAAGACTACCTGTGGACAAGGCACAATATAGCACAACTGGGTGGAAACACGCTTCATGTCGGCTCAACCCCAACATTTAATCACTTGATCCTGTTCCCATTGCAGACATTTTCTGAACATTTCTTTAAGATTTGTTCATAACTTGTTCAGTTGTGTTTGCTAACAGACAAGACAAACTCATGGGCATGAAAACATGCAAAAACTGCAGGATTTGGATTCTTGTATTTGAAATCAAATTTCTTTTTTTTCATATCACATTTTGTTTTTAGAGCTGAAGGCTTGTGTTAGCTGTAGCTTACTTAGCAACAGCTTACCAGCATTACCTCTCAGAGCCAGACGACGTACAGATTATTACTCTGAGCTGAGTGGAGAGTGATCATTTTGCTCCTTTGCTACAAAATGGGAGAGAAGGGACGAGACGGCCATGAAATGAGATGTACTAGAGAAAACAGTAAATAGTTAAGCTACTTGGAGCCAAACAGCTGCTCTGTTAAACATGCACATTTTTTTAAGTTATCACAAATCCAGGTGCAACCTGGCAAAAGCCAGATCTATGTGTAGCCCCACCCTGTTTCCAGTCTACACATCGATCTGGAACTGCTCCCATAGAAGGTGTCTGAAATAGGGAGGGCCATCTGGTATAAGTGTGAGCTAACAGGAAGCGCCAGCCATATCCGCCCACCATGATTTATCTTTAGCCAATCACAGTAACAACTCATATGAGGTATACCTTACCTTTGCTTCCCTTTGCTCATTTTTATAAGAAGAAATTGTCTCTAGTTCTCCAAAAACAGATTCAGTAGGTGCTTCTGCGCGTACATCCACCAGCACAGCCAAGTTTGCTTCGCTTTGCTTTTGCTCCGCCCATGCGCCCGCCCCAAAGCACAATACTAACAAACTATTGGTCCGCAACACCATTGGAGTTGAGTTGGATTGTTTAGTTGGAGCAGTACAAGATGGATTTTCATAAATGCAGCTTACAAATATAGTTTTAATGAAGCATAAGGAGTAACTGAATAACTGGGTTCTTTGTTGCTGAAACAGGGCCCTATTCAGTGTCCAACAGGACTTGGATCTTTAAGTAGTGGAGCCGAAGAGAAGCTACAGCCTGACCCGCTCGCTTTAGCTAACCACTGCGCAGGTTTCATTCATCCATCCATCTTCTTCCGCTTATCCGGGTAGGTTTCATGTGGAAGAAAAAACTATAATAGAAAAAAAAAAAAAAAAACTTTTTCATTTATTATTTTAGCTCATTTAACTGTTTTTGAGTAAATCAATGATTAATGATGCTAAATTATTGTCTCCAACCAAGAAAAGTCTGGGTTCATGTTAGCATTTTCTGTGTATGTATGGCTTCTCCCCTGGTACTCCTGCTTTAAAAAACATACAGGTTAGATTAATGCGAGACATAGTTGTGGGCGTGGTTGTTACTGAGTTGGCCCTCTGATGGACCTGCTACCTGTTCAGGTTTGCTCCGCCATCCCCCAGTAACTGCTGGGAAAGACTAGCCTGCTCCACTTCAGGTAACCCTCAGCAGGTTTACATGGGTGGGAAAAATGAATCCTTTAAACTGCACCTGCCGTTTTATGGCACAAAACAACCTCATCTGTTTATCGTAGCACCGCTTCTAAATTCTGATGAGGACATTTTCCTATTTTGATTCCCAAACTTCTTGCTGTTTTAAAGGGACAACAGCCACTTAATGTCAGAACTATCTGGGGAAATCTGGATCAGGTGTTACTGGAAACTCTGGTACCAATAGCACCTCAAAGGAAGAAGAACTCCTCAGTTTTAGACTGCTGTGATCTGAAGACACTATGCCATTGGTAAACTTGCTGCATTATCAGTCCTGTCTGGAAAAAATGGCTGCAATTATTCAGTTGGATTTTCATAACCAGCCTAAAAAAAACCCCCAAAACAATTAAAAACCAGTTTGGGTTTTTCTGAAATCCCAGAGAGGACGGAACTTCCTCTACATCCCGCTGATCAGTGTTGTAAGGAGGCTAGTTGGAGCACATTTATGTTTGACTCTGGAGGGAATCAGGGGGCCTTTGTGATGCTGTTTCCACTTTGCACCATCAGTGTGACCCTTCTCAACATGTCCAACATGGCTGCATTCTTTTGGTCATCCAGCATGGACCTCCACCTGTGATACAAGTGCCAAGAGTCTTCCCCAAATACTGAAATGTACTGTAGTCATCTGGCTCTCTGATTAGTCTGATCCCAGGAACAGGTGGTGGTGTGGATGAACCTTGCCTCTGCATCCGCTCCCTCCCCACGGAGCGATGCAGACGGAGGTTGGAGTCGGGGGCAGGTAGGAACAGGGGTCTGTGGCAGAACTTCTTCCAATCAGGACATTGTGTACCAAAGCCTTGAAACAGCCCCCTCTGTGGCATGATGACAATGTGCAATTTCATACTGCATCTTGAAGACTGACTGTTTGCTATGTCTGTAAAATATTTTTGGAAAGTGTTCTTGACTTCTTAACTACTGTGCAATTTCTGTTGTTTGGGAATTCTATCAAAGTCTATATTCCTGTACATACATATGAACCAAAAGCCCAATATTTGTATTGAGACTGAACATATAAATATATATAAATAATATAAATCTATAACTTATTTTCAGATCTATTTTTCTGTTGGTTCTAGCAGCACTAGTCAGAGGTGTGCAGACTGTGCTATACGTTGACTGTTAAGTGTTCTCTATCAATGTTGTGAACTAAGATTTCGAATTATCTAGAGAGCTAACACTGACTGCATTGCCAAACGTGTATTGGTAAGGATGTGTAGTTTGCCTTGAATGTAATGTGTTCTTAAAGAAGAGGTGTTTCATTACTTTGCTGCTGTTTTAGTGAAATAAAACCTGAAACATTGCTGCAGTGACAAACATGAATGGACTGTTGGGTGTTTCTACGGAACCAAAGACGTCAGTGAACTTAAGAATCATGTTAGATGCATCTTAGTGCAAAAGGTGAGTATGAAATTGTTTAAAGTGGACGTTAGCAATTCTCCACAAACATATGCCGTAATCCTTTGAATATTACTGACAACACTTTAACACAAACTACTTGTCAGATACTATGTAACTGTATTAACGCCACTATTTGATGAATAAGTCTTCAATTCTATTCAGACTATTTAAGTAGCACCGATTCACAACAGATGTTCCACACAAAGACCCAGAGGTTGTTAGTGTTCTACTGCTAGTGCCAAGCTATCGTCATTGAATGTGTTAGGATCATGTGTTGTCCAAGACTAAGAAATAATCTAATATTGTTTCTGTGAAAGCATTAAGAGATGTATGTCATCTGGAGCTAAAATACCGAGTACATAGCGCTGACATGAGCAGGCCCGGTGCTAATGCCCTCAAAACAATGCCTAAAAAATGATTATCTAAAGTTTGCTGTAATTCTGTGTAATCTGAAGCTTTCTGCTTTTGCTGTTCATCATTTCCACCGTTCAAAGTATTTCACAAAATCCTTATTGATGCTGGTGGAGGTTATTGAAGCTCTCGTCCTTCCCACAAATAAAAAATACTTTCCCCACAGATGTTGGTAACCTACCATGAAAAATAAAAATTGATCAGGCACTTTGCAGAGATTCTGGTGCTGGAAGATGCTGCAAAAAATGGGCTGGCTTGATAATTGAACAACCAAAAATTTGAAGTGTTCCACTTCTATCTTTGGCATTACTGAACTAGGCTTACAAGCTTTCAGTTAGAAATAAAGATGGCGGATTCTCTCATTGTTTAGCTGGAAGTCCATGACTTTGTTTAGCAGCTCCTGTGCAAGTACTGCAAGTAATAGTTCAGAAAATGTAAAAGATAAACTGAACGGCTTAAAAACAAAACAATAACAGTACACAAAAATATCTCAACACCTGGGGTGGCTAGGTTATGCTTTTTCATTCCTACAGATTCTAAACACACAACACTCTTCATTTAAAGGCTAAACAGGTGGAACTTTCATGATATGTCTCCTTTGAACATAAAATTGAAAGCGGAACAAAGAGTTACACATATGAATGTATTTGACTGCAGAGGGGCTCATGTTGGATGAACCTGTGGGGATTTAATCTGAAAGTTTCAACTCTGGGCTGGGCCACACCCTCCCTCCTCCTCCCTGTCTGCTTACATCCTTGTTCTTCATTCTTATCAGAGACAGACTGACGTTGAAGGTTGTTAAAATGAAAACCGCTCTCCTGGTCTCTGATACCACAGACATTGGAATATGTTCCGTTTTTACTCTGTAGCCCCATAACGTCTGACCCTGTGGCTAGGGTCCTCAAAGATGGAACACCTTTGGGCTGAATCAGAACAGCCAGAATCACCGTCAGACCTCACAAATCTGATTTTGGAAAAATGTATCAAATTCCAACGAACATTCCTAAACCTGCTGGAAAGCCGTCCCAGCACCAAAGGGTGGGCTGACCTCATACTAAACCCTGGGGATTAAGAATGAGATGTTCTTTCAGTTCATGTGTGTGGAAAAAGTAAAGCAAATAGTTTTCCTCAATAGAAGTCATCTGCTGTTACGGACTAATCCTGGGTGTCCAGTTCTTCAGAGCTACTGTCCTGCAACTTCTAGATCCATTCCTGCTTCAACACCATGCATCTAAAGTTGCAGGACAGTAGCTTTTGTAGAATTCAGTTCAAAAACCCTGGTTCAATAAAACTCAGCAACACGATGGCAGCAGAATTGGTTGCATTAATCGGAGCAGATTTATGTGGCCCGACAGTGAGTGGCCGTTTCCCTTTCATTCCCAGAGGTCTAGTAGGGCATTATGCTCCAGACACCGTGCTGCTTTATTTTGCGCCACCAATCATTGGCAGGGCTTCCTGCGTGGAGAACAGCCTGGCTGAGATTCTTCTCTCAGCAGTTCTTCAATCTAAGGTGGCCCCAGTGCCAATAATTAAAAGTTAAATACTACATTTAGCCATCCATCCATCCATTTTCTTAACCGCTTAATCCTTAATGGGTCACGGGGTGCTGGTGCCTATCTCCAGCTGTCAATGGGCGAGGCAGGGTACACCCTGGACAGGTCGCCAGTCCATCACAGGGCAGGACAAACAACAACCTAAGGACAATTTACAGTGATCAATTAACCTGACAGTCATGTTTTTGTAATGTGGGAGGAAGCTGGAGAACCTGGAGAGAACCCATGCATGCATGGGGAGAACATGCAAACTCCATGCAGAAAGACTGGGCCGGGATACGAACCCACAACCTTCTTGCTGCAAGGCAACAGTGCTAACCACTGCGCCACCGTGCTACATTTAGCCATTTTAATACAAATAAAGATTAAATCACAGATCTCCAGCTTTGCTTTTTAAAAATCAAATTTAAACTTATTGAATCAAGTTCAGGTTAATAATTTCTATTTGAACTAGAGGAGATTAAATGCCGTCCAGTATGGTGGATGTTTTAGGACATCCTCAGTCTACAGAAGCAAAGCACAGCTTTTTATTCTTCAAGTCCTCATCCCTCTGACTGAAAGGCATGAGACTAAAGGTATTCAAAAAAAACACTGAAACCAGAGGTTACGGAATATTTTTCGTATCAGACCGTATTTTTTTTTTAAACCGTGATGGAAAAATCTGAAGGGCATGAGTCATTTTGACAGACTGGATTTCAAACCCTTGAACATTTGAGTTGAGATTTTCAACTTTACACAAGAACAGGTAACAACAATCAAAATTAAAAAACAGATTCCCACGAGAAAAGACCTGGAGACTGAATTACTGATAGAGTGCATCGGTGACTGGAGGTGCCTGTCTCATGTCAATGTGCCCCTGGGCAAGGCACTTGACCCAAGCTGCCTAATAATCTGCGAATGTGAATGGGTTAATATTGCTCCAGTGTAAAGTGCTTTGAGTGGTCAGTGTGAACAAACTTCAATTTTATTAACAGACATGTCCTTCCTCCACTGCGAAAATAAGCAATTAACTAATGTTCAGGAGAGTGTGGCTGCCTGCTAACAGAATGACCAAAGACGAAATGAAAACATCCAAGAAAAACTCCTGCTGGGGTGACCTCTACGTGGTCATCGTCAGCAGCAGCACTAAGGCAGCAACTAATCAATCAGAAGAGACAGTGATACGGAGATGAGCAATAAGCATTAGAGAGATATCAGTTGGTGAGGTCAGGAACAAAAGAGGGAAGTAAACCATCATTGTGGATCTGTATCTCCTCTCCTAACGATCATAATGGGTAATTAAATTGCTTAGTTGCTTAGTTACCCGGCACAATATATTGAATTTTATAGAGGAAAATCCCACACTGCTTCAGTTTCCATCGTTAACCTTCAATAAAGCATTTTTCATCCTGCAAACTCCATTTCACTCATGTCAAACTTGAGATTATAAATGAGTGCTTTTTGCCCCCTAGTGGAGAGTTTGCACCCAACGTTTCGATTTCTGGCATTATATTCAGTGAAAATAGGCCTTGTAAAAAAAATAAATAAATAAAGAAACCCCAAAACAATCCAAAACCTTAGAGGGAAACTATTGAGGCCTCAAACTGCAGTATCTATCTATATGGGGACAACTGGGCTGGCTTTAGGCGGTGGTGGTGGGCCACAGCTCTCTACTGGACCATCATTAAGATGAAATAAAATAGAAGCAGGTGGTTTTTTTTTTTACATCACTGCTCACTATTTACAATCAGCAAGTAAAGGTAAACAAATAGGTACTTATTTAAAATCATTTTCAATATCTATTTTAAAAAAAACAGACAGATAGGCTTGTTTTTTTTTAAAAGCATCATTTATCACTTCCAATACATCAAACTAAACAGTACCCATGACATTGCACAATAAAAATTTCAACAAAACAAAAATTAAAACACAAAACAGGTAGTTCAGCTTACATAAGCTAATCCCCCATTTATAAATACTGGTTTGATTTTAGTTTACTGTAGTTTCTTACAACAGAATCACAGTTTGTTTTTTCTCTCGAAACATCCAGAGGTCGCTCCTACAATTTGAGTGTGACATTAATGACAATCAGCAGACATTCGGTGGTGCTGAGAAACCATACTGCGTCTCATGTTAAGGTACGACACTAAAGGCCAAAGGTCCTCCTGGAGAAGGGGAGGGAGAGGCGCCCACAGGAAGAGCAACAGGGCTGATTCTGGCGAAGACGTGAGCGCTTAGATGAGCCGCAGGTGGAGACGTCTTCCAGCCTCGGTTCCACTGTTACCTGGACAGAAAAGTGGGAACAGAGTGTGAGTGGACTGTTTGGTGGACAGACAACTAACACTGTAGGTAATCTGGGGTTAAGTGCCATGCCCAGGGGCACGTCGATATGTGACATGATGAGGCTGGAATCGAACCTACAACCCTCCGATTACAAGCCCATCTACATGAGCCAGTCACCCCAGTTCCAACCACACATGTATACAAAATCAAACTTTAATTATAAAGTGCTTTTCATACAAAAACAAATGCAATTCAAAGTGCTATATAGAATAAAAATTAGGCCACATATATCCCCCTCTCATGTGCAAACACTCATATGCAACATTAAAACATTAAAATAGACAATAAAATGGACACTGGGCCCAGTACAGATGAGCCAGGTTAGATAAGAAGACACCAATAAGGGAACCATCTGCACCGGCAGCAGCAGATCAACAGCAACAGCCGAGGCAATGACCCAGGGCGCCCAGAGGAGGGGAGGCCGGGACCCCCACCTCCACCCAATCACTACCGGGAGAGCACCCAGGCAGCTACAGCCAACCAACGCTATCGAGGCAGAGGGCTCCCACAGAGGAAAGACTGGAAAGATGTGTATTTATTTGTGTAAAATAACATGAAAACATACATAAATAAATAAATAAGTTAAATAAATAGATAAATATACAAATAAATAAAATTAACGGGATAAATACAGGACCAAGTAGTAAAGCACTGATCAATAAAAGCAATCAAAACATTAAGTGCAAATACACAGACAATAAAAATAAAAATAAAAAAATCAACCTTCATCACATTCATCACCTTCGCTCTCATCCTTTTTATGAATATCAACCTTATCTTCTATTCCTGCCTCTGCTGCACGAGGAAATAAGCAAAATGTGTAGAGTGTTTCTGTACACATTTAAACTTTAATTACTAAGTGTTACAAACAGACAATTCTGTTAAAAACTCACCGTGTCTCAAAGACACGCTGCCACTATTCGGGTTATGGTGGAGTTAAGGTCACTATTGAGGTTTCTGAAACATTCAGAATAACCCGTTTACATGCGTGAGCAGAGAGAGGTAAAAAAGGAGAGAGCAGAAAGAGTTGCTCCCGTTTACATGGGATCTGTATGCCAGAAGGCAAATACTAGAAGTTCCTTTCACCTCGCCCTGATGAGCTACCCGATGCTGCAGGATCTGAAACTGAAAAATGACTTCAAATAGTTGCTAAAATATCCTTTAATGTCACAATACCTTTTTTAAGGTGTAGGGTAAGGACAAGTTAATTGATGATTATATTTGTCTGCTTGAATTAAATACAGACTATAGAATCACAGGGGAAAACTAACCACCAAACTAGACATTCAGTCTTTGAATCACGTTTTAAAATAAGTCATTTTCAACATTAAGGTGTGCATTAAAATGAGAACAATCCTGTACTTAATGTGAGAGCATGCTGGAGCTAATTTGCATAATAGTTTGGTAAATAGGTGCTACCAATCTGTGATTTCACAGGTGTTTGATTTTGACAATGGAGGGAAATATAGTGTGCTTTCATGTAAACTTCTGACTCTGGGGAGAAGTGCAGCAGAAGAAGAAACAAGCGCAGCTGCCTGGAGCGGTAGTTTGTCGAGCTCCTAGCTCCGCCTCCCTCTGCTTATTTACCCAGAAACATTGTTTGCTCGCTATGTAGTGTATCATACCATAAAGTATTGTTATGTTATTCAGATACAGTACGAACATAAACGTATACCTGGAGTAGATATTTATGTTAAAACAATGTCAATGCTCGATAATCTGCTTGTCCTTATTTGCCTTTCTCTCTTTAATCTTTTTTTTTTACTTTTCATTTTGAGCCCTGATTTTCCTTAAGGAAACACAAGACTCTTCCCCTGTCTTCCTAGTTCCTTCCACGGTTCTCTCCAGCTTCTGTCTCAACGTGTTAACCAGCAGAAGCACATGAGGGTCGTACCATTTACATTGATTTGAGAGGGGTGGTGGGGCCCTGCACAGGATGAAAATTACATGTATTTCCATCTTTAGTCGGAAAAAGATGTCGCGGCAAGCAGTCTTCCTCTCTCTGTGTTTTTTATCCGTTTACTAATCCTCGCCTACTTTCCTGACAAGTTGGCTCTCTTTTAACTTATGATCAGATTACCCGTTTGGGACTGTCTATCTATACCTTCCTCACTGTGGTCCTGTCAAACTCACCACCTTGCAGGCTGTCCGATTCTTCCTGATGCTCCGTGGTATCTCTGCCGACACTACTGTGGCATTCGTCCCCAGAGGCGAAGCCAACGCCGGATTGGCGGGCCGCCTTGTAAGGTTTCGACTACAGCTGGCTAACTGATCTCAAGCTACATGCAGACAGACCAGGGGCTGTATTCACAAAAACTCTTATCTTACTGCTAGGTGTTACTCCTAACTCGCGCTAAAAGGTCTTACGTAGGAGTTGTCGTCTAAAACCTATTCA
The DNA here is from genome assembly GCA_028564705.1 of Apricaphanius iberus. NCBI lineage: Eukaryota > Metazoa > Chordata > Actinopteri > Cyprinodontiformes > Aphaniidae > Apricaphanius > Apricaphanius iberus. The sequence continues at coordinate 1,467,605 of JAPXFQ010002465.1, read as the reverse complement.
CAAACGCACTAAGAGCTACTTTTACAAATTCCTAAATGTAAGATAAGAGTGACGTCCCGTTGCTATGGAAAACTTCATTTCCTATGTATGAGTAAATAGACGGACAGCAGTGTGATTGGTTGTTGAATGACACGTGTAAAACCAGGAAATGGAAAACTTCAATGTCGATAAAAGCGTGATAATGAACAGCGCAAATAGCAGAAATAATGCACGATGACATCTTTGTGTCGCCACGAGACTCACACTTCATACAAGCTACACACAATAGTCTACTTACAGAGAGGGTCAAGTCTAAAAACGAAAAAACGTGAAATGCATCATATTACCCTGCCTAATGCCAGCTGATAGCTGGGATAAGCTCCAGCCCCCCCCTCCACACGACCCTGAATTGGATGAAAGCGGTATAGATAATGGATGGATGGATGCATCATATTAAGGGAGTGATTCCAAGGAGGCTGTAAACAATTGTGATGATGAGCACATCAGCCACATCTTAAATAGATCTCATGGACGTGGGGGGCGCCTATTGACTATATTCAAAAGTACTTTGGATTGTAAGAAGACTACAACGACATCTACGGCTTAGAGCTTCCAATTGGTAAAATAATTAAACATGGAAAGAATTTCCAGTTATGCTAATGATACACAATTATATCTATCCATAAAACCTGATGAAACCAATCAGTTACGTAGATTACAAGCATGTCTCGAAGACATAAAATCCTGGATGACTGAATTTTCTGCTTTTAAATTCAGACAAGACAGAAGTTGTTGTCTTTGGACCAGAACCTTTAAAAAGGAAACTGATAAATCAATATCTTCATCTGGATGGCATTAATTTGGCCTCTGGTAATAATGTAAAGAACCTCGGTGTAATGTTTGTCCAAGACATGAAATATTAAACAGGTTTTTAAGATTTCTCTCTTTCACCTCCGGAATATTGCTAAACTTAGAAACATCCTGTCCAGGAGTGATGCAGAGAAACTAGTCCACGCAGCTGTTACTGTAAGGCTGGACTACTGTAATTCCTTATTATCAGAAAGTCCACAAAATGCGATTAAAAGGCTTTAGTTGATCCAAAATGCTGCAACAAGAGTTCTGATGAATATTAAAAAGAGAGATCACATTTCTCCTGTTTTGGCTTCTCTCTATTGGCTCCCTGTTAAACCCAGAATAGAGTTTAAGATCCTCCTCCTTACTTATAAAGCCCTTAATAATCAGCTCCATCGTACATCAGAGATCTGATTGTTCCATATGTTCCTAACAGAGCACTTTGTTCTCAGAATGCAGGTCTACTGGTAGTTCCTAGGATTTCTAAAAGTAGAATAGGAGGCAGATCTTTTAGTTATCAGGCTCCTTTTAGTTGTAATGAAAGACTAGGCTTAAAACATTCCTTTTTGATAAAGCTTATAGTTAGTAAGTACAATTTTATGGAACCAGCTCCCGGTTTTAGTCTGTGAGGCAGATACTCTATTTTTAAGACTAGGCTTAAAACCTTCCTTTTTGATAAATCTTATAGTTAGAGTGGCTTAGGTTATCCTGAGTTATTTTTGTAGTTATGCTGCTATAGGTTTAGACTGTTGGAGGACAGACTGACTAATTTCCTTCACTCTTCTACTTTTCTATTCTACTACACTCCAGCTATATATTTTTTGCCATTATTGTGATTGTTAACCCAGTTTTCTCTCAGTATTTTTCTCGCCATAGAAACATATTCTATTCAATGACTCATCACAATCTGCTGGAATTCCTTACATAGAAAACTTAACTGATTGGAATGTTTGTATTATTGTATTAAAATTAATTTTGTTGTAAATTGTATTGCATTGAAATGACATTTGTTGTGAATTGATGCTATATAAATAAAAGTGGGAAAAAAAACCTGAATAAGACTGATGTGATTCTCTGAACCCAAAATCAACGTCTCTTCTTTAACTCCTCCTTTTAAAACCTCCGTCACCGATCTAGGTGTTAAAATTGATTCCTCCCTCACAATGGATGCCTATGTGAATGCTATAGACGATCCAGTTTCTTTCATCTTAGGCGCATTTCTAAGGTCAGGTCTCTACTTATTAGATTGCATCTGGAATCTGTCATTCAATCTTCCATTACCTCACGCTTAGATTATGCCAATTCTCTACCATTTGCTGTTAGCAAATCCACCATTTCCTGGCTGTAGCTGGTTCAGCACTCAGCTGCACAGTTTCTAACGCGCACCAAAAAGAGAGATCACATAACTTCCCTTCTTAAATCGCTTCACTGGCCTGCCCCATTCCAGATTAATCTCAAAATGTTATTATTCCTATGTAAAGCCTTACATGGCCCCAACCTTTCTGTTGGAGCTTATTAAGTCCCACCATCCAATTCGGGCACTGAGGTCAGCAGACCAACTATTCCTGGTTGTCCCCAGGATGTAATGTAAATCGTGGGGTGAGAGGGCGTTTGTTCACGGCGCCCCGAAGCTCTGAAAGACTTACCATTGCTAGCTTGACAGTCGTCCTCCCTAGAGATCTGTAAGTCACGTCTTAAGACATTATTTTAACAAAGCCTTTCATTAGTCTCTTTTTCTGTAACAATCTGAATTTCTTTTTTAATTTACAGCTTTTAATTAATTCGTTGACTGTTTTTATCCGTTTATGTTTTTATTTATACTATTCTTTATTGTTACTTTACAGTGCAGCACTTTGTTCAGCCAGTGGCAATTGTGAAAGGGCTATATTAATAAAACTGGTATGGTATAGTCCCTTCTCTAGAACCAGCAACATTAAACAATAGAAAAACTCATCTCCAATACAAACCTGAAAAAGCCCAAAAAGCCCTATCTCCATAAAATGATGATGGTGCTTACAACAATTCATTTGACATTCCATACAAACATTTCAACAAAAATAATAATACTAACAATACTAAAGCATACAGAGGGAGAATATATAGGTTAAAAAGCACTTGGCCTAAAATTGAACCCTGGGGCACACCACACACCAAGACCATAGAGCTGTCAAATGACACCAGAAAGAAAATTGTGGAACTGCACCAGGCTGGGAAGACTGAATCTGCCATAGGTAAGCAGCTTAGTGTGAAAAAAAATCAACTGTGGGAGCAGGGCTGGACGATATAGAAAAAGAGCATATCGATAAAGTAATAGTCATATTGATCAATATCGAATTAATATCACAAAACGTAAAATATATATTTTAAGTGCCTCCTCAGTCATTTTGTTATTCTTCAATGAACTAATTTTAACTAAGAATTAAATTAATACATTTTTCAAACTTCTTTTTATCATAACTAAATTTGTAAGACATAGAAACAAATCAAGAGACTTCAGTAAAGTAACATCAGTAAATACAAAGAAAAGTTATAACCATTATAGTATACATATTTTTTATTTAATTATTCAATTAAAGGCTTATCTTGATGCTTTTTAAGGTACTGTATATAATGTATAAAGAACTGAAACTGTCTTTATCTCACGGTCTGATCTTTATTCAGCCCTAACATTTACTGTTCTCCTTTAGACTCAAAGTTAGACTCATAGGTTTCCTTAGTATCTGGTAGATTTTACTATTAAACTGTATTACTTGGGTCAAATGGCTACGGTTATCCTTTCCTTAGTTTCTTAAAGACCCACTCCAATCATCTTTTCAGCTACATTAAAATGTTCTCAGTGGTCTTTAAATGATTATTAAACCATTTCAAGCCAAAATCACAAAATCCATGCCGTTTTTTAGGACAGAAAGAGCAAAGCAGCACTAGCTCATTAGCAATTGACCTCTCTGTTGCAGAGAGCTGTTTACACCAGCTTTCCTGCTAGCTGATAGCCCCTCACATGACTGGTGCATCAGAGTAGTTCTTTACATTAATTTGATGGAATTTTGGCCTGTTCCTCTGATCAGGACTTTGTGAGATATTAAAAGTGGTGGGATGCCACAGGCATAGGGAAGGGGGCTATAGTAGCAAATCTACAATAACTCAAGGATATTTTGAAATGACTGAAGAAAACATGCTTTGAGGTGAGTGAGAAGTCAGATCTGTGTGTTTGCAAACACCAACCATCTAACATCCTTAGGAAAGCATAGATATGAAACCATACCTGTGTGCTGTGGTCCAGCAGTCCCTCTGCTTCTAACTGGGATTGAGTCTCTCTGCAGATTTCTGCATCTGTGTGGAAGAATAAATAGAGCCTCAGCTTTGAGTATCAGCCCTGGACACACACAGTGAGGAGATGCAACCAATAGCATGCTGCAACATGTGAAAAATAAGCTGAATGGCACTGAAAAGACAAAAGAATCATCTAAAAACAACAAAGACAGGTAGGTTCATCAAACCACCAGCAGAGGGCAGAAAAGCTCTAAAACAAAAGACAACAAAGAGGAAAAAAAAATCTATCCTTTTAAGCTGAACACTGAGAACATGAGGCAGTCATGGCGTTGACACCAGAAACGAACAATAGGCTAGGTTAGATGGAGACGAACTGCAGAACTAAATAACTGGAAGCAGATGGAAGCATGGAATCCGATCCTCCACACAGCCACATGGTTTTGCTAAGATCAGGTTCTGACATGTGAAAAAGCTGAATTTTGGACAAGACAAAAAAAACTCAGCAACAGGCAGGGGAGTTACTGTACCTGTGATTGCTCTTTTAGGAAATCTGGAAGCTGAAATTCACCTTTATAGACCTGGAAAAACAGAGGGCCAGCTTTAGAACTCTGAACTGGACTGCTGTACTGACATGGAATTGAACTCCACAGGAAACAGAGACATGTAGAGTGGTTTGTTTATCAGCAGCTAACTGCTGGAGCGGAGCCGACGCACAGCAGGTCTGTCCAGGGATTGCTGGGGGAAGGGGGACAAAGTCCATGTCCTGCAGGACAGCTCTAAACCCTCTATGAAAGAATCATCTTTCTGAAAAGAAAAACCTGCTTTCTCCATTTCTACAACAAACCAGAACTATGTTTTTCTTAACACACCACAATAACAGATGGACCCAGGAAGTGACCTGGATGAACACACACTGGCGAGTAAAAAAAAGAATCTGGAGACTCTAAGGCCGGGAACATACTTGTTTATCATGGCTGCCTCGTGTAGGTTTCCTCTGAAATTAAAGCAACGCGTCTGCATGCGGCAGTATGAGCTTTACCACTAGGGGGAGTGTAGAGCGCTATTTGACCAGCTGTACGTACACTTAGTCAACGACGGCAAAGGCAGTAGGAAAACAAGCACAGATAGCAATAAATATGGTCTTCCATAACTTCAACGACACTGCTACAGTCTTTTTATGTTTTAATCGTTGCATTATCCTGCCAATTACCTCCTCTCTGGTCGCCAATGTTTGTTTCTTCACTCTATCCGGTCTGACCGCTATACTCTGCCCCCTACAGGAACTCTCCAGTAGTATTTACAGTATGCAAGCAAGTACGTCCCCAAGGCGCAGCCTGCTGCTTGTGTCAAGGCGACGTTACAGCGGTTTACACGGGGCTAACAAGCAAATATATTCCTGGCCTTGAAGTGGTGTTTTAGGAAAGATTTGTCAGATAAAGAAAAAGTTTCGTTTTGTAGACAACATGGCTGCCATCCTGGACTCGTTTAAAACCAAATGTAGATAATGATACCATGAGGCACAAATAAAGCAGGGATTCTAACCCCAACCCAAATAAAAACAGCCCGACAGGAACAAAATGAAATACAGTTGGTATTATTAACAAATGATGTGATAAATCTCTGAAAAACGTATTTTAGTAATTCAATTCAAAGAGTGAAGCTCTTTGCTACATATTTATTAAGCTATATTTTAATCAATTTTTATGATTATGACTTCCAGCTAATCACAACTCAAACTTCAATTTCTGAGGAAATCTCAACTACTAAATTCAGAAAGGTGTCCCTACTGAGATGCATATCCATGTAGTTGAGCAATATCACAAGAGAGAGTGATGTTGGTCCAAATATCAGAAGTGGTGTGACTTGGTCGTAGTCACGAGGCCACAGGCTGAATGCTGCAGTGGCTGTGAGTGAAATCAGGGATTTTAGTGTGCAGTCGTTTATTTTAGACAGATAATATTTTGTATTCACATCAGAGCACAGGTAGGATCAGCCAGCGGCTGCGTCTCTTAGCAGAGATTAGAACTTGCTAAGAGAAAGAGGTCCATTGGTGAGAGAAACCAAGTAGGAATCAGTACAGAGTTACAGGATCAGCCAGCAGCGGCTTCAAGCGTATGCGGTGTATCAACATTCTGGACTCCGCGTTAATATCTGCTCCGACTGAGCAGGACCTGAGCGGGTGCAGCTAGCATGCTGGGCTACAACGCTCTGCTACGACTACAGAGTTAAAGCAGTAACAATAATACGTGCTCCAAGTTAAGAGACTCAAAGTTCCCATTAGCACCATAAAAAGTCACTATATTTGTGGCGTTATAGAAAATGTAAGATAAAAAATTATCTGCCCTGTGTATTCTTGAATACTGATAGTTTCTGTGTGCTTTTTTATGACATGGTAACCACTCTGATTATAGGACCCTGTATGATTCTAGGCCAGGTCAATTGTACAGATTTCTGTTGCTATATCATGGGTTGGCATAGTAACCGTCTGATATCTAAGGGGCATTCTGACATTACAAAGATTAGGCTTTCTCTATCCAGCCAAAGAGGCCTGCAAGTGTAATGGTCTCATTCTGAAGAAATGATAGTTGTCAGGATTACTGAATCTATATAAGACTATGTAGGATGCTGGAAAGAAGGCCAGTATACATCTATTTCTGTTTAACACTGTCCTCCTTGTCTGATCAGCACATCTGATTAAAACCTTCTAAAACTATTGAAGGAATCCTCTCTCATCCTTTTTATTTATGAAATTCCCTGACAGTGGCTAGTTTCTTTTTTTTGAAACAGTTGCTAGGAGTCTAAATTCAAAGTCCTTTATAAATCTCCTAAATATAGCGACACAGTTTGCTGTGTTGGAAGAGCTGCTCCCTTCTGGATGAGATGAAGTCACGTGACTGTATGTAGTCACCCGACTCAAGGCAGCACTCATTTCTTAAAGGAGCATAAGCACCGCTAAACCACAACACATCTTTTCATTAAAAAAAAACAATAAAAAATGACAGACAGGGGCAATACGATGTTGGTAACGGTCATACATTTTTTGTATCTGTACATCTTCGATATACCGCCCAGCCCTACATTGGACCAACACCAGGACATGAGGTTCTCTCAGGACTTTCGTCTGAAAAAAGAACCTTGGTCCAGACATGACACTTGCGATCTTGTCTATTACGCTTAAAAATATATTTTCTACATGTTTTGATAGTTATAGATAATTGATATTTGATCAATATGACTCCTTTTTATCAATATGCATTTTTGGATATCATCCAGCCCTAGCAGCAGCCTTCACTTGTGTATTTTAAATTCTCACAAGGGAGCCAGGTTTGTAGGCTGAGTAGAGTCTTCATGATCTTTGGTATCTGGTTCCTCTCTCTCCGTCCATAATTCAGACTGATGCAGTAGATGCATTAGATTGAAACTGGGCAAAAAATTAATCTTCAGCTTAAGGTGGGATCAGAGACAATTTTTTGACTTAGACAGTTTACATTTAACAAAAGGTTTGCCGTTTCACTTTTCTCATTACAGATGGAGCACGTCTTTTTTTTTGTTCTAGCACTTCTACTGGACTGTACTACTTCTTTCTAAAACATCAATTTTTTTTGAGAAAATGCATTAGGAATGTTTTTAACTGCATCTATGAAACACAGCAACAAAATGCATCATTTTCAAAGCCTAACCTAACCAGTTACCCACTTCTGTTTCATATTGGTACAAAGGAAAGGAGTGGAACGTGTTTAGCGTTTTCACATGGTATGGGACCTGCCTTGGAGGTAGTATCGAGGTCCAGGTACAAGTGGATGCGGATCGTGTGAACACAAGCCGTACTCTGGCTGTACCTAACAACGGAAATGACGACACCGCCGGCCAAAATGACAGAATCACCTCACGACCACAAAAAGACCAAAACAACGCGATTCAAGCATCCCACAGCAACACAGCAGGATACAAAAGTGCAGGTTTACTACAACACTCATCCTGTAGATGGCTTCAGGTAGCAGTTAGCCATTCTAGGCTAGTTCTGTGAAGTCTGTACTTCTAACTCCCTTGTTTGTTGGATAGCTACAGAATTATTTGTATACCGCCACCTGCTGTTTGGATGTAGTCCGTCATGTAAGACACTGGATTCAAGTACGGGCTGAAATTCATGCATTTTCTCTGGCTGTTTTCTGGCACGGCCACACATGTAAAAAGGCCCTTAGAAAGAGACTTATACAGGAATACATGAAAATGGGTCTGCAGTGAACACACACGCAGACACACACACACACATAGAGGATAAAGCTGGTCTTCCATCATGTTGTATCCTACAGAGATTCAGTGATTAAACTTTCCCCACAACATAAAACCAATGGTTAATCCACCTGCGTGCGTGATAAAGGCGTGTGTCTGGAAGTGGCCAGAAGTGGAACAGAATGTGATTCTCAGAAATGAGACGGAGAGATAAGAGCATGTTTCTGATTTGCTCCATCTTTACCTTCCCTTAGCGTACAGTCTGGAGGCCAGACCGCTCTGAGCCAGCCCAGAGTGAGCTCACACACACAGAGCTAAACAGACAGCCTTCAGCTTGTACATCAAGTCAAACGCAGGCATCCAATTGGTCCTGGTTGAGTCTCAATCTGAAGATGCAGATCAATCTGACCTCTAGAAGCAGATCAAAGCACTGCTGTCACTTCTGCTTCATGGGATCCTTTAACATAAAGCCAGGTTTCCTTCTTCCTGCAGCCTCCCTCCTTGGGATCCATTACCACTGAAAGCTGCATTACGAATGCTAATAAAAGAGGTATATTCATGAGGTGATCTTTCCACTGATGGAGGGAAAACAAGCTGATCCAACAGATGGCAGGACCCTCACATGCTGGCTCAGTTCCCACTCTGCAGAGACAAATGCTGCATTGCCGCTTTCTTCTCATCTTGCTACGGCTAAATGAGCACAAAGAAGCTGCACCATCCAGCCCCTTCCACTCATGTTGCCCTTTGACTCTAATTATTACCCTATTATTTCCCTTTCAGCATTAACTGGTTGGTTTAGTTTCTTTACTTTAGAAAACTATAAATCAGAGTGTAATATTAATTCATAGGACTAGAAAACGTAAGTTGTATGCGGTTCAAAAGAAAGAAAACGAATGATTAAAAGCTGTTTATTTTCCCAAGCTTCAATCCAATTCCAATGCTGAGCAACAGTATTTCTTACTTTGATCACATTTTGTCACGGTAAAACCCAAAACTTCAAAGGTTGTAACTGGGAAATCAAAACTGCAGAATTCTGAAATGCAAAGGAACTGATTTTTGGTTCTTCAAGCTTTTTGTAGCGGATTTCTGCTCAGCTGGTCACAGCCTGCAGGTTGGATAACAACCTGTCAAAGCAGCTCCAGGTGCACGTCTTCCCATGCAGCTCAGATTTATGACGTCCATCACTAGCTGTCCTTTCATGTGTTTTATTTACGGGTCCCTGAGTAAACCAGAGGGATTCTATCTGCAAAAAATGTCATTTCAATCAGTTTTTATCACTTTGCAGTTACACACTAACTCATACTGGTCCATCAAATAAATGGTCCATCATAGATTCTCTTTACTTAGTGAAAGTAGCAAGAAATCTGAGCACTTCCAATAATTTGAGCTTGATCATTGTGGCAGTCTGTATGTTAAACCAACCTTCAGTTATGGAAATAAGCTGCAAACATAACAGCAACAGACAAAGGGTCCTCAGTGAAAACACAAATCTATAAGATATTACATGGATTCAGTTTTAAAGGAAATGTATCCAAATGTCCAACATATGTAAAGCAGAGCTAGAAAGTAAACTACAGCAGCACAGATGCCATGATGCCAAAATGACCCTGTGGATCTGAACGTTCACATGATGAAAGTTTGAATAAAACCCAGAAAGCCTCGCTCAGGGTGAGCCCTGCAGAGCCCGTTTGGGCAGGAACCATCCCATTCAGGTCAGCCAAAGCGGCTGCTGGTACAAGCAGGAGGTCAATCGATTGTGGTGGAGCCAAATAGAACCCTGCTGAGCTTCAGCCTCCTCTCTCAGAGCAGCTCCCAGTGACTCAGCTCCCGTCTCAGGAGGCTAAACGTGCTAACGGACCAGTGTCGAATTCCAACCAGCAGGGGAGAATGTTTCAGCTACACGCTTGTCTGCTTCCATCTCACATGTGAGGAAACATGGAGGGGATGCCTTAAACAAAATGCATTTATATGAAAGCCCCCCAACCAGAGTTTCAATGATCTGCTTTCAGAGAGCAAAGTTCTACCATTTTTTAAAAAGTCATTTAAGACTTAAATATAACTATGGTATTAGTTTTTTTCATAGAATTGTGTTGACTGTCAAACAATCTAACATTGCAAGCTCCTATTCTGTGTCTGATATGAACTGTATATTTCTACCCATAATTGGAATTTGTTTGACATTCATTCATTTTAGTTGCTGTATTCATGGCTAACCAGACACTCACCCTAACCGTAATATTAGGGCTGTGGCGATTCGTCAAGTTACTCAATTTACTATATTCCAAAAATGGAGGCAAAAACTGCCTCAAAGCCTCGTTAAATTCCTATGATTTCCTATGATTATGACATTATAGCGCAGGGATCTGATTGTTCCACACCGACCGTTGTTTTGGATGAAACTATGCGAAGCACACCACTAGTGGGTGATACAGTTTGAATTTAGTTGGCGCGATGGCGGAGAGTAAAGATGTCCATAAACAGCAGAAAATGTTAAGATTAGGGTCATTACATTCTAAAAGCAGAAAAGAACAAAGTACAGTGTATATACTGTAAAGTAGAGCTGGTGTACCACAGCAGTACGAGCTCAATGATCCAGCATCAGAAAACATCTACATGCTGTTTCACCAAGCGTCACTGAAACAAGGTAAGGTAACCTAAAGCCTTTATTGATGCTCGCTAATTTTAAAACTGTATTTGTAGCGATGTCATGATGCTGTTTGACTAGATATGATGTTTAGCTTTGATGTTTTTAAGTAGTAAACTTATTCACGTTCAATCGCAAGAGAGCCTTGTCCACACGTAGGCAGGTATCTAAAAAAAACATTTTTCTAAGGTTTGGGCTGTCATCCACACGTAAACGCCACAAAAAAACGAATCCTTTAAAAAACTCCAAAGTGGAGAACTGCGTTTTCTCTGTTTTCAGTATGTGTGTGGACAGATGAAAAAGTGGCGTAACGTCACTATCTGCGACAAAAAATGCTCCAACATCACATTTACAGTGTCACAAATCAACAGACTTAATGCTGCGCTAGGACCAAAGTAAAAAATGAATAAAGAGGGGCCAAAAGGGGCCCAGGGTGGGTTTGGGACTGTAGCACCAAAATAAAAGCAGAGATGTTCTTCTAGTGAGGATCCAATCTGAGTTGGTCACATTTTAGAGTTTTCAACTGTTAAAAGGACATTTAAAATCATTTTATTTTGCTATGGTTTATGTGACAATGTCGTCTCAAACTCTGCTTTTCAAATAATTTAAGTGATTGGCAAAAAAATAAAAAGAATATCACAAAAACATTACAAATTTTCACAAAAGCTGTTTCACAAAGTCGATGGACAGTTAACTTATATTATTGCTGTTGACTGTCATTTTGTCAAATAAATAAAAACTATAACTGGGCTTAGTATTGGACTTAAATGTTGGAGTTGGAGTTCTCTGGGTTTTTTTGTTTTTTTAGATATAAAGCAAATGCTTGACCATTTTACAGCCACAAAATTTTCATTATGCATGATTTGTTTTGTTTACATAAAAACGTAGAAAAAATTATCCGATTCATCAAATTGAAAAAGTGCTAGATTAATCGATTACAAAAAGAATCAATAGCTGCAGCCCTACCTAACATTAACCAGGGGTGTCTCCATCAGGGCTCTTTGCCCTCGAGCCAGAGTCATTTAATTTGGAGTATCTACCAATACTGAGTTCCGATCCGATACTTTTATAGATAATATATATAAAAAAAGAATAAAGAACAATATTAAATTAATGTTTTCTTAAGAGTCTTAGCAGAGATTAGAACTTGCTGAGAGAACGAAATCAATTGGTGGGAGAAACCTAGTAGGAATCAGTACAGGGTTATAATTAAGATTTCAGAATTACTCTCATTCTCACTCCAAAATATTTTTTTTCTGCATTTTAATAGGTAACCCAGGATTGATGTCAATCAGTTTGGTAAATGTGCAGGCTGCACATACATTTTTTTTATATCTAGTTCTTATTTCAGCTTGATAATGATTTAAAACAAACAAAAAATAAATACTATTTAATATGTTATCATTTTGAAAAATGACAAGTAAAAATACACTATTACCAGATTTATTGACCCTGTCGGTCAAAATGCGATCTCTGGGATGTGCTTGACCAGTAGGCCTATGCCAGCTGGCTGCTTGCTGTATCACAGCCGTTAGCTAGCCCTAACAGAAATGACGGTTGTTATGGAGACGTGGCTGTTGTTGCTAGCCAGATCAGAGGTCTAACAGTAGCAGGGTGACATCAATGTTTTCTTTAGACTCTGAGTAGTTCCCGGGTAACAACCTGCTTCATTATGGCAGAATTACAGGTTTTTGTTCAGTTTCATCAAAAACAATTTGAACTAAAATTATTTCTAATTTAAGGCAAGATTAAAGATATATAAGATTTTCTTATTATTGAAATATGAAATTAGAAACGCTTACCATAAAAAACCAAAGGAACATATTTATACAGGGCATGCTTCTCCTGTATTGCTGCACTGATTAAAAGGGGCCAACACAACGCACCCTCTGAACTAAAGGAGTAATAATGTCTCAATGAAAGGTTCTCCCTTCTATCTTCATGTGGATGGCCTGATGAGGAGGAAGCTGTTGAGGTGTGAGAGCCAGAGCCTGCTATGATAGCAGAGTAATAACTGATCAATATTATATGATTAGCTGGCACATCATTTACTGTCCAGATCTGCTGAATGAAGAACTCTAAAGACATTTTCGTCTCAGCTCTCCACTCATCTCATTATTGCTTCTTCTGTGAAGGAACTGGGAATTTATTGATCCCAATATCCATTTCTCACCAGGGATCAGAACAACTCCAAAGTCACTTAAGGGATATTGATTGTGGCTTTCAAAGTCAAGCATGATGATTCTGAATTAGAGCAAGCTGGAAGAAACTCTGCTAACCTTCAGTCTAATACAGACCTGACAAACACATCCAGGAGTTTCATGTGTACAAGGTTAGGAATGAACGTCTGTTTTCTAAGTTTATCTCAGATCATTTTTTGGTTTTGTTTTGCCCATTACTTATTTGATTCACATTGGGTGAGATGGAAAGTGCAGAAACCACCTCCTTTAATTCCTTACCCTTTGCTTGCTAGTCTTGTTACGCCAATGGCAGTTAGTTAAAATCCATCTGTCATTCTGACCAGATGATCCCAAAGTCTCATCTAAAATAAATCTCTGTAGAACTGATCTGTTGGCCTTCTTCACTAAGCAGACTATCCAACAGTTGTTCTTGTAACTGGACTTGAAGCATGGAGAATTGAACACAGCTACCTATCTTCAGTAACCTTCCTGGAAATCAGCAGAGCCACTGCAGCCAAGAACTAAGGGGGCATTCACACTAGGAAGGTCTGTTAGTTCACTTGCTTTGGTGGTTCAGACTAAATGTTTTTCCTTTTTTTGCTTCAGTTCCTACACTGAGTCAATGCAGCAAGACCAGAGTTTCTTGAAAAAATGTCTGCTGAGGTCTTTTAGTCACTGAGCATGTAAAAGCAGCGTAAAACTAGGAAGCCATGTGATAATAGCTCAACATATTTTCAACGTATTTGACCGATCTTAAAATGGTGATGGAAATAATCTGGTGACAGCACATTACTGAGGCTCTGTAGCGCATTTGTGACTGTAGACACAGACTGGAGGTGGCAGATCACTGCAGTTAACTGATGCAAAATGAGTGGAGATTTCCTCCTACTGAAGCAAACAGAAAAGCTCTTTCTTCAGAGAGTTTTGCTGAATTCTGACCACTTCAATTTGAGAAATGCTCCAATAATTTCAGAACTATGGCTGAAGTGGGCTTTAGCCTCCACAGGCATTTCACATGATCATAAAACATGTAACTTATTCATCTGCATGATGTGTGAATGCATTATTTGGATTCTCTGTTAAGTTTGTTCAGATTTAATAAAAACTAAAATGAATGCAAATTAACTTCTGAATATGTTATCCTGTAAAAAACATAATAAAGTTATATAATATAAACTGTATCACAACATTTGATACAGCTCTAGATCAGTAATGAGCATGGGCTGCACGGTGGACCAGGGCCTTTCTGCATGGAGTTTGCATGTTCTCCCTGTGCATGCGTGGGTTCCCTCCGGGTACTCTGGCTTCCTCCCACAGTCCAAAAACATGACTGTCAGGTTAATTGATCACTCTAAATTGTGCGTACATGGTTGTTTGTCCTGTCTGTCTCTATGTGGCCCTGTGATGGACTGGCGTCCGGTCCAGGGTGTACCCCGCCTCTCGCCCGTTGACAGCTGGACCACTTGAGGGATAAGCGGTTCAGAAAATGGATGGATGGAAGACCGTTTACCGTAGATTGTGCAGAACTAACATAACCTTATAATATGAATAGACTAGATTGATGTCACTGGGAGGCATTTGCAGCACCACTAAAAATGCAAAAATCAAAACAAAACAACAATAACTTCTCATAATATGCCACAAAGACAGGTGCCCGTCTGGACAAATAATGCAGGGCTTTTTGTTCACTGTCAGAGAAAGTTTGGTTGCATTCACACCTGATTTGCTCCCACCAGGACTTGTTTGGAATAACTCCAATTCCACCTCCTCAGCTGGGTCTCGACTCGCTTGTTTGGTGCGCACCAGAGTTTGCGGAGTTGTATTCACAACAGCGCAAAAGGTCCGGACCAAGGGAGGAAACAAATTAGACTTTGTTTTAAGCAAACTAAACGCTGGTGGGAATACGCCCTTCAGGTTCTGCCCTATTCAGATGATACACTGGGCTCTGTGTTTCAGTGTTTAACCCAATCTCTCTCTCCTAGAATGTTCATTGGCTAAACTTTTAATGCAAATAAGTATGCACCCTTTTTCATCCTAGATCCTTTAAAACTAGCTCAGAGTTCATCTGTTCAGCTGTGCACTCTCCTAGATGAAACCACTAAATGAGCAACTGCTTGCCATGAAGTTTTTAGTTTCCTTTAACATAGAAAGTACTCCTGGCTTTCTTAAACTGGCCATGGCAGATTACTGCTCACACTGAGCCAGTTTCTGGTTCTGCTGGACGTTTCTTCCAGCTAAAGGCCAGTTTTTCCTCTCCACTGCGGCTACATGAATGCTCAGTATGAGGGATTGCTGTGAACTCAAAAATAATTTACCGGCTTCCTGTAGCTCAGAATAAACTTTAAAACAATTTACTAGTTCATAAATCATGAATGGCTTAGCACCAAAGTATGTTGAAGACGTTGTTACTATGGCAACCCTCCAGACCAATCAGGTCCTCTAACTCTAGTCTACCAATCATCCCAAGAATCAGAATCAAACATGGAGAAGCAGCTTTCAGTTTCTATGCTCCACAAATCTGGAATAAACTTCCTGATGACTGCAAAGCTGCTGAAACACTGAGTTCATTTAAATTAAGGCTAAAAACACATCTGTTAGGAGCTGCCTTTGATTCATTAACAACTGTAAAATCATAACAATGTCTGTTTTATTGTTCTTTATGTTTCTGATGCGTTTTCTGGTTTTACTGCTGCTTTTATTTTCCGCTAACCACCAAAAGCTCCTTGTTTTGCCTTGTTGCTGAAAGTGTGCTATAAAAATACATTTGCCTTGCCTTGCTGTCACCACAAGTTTGACCAAGTTTTTCTTTTATATTGTGCAGTACCAATAGGGTTGGGCACAGAGAACCAGTTCCAAATAGCAACTGGTTCCAAACGTCCGGTTCAGGAAACGTTAAGATTTTTGAGAATTTTGATTCTTTTTTTCGGTTCCTAAATGCCCGCAGTGTGAGCAAACAAACTAGTGCGGGCCCAGCACTAGTTTGTTTCTGGGGTTTGTATTAGGTATTACTCCGCCCAGCGAGCCCCATGAAATGTCACTTGTCTGAACCATAGACTGTGTAATCCTCTGAACAACATGGGCTCCAAAGTCTGGCTTCATTTTAATTTACAAAAGGATGGATTCGTACAGTGCAACACCTGTGATAAACTTATTAGCACCAAAAGGAGGATGTACAACAAACATGACAAAACACCTTCTGCAGCTGCGTGGTATACAGTGTGGTAATGAGTGTACTGGGTTTGATGTGTTGAACATCGCTCTCCTGATCCTGTCGCTTCCTCCACTTGGGACAGTCAACCATCAGCAGCAACTCCTCGTTGGAAACGGAATCAGGTACATGAAAATTACGATTGCCTTATTTTTTCACATGTTTGAATAAGCTGGTTATACTACTGACGCTAGCATAAGGCGGTCTGTAGCTGCAAACCCCATTCATCCTGGCAGCAAGCAGCACAAATTGCTGAGTGCCACAGAAAATTAACGTCGTATGTGGTAAAAAGGCTGCATCCCTTAGCGATGTAGAGTCGCCCACATTTAGGTAACGTTAAAATAAATAAGATTAACTTTAAGCTAAGTAACTTAGCTGGTGGCTACTTCATCTACCCCTGACTTAAGTTACAGTAACAGTTCAGGTTTAACTTTATTGACATATTGACAGAACAAATAAAAATGGCCTGAGTAAAGGCTTTTTCAAATTAAGAAAATTATGGGGTTTTTCGCTCCTGCACCTCAATTGAGAACCGTATAGAACAGGAATCAATAGTGCGAATCGGAATCGTTAAAATGCAAACGATGCCCAACCCTAAGGACTAAGGGTGAAAAAAAAAAAAAAATCCATTCACATAAGAATCTTGATTCTTTACTTAACGGTTCTGAATAGATTTTTAAAAAAAAATCGATTTTCAAATAATTTTTTTTACATACAGCTCAGGCTTGGAAAAAGTTTAAGTTCACTTTTTTATAAAGTATATTTAAGTAGAAGTTTACTTTACAAAGTCTTCACTTTTCACTCATTCTGTTGTAAAGGTTTAAGATGTAGGAAGGAGAACATCCGGAAATTTATATATATTTTCAATACTATAGTGAATTAAAAATCTGCAATATTAAAGAATCTCAATTGAAATTTAATCACACTTCCCAAAAAAAAAAAAAAAATCATAAAAGAATTGAATCGGGAGAAAAGCATATAGTCTCAGCCCTACAAAATGGCAGCTTTTTTTAAACTAATATAGATTGCGAATCGATTCTGAATCATATAGTCACTCCAAGAATCGGAACTGAATTGTTTTGTTGTTGTAAGATTCACATCCCTATTAAGTACCAATAGTAAGATGAATTTCTCTCTTGAAATATACTTATGTTTTCATGCAGCAAATTGACACCGGTGTAAAAGCAATTGTAACCTTGTAGTGTTGAAGTTGGACCACAATTTCATTAAAACACAGTAAACAGACAGGATTTATGTAACACTGTTCAAAGCCTGCCAAACAGTCAAAGCACTGTACACTAGAGTCACATTCACAGACATGCAGATCAGTAGACAACTTGGGTTTAAATGCCTTGCCTAGGGGCATATAAACATGACAGGAAAAGCTGGAATCAAACCCACAACTTTGGGATTGTGACATAACTACCTTACCCACTAAGCTAGTCATCCAACTGAGTGAAAACACATTGGTCACTTTGTAAAGGCACCTGGCCAGAACTTATAAATATAGGGAAGCCCAGCAAACAGCAGAAACCCTCCAACCCTTCAGAGATACTGTATGCATCAACTTTGTCAACATCCATATAAAAGCAGAGCAACAGTCACTCGGGAGTAACACAAGTACCACCCAGTTAAATCTTAACAGGACAAGCTTCCTCAATCATCCGTAATGTCCAGCCTCCACAATGCAAACAGGCCCTCCAGCAGCTGATTGGACCTTTACTGAGGTGAAACAAGGCTGTAGATGACTGCGTAAATATTTCAGTGTCGCTAGGTGACAAATAGGAAAGCACATAAAGCATTCCAAATGGTGCGTCAACATCCAGCGGTCACATCTTACACAACAAACATTATGTGCTAATGGACTACAGCCTTCATGTTTAAGCAGTTTTTATAAACAGTACTACTCATACATTTTTTAATAAGTTCCCTGTTCCCATTTTTGACTGCGACTGTAGTTATGAATAAATGACAATGTCTGTGTTTTTTTTCTACATCCTACATTATTACTTAATGGCCTCATCTCACCACTAACATCTCATTCAATAGTTTTTACATTTTTTGCAGTAAAAAAAAAAATCTGAATCAATTTTTATAGAAATTTTAAGAATTGAATCAAATCGATTCACAAGTCCTAAAAGTGCTTTAATCGTTTAATATAGTTTGCCTTTTTTACAGCTAAAACAGGAAAGAAGTGCAGACAGCCGTTTTAGGCAGAAATGTTTCTCATCCAGTGTTGTGTCATTGAATTACAGCCGTATACATAAGGTCTTCTTCTTCTTCTTTGACTTTTCCCTCAAGGGGCAGTGTTGTCAATTTAGCTACTTTGATGCTATTTGTAACAACTTTTTCAGACCCCCTTAACAATTTTTTTTCCAAAAAGCGCCTAGCGACAAATCTAGTGATATTTCTGACCACCCACAGCTACTTTCTGTGACACTTTGTCGCTGTTTGTTCCCTGCAGACTACAGACCCGATGTGCTCTGCTCTGAACTCTGAATGACGGTATGATCACACATGATAAACCTCTCGGTTCATTTCACCCAGCATCAGAGAGATGGAACTGATCTCACCCAATCACTAAAGAAGTTGTTTCTTCAACGTGAATTAAAAACTTAAAAAAAGGAATGTGCACGAATATAATACAGATCGTTCTTTAAGCCACACAAACATCATTCTTTATCTATATCTATTTATATACCTTATAAATTTGATACCACTTCTCTTCTCTCATAATAATATAACATGTTCAACCGTTTCTGTTAACATGTTTTCCCTGTTTAAATATTGTTTTATTTGATCCTAATCTAGATCTACAATCACTTCCTCCTTTCTGTTACTCCCCGTTTTACTCATTATACCAACATTCCTTTGAAAGCTACAAAAAAAATTTTTTTTTTCCTCTGGTCATCTTTACTTAAACTTTTAAGCCTGCCTTTTATTATTTATTTTATTATTTTTTATATGTCTGACCACAATGGTTTTGCAGACAGTTTTTATTGCAGACCGGTTTTATTTGTATTGGATGTTGTAGAAGAAAATAAACACTGCCATATTAGTGGCATCATCTCAATATAAACCTTGGTCTTTAAGCATACATATTCTGTAAGAACACTGTCAAATTACTGTGTGTTTCTTATTCTTGCATACTGATAAACTTTTACTGTTTTTACATTTAAAAGTTTTTTTTATTAATTATTTTACTTAGTCATTTACTTGTGTGTGTTACTGATACGGGTGTGCGATTTGACGATTTAAGACCGTGAAGCGATCTACACGTGTGACGAGCGGTCATTTTTTGGGAGATCGTTTTATCCCGATACCCAGTTCTGCTGCTGTATTTCTGCCTCTGTGTGCGAAGAAAATCCTCCGCTCTCTCCCTGCTCTAAGCGAATTACCCCCCGCCCCTCTCCTCCCTCCCCCTTTGCATGTGCGCAACCTGTAAACAAGCACGGCGTTGCCGCATCTGAGAGCGTAAATTAGGTTTTCGTTCCGAAGTCAAAGTCCTCATCCGTTGAATGCAACGGTTGTTGTTTTTTTTACCAGACGACAAAGAGCTACAAACATCATTTTCAAAGCTTGCAAGGAGAGCGTCAAGGCAAGTGATCGCAACACCATGAACTTGTTTAATGACTTGAACAGAAGGTATCCCAAACAATACAATGAGCCGTCTGGCTGCTAAAGCTATAAAGCCGACTGCAGCAGCAGTGGCTAGCGCTTCTTCTTCTTAGTTCAGCAAGCGCTAGAAAAAATAATTATAAAACTTACCCCTTACGACAAAGACGGCAAACTATCCGTGCAGTTGCCGCGCTTCCTTTTTTCCGCAAACACCGCCATTCCACGCATGTATGCTGAGAGTTGCAGGGAATATTAACAATATGTTTGGATGGATGAAATAATAAATAGAACGGCTTATATTAGTCTACCTTCATTATTTTATGTAGCAGCACTTTTTATACCGTTGTGTTTTTACACTACATTGTTGACACGTTTTTATTAGGCAGCTTTATGTGTTCCTGTTTATAATATCAGCATTCTGCAAAAAACATTTGAACCAGTTAAAGCTGCATTTACCCTGTTGTATTAGGATTATTAATTGGTGTATTATAGACTGCACATATTGGCAGCTCCATATTAGTCTTTTATTTTAAAAGATTAGATTTTATTATATTTTCTGAATATCATATTTTTAAACTAAAGTAGGTTCGTGTTTGATTTCTGTTTTAGTAGACAAGTCAAGATTAAAATTTTATATAATACATTTTAATACGTTTAAAGATTTTTTGGTGATCATTTAATAAAAATCGTGATAAAATCGAAATCGTGATAATATAATTGAAAAATCGTGATATTCTATTTTTGCCATATTGCCCACCCCTAGTTACTAACTTAACAAACTTGATTAAAGTATTTTGACTGGGAAGTTGAATTCTTTTATTAATAAAATCTTGTATTTTGGAAAGTCATCGTTTTTTGTTATTCAGTATAAATTTGTAGCAACATCATAAACATATTCCTTCATCTTATATCCAGCTATTATTATTTCCGGGACACCCTAAACTGTTAAATTACAAAAAAAGAGAGAAAATGCTCTAAAATGTAACCTACAAAAATGTTTCTAAAGCTTATATCAATAACTGTCCGTCTAAGAGCACACGTGTCACACACGTGTTAAGTATAATTAAAATTTAAGAAGTACTCTTTAAGTCTTTGATGAGACAGATATTTATTAATATGTTATTGGTTTGTTAAAAATTATTTTATCAATACTTTGTGCCACAACCGGCCCTTTAAGGACCTTCATTATTTTGATGCAGCCCAATATGGAAATGAGTTTGCCCACCTGGTCTAGTGAATGAGACAAGGGCTCAGAGCTGAGAGGATAGAGACCAAATAAAACGATATAAAACCAGCAGACTGAGATCATGCGGGGAAAAAAAATAGAAGAAAACCACACTGATGGTCTGCAGATGTACACAGCATAAATCAAACAAACGAACTTCAACACACATATGCCGTCAACATGCTATGCAGGTCTGTGGTAAAACCAGAGCTCAGTGTTAGAGAGCAGACACACACAGATACTTACAGCATCTAAACTATGTCAACAGAACCACAGACACATCAAACAAGTACTAACATACAGAGACGGAAACAGCATGAAGCTAGAGCAGCAGTCTCCCATATGGCAGCCTGGACAGACACTTGGTAAAAATAAGCGCAGTAAGGGTTTAAAGCAGCAACATGAGGCGTGAAGAAATCTGCTTCTTTGTGCTCATTTTACAGTGGAGCCATTGTGATCTAAGACAGAAAAACAATGCGACTACTGATCAACAACAGCTGCTTAAAAGCAACTACAGAGCTGGGATTGTGATAAACTATTTATGCACGCAAACCACAAGTATGCCGTCTCTCTTTGTGGCTCTATCAATATGTCCGACATTATGAAATGTCATTGTTGAGCGAACAAAACAAGCTTCTTAGAGTTTAAAACTACAATGAGGTGTTTCACTTCCACAGCTGGCCTGTTGGGGCCAGCAATGTCACCAAGGCATCACTAAACTCCATCCAAAGATGGAGCAATTATTAGCAGGAAAAAAAATGAATTTTCCCAAACTGTATTTTTTTTTTTTTCACACTTATCCAAACCTGGAAAATGTTGTACTGTTCCCAACATCTCTGTTCTGTGGGAACCTTGACTGTACGGCTTAGTAAGACCAAAGCTGAGGTTTTCCATGAAGGAACCAGCTCTCACTTAAACTGGTGACATATTGCTTTCCTATTTTAACTGGTCCTACTTTAGAGAAAACTACAGCCTAAACTCTTTTAGCCTAAATGTAGTTTTTACAATTGAAATAGAAATCATTCAAATACTTGAGGCTTTTAGTTCCAGTTTTAGTTGAAGAAGGGAATCAGCATCTCTTCTGCTTGCAACAAAGCAGAAGGCATGTTCCAACTCTTTCCATCTTTTTGTGGTCAGACTTCCTGCTTCTTTAGATTCTACATAATTTCCATTCCACTCACTACCGTGGAAAATTCCATCAAGTTTAGACGCTTCTAGACTGTTCACCCTTCTTTTCTTGGATTTATTAAACAAACGGAAAAACTATTAAAATGCCAGATACAGAGTCATCATGTCTCATCCAGATGGCTCAAACACAATGAAAATTAACTCTATGTAACTATATTTTAGCTGATAGAATGTATCACAACCAGCTGTTATATCAAACGTTAAGATTCATCCCCAGAACAAAAAACTAATCATGGATGAGTGTCATGTAACAGATAGTCTTTCCCTCACCACTGTAGCTCATTAAGTTCTGCTGAGTCTGCAGAATCTGCCCCTTACACGTTTGCTCATCTGGTGATGGGCATTTCTCTGCTTCATAAGTGCCGGAAGGTACTCAAAAAATGAACGTTATGACCTAATCTGGAGAATTCTCGACAAGAACCAAAGTCATTTAGTACGTTTACATACAGCAAGAGAAAGTGGAATTATTACCTAAGTCTGACTGAAATCAGATCAGATCAAAGCTCGATTTAGATGTGCATGTAAACATACTGATTGACATCTATCTGGAATGGTTCACAGAATTATTTCTGAGGTTTAGTGAAGGGTGAAAGAAATGACTCAGAGTGGCTCTATAGCTGCGGAAGATTAAACTAGTTCACACAGAACAGAGTGTAGCAGCATCCCTGAACTAAAAGTCAGGCTTAAGTACTGGCTTAACCGGGATAAAAGTTCATTTTAACACTGGGCATTGGCTTTCATTGAGGAAAAAATCCTGAGAACTAAGATGTACTGCCTGTCATGTTTGTTGAGAATAATGAACAGGTATTTAATGTTGAACATAAAATCCTCCTTGACTAAACAAACAGGAGCTTTTAGGACTAAATCTCGATATATGGATAGAGTTCTGGGGTGTGAGCATGGGAGTCAAGAGAATCAGCCGAAAATGTTTAGACGTGTGCCAATGTTTCCAGTAGGGGAGAGGCAAAGCTATGAAAACGTCACTGGGCAGACATTCTTTAGGTATCACTACTAACAGAGCAGGAAAACTCTCTAAGGAACAGAGTACTGCTTTCTGTCTGCTCTCTGCAGTGGCTCTAATACTCCACTGTTTTACTACCGAGGCTTCACAGCCAGCCAGCCAGCCATTACACTCACAAGGAAACAGCAGCCTTTCTCCGTAAACTCCCACTAAGTTCCAGCAGCACAGAGTTCATTGTCAAGGCATTTGCTCTTGCTGGTTTGGTTGATTAGTGCCAAAATCATGTTTCCTAAACTGACTTTGAGAGTCTTAAACCTTTTCCTAGACAAATAAAAAATAAAGGAAGAAAAAATGGGAGAAAAAAAACAACAACCAAAATTGTGGCACAAAAGCAGGGCTGCAGAGGATGCTACCTCTGGTTCAGCTGGAATGAGGACAGTTTAATAAAATCTGCTCTGTTCCAGAAATAGACAGACAAAAATGAGCATGAGGCTGTACAGCTGCAATGCTCAGACAAGGTCAGCGATTAATCGGAAGCTTTTCGGCATCTTCCTCTTTCCCACAGAAAGACTAAGTGGGTACCAGGTTACTTAGGTCAAACTCATCAGCGTCATTCATTCACTTCCTGAAGACTGACAACTTTCAGGTGGCAGATTCACACAGTAAGAAGTAATGCAAGACAGAAGGCTGACAGAGATCAAGAAAAGTGGCTAACGTTGCCGTTTCAGGAAAAAGAAATGCCTAATCGATTACAGAGCATGAGTCATAAACCACCAAACAACAGCTTTCATTTCCATTACAGCTAAGCCTGCTTTCCATCCAAAAACATCTGCCTCCTCAAACTTATGGCTTTCTACCAAACACCAACATCTATGAAGAGAATGTGTGGTTCACCATCTGAACAGAGGAACTCTGATTTTAAGGGAACGAAAGAAAAGAACAAGCCGCTTGAACAAAGGGTTACAATCTGCTAAATGTTGTTATCTTAGAATGTCTGAAGGAACTTTGTATGGGTAAAAATGTACAATTATGTTTTGGGGCGGGTGCTCATAAGCTTTTGCTTCTGCCCACTCATTTTGAGAAGAATGAACACTGCTCAAATAAATACATAAATAAATAAATAAAAATAAATAAAATAAAAAATGTACAATAATTACAAAGAAAGTCCTAGAAATTTGCTGTTGACAAGAATCAGACAATTTCCCTGTTGACCAGCAAGTCAGAAACTTATAGATCTGAACTTTCCTATGATAAGTGAATGCACCATACCAAAGCACTACATGCTCAGGCTGTTAAGGAAATAAACTCCTTAATGTGGACGTTGGTACTAAGGAAAAGGACCTAAAGTTGGATATTTATTAAGGAGTAAAAACAGATCAAAGGAAACACAGAGACGTGATTTTTTCTGTTTGAAGAAAAACTTCCAAGAGAAATTAGGTCTGCAGGAGAGAATAAGACTTTCAGCTGAAAACACGAACGGCCAACACATTACAGCAAAATTTGTTTTTATCATCATTTGAAAATTGAAGCACTGGAAAAGTGGAGGTCTTTTAATGATCTCAAAGTTAAAGTAAATATTAACATTCTGTAAATGAAACAATGACATGCTAGCCACGCTAACTGTCAACATAGAATGCTAAATTAATGTTAAATCAAGTTTAATCTGTGAACTCTTACTCTTCGAGTTTTACAGCTGCTCTCTCATGCATTGCCCTGTTCTTAATATAATGGCCACTCGTGCCAGGAAGGCTAGGAAGTGGAATTAAAAAGTTCTAATGTATAAACCCAAATGGATAGAACCCGGACAGACAGGTCAACAAGAGTTTACAACTCGTCCACAAAATCTTGATCGCTGCATTTATTAATAACACCTTCAAAACATTCTGTAGGTTTGAACGGCCTGTGACCTAATTAATTGGACCTCATAGAAAGCCTAACTGACATGGTGAAAGATTCCCAACACATCTGCTTGGCACTCACCCTCCTGGTGTTGTCCAGAACTCTGGGGTCGGGCTGACCGTAGTTGGGGGGATTGGCGTTTGGGTCATAGCCCAGTCTGGAAAGCATGGGAGCGATGACGGCCATGTCCCTCACCACATCCGCTGGGATCTTTCCCACCCATTTGGACAAGGCCTCCACGTTTACTGGATTAATGACCTGGTCTGTGGACCTCTCCACCCTAAAACAAGATACAAATGCTAATTTTAGTTGTCATGTCAACTATAAACACAGAATCCGTTTTCTGGTAAAGGTCTGCTGTAATGATGAGGATCACAGACTTTAATAATAGGTTTTCTGGTTAAATATCTGATAATCCTGGCAATTAGGCCTGGGCAACAGAAAAATCTATTAAATGAATTAATTTAACTTTTTTGTTGCAGGGGATTTTTTTTAAAAGCACATCAAGTTTTTGTGTAATGGCAAATTTTTGGCTCCAGAGCTTCTGTAGCAGAATTGATAGGGAATTGGAAGAAAATCTAAAATCGAATAACATTTTACAAAAATACAAATCAAAAATGTTCTTTTTAGGCCATAAGCAATAAGTATGCAATCATGTTTGTTTTACTTTTACTTAACTGTGTTTGATCTAGGATTTCCTTGTTGCTGCTACAAATAGATTTCACTACAACTGAATGTTAGCACTTATTAAAACATAGCTCAAATATGCAATGACAGAGTTTAAGTCAATGGCATATTTCCCTCTAAACTTATTGCTGTAGTAACAACAACTTAGCCATGAAAAAAAGAATATCTCAGCAGCCCTTAGGTCTAACACATAAAATAACATTTACTTTTTAAAATTAGAAAACATTTTAACAGACATGTATGGCTAGAACTTTGTACCATCAGAAAACACGTGTTAAGAAGTTTGATTAGGATTTAGATTATTCAGATTGAATAAATAATGCTCGACTTCAATGATAACTTTCAAAAACTGAATCTGAATTTTCTCAATTTGAAATCCAATTTGTTAGTTTGGAAATTATTATATATATATATATATATATATAATATGTGTATATATATGTATATATACATATACACACACACACACACACACACATATACACACACACACACACACATATACACACACACACACATATACATATACATATATATATATATACATATATATATACATATATATACATACAGGGTTTTTCCTGCGTTCAAATTTGCGTGGCGGCCACCTCCAGCTACTTTTGTGCCGCCTAAGCCTGATATCGCTCTGCCTCCAACTATATGGACGTTATTTTTACTGCAGTTGCAGCGTTGTGCTACCATGGGGGCGCTGTATCAGCAGCAGTGTGCCGGGGGAAGCACAGAAAAAGAAGATAAAATTGTTTTTCATAGAGATCCATCTGTGTCCTGATTTTTTCACCCGGTTCTTCAACCAGGTAAATGCTGTTTTTTTGCATCCAAGCACAGCATAAAAACATCCTCCGTCTCAGAGTAATCTTAATGGATTTTAGCGTTACAGATATGACCTGGGAAAATCAACAACTACTTTAAAAAACAACCTCGCGGTGAAACAGCGCAGACAAATGATCGTAACAAGCAGTTAAAAGGTAGTCATGGTTGTGACAAGATTAGAAAATTGCAGGCAGGGACTGGCGAGGGTCAGAATCAAGGACTGGACACTTTTTATGATGAGTTTTTCTTCACCAAACCTGAGCCTTTTTTTAACAACCGCAGAGCGCCTTAAAATTAACGTTTCGGGGTCTAACCTACTTTTGTGCGAGCGATCTGTTAAACTAAAGGTAATTTTTCTAAATAAAAAATTTTGGTGTCCTGTTGTCAACTTTTTACGTTCTTTAATATAGAAACTACTCTTACATGAGTTCCTTCTGTTCTTTTGTCTCTTCCGTGTCTTCTCAAACCCCCAGACGCTCGTGGCAGACAACCGCTTGCACTGAGCCAGGTTCTGGTGAAGGGTTCTTCCTGTTAAGGGGAGTTTTTCCTCTCCACAATCGCTACATGCTTGCTCAGTATGAGGGTTTACTGAGGAATTGCTGTGGTTGGAGTCTGCATGATCCAGATACAACCTCACATCAATGACAACGCAATCTGCTGGGATTCCTTACATAGAAAACTTTTAAGTGATTGGAATGTTTGTATAATTGTACTTAAAAGCATTACAGTGACACATGCAGGCCTGGCATGGTTACTACAGCATTTTGGGTCATTTTGGGGTTTCTCTCTGGAAGAAAACATTTCCAGAAACAGTGGTGGGTCCTTTGAAAAGATAACAAGACTTTCTTATGACTTTTTCTGGAAAGATCTTTCTGTCTTTTCAAAAAGGCCTAAATGAGCAAGGATATATAAACTTAGTATTTTTCTAATTAAAAAAGTGTTCATGCCACAAATCTTTAGGAAGCTCAGCAGGTTCCCTGTGATTCTGTACAATATGACATGAAATTAACTAATTTGAATGCATTTACTTCTTCCTTTTTACCAAAATCTAATACAGTATTTTATTAATGTGACATGAGTCAAAGTGAAAGCGGGGCGTATTAATTGAAAAAGTATGACAACAGAATTATTTAGTCTCCTCCTAATCCTGATCCTAACATGGATTTTTCATCAGTTGAACAAATTAGAAGCCAGAAAAGGGAGCATAAGTCTTAGAGCAGATAACAGGGAAGGACATAAATGCCCCCAGGATGTGTTGATGTTTATTGAAAAGCGATTAGGCAGTCAAAACACATACACACACCAGAAATAATACAAATAAAAGCTTTGTTTTCTTTACATTATAATTAGGATTTACATACAACAATCCTCCCTGACTCGCAGATTTAACTATATCACAGTTATAATTGAAATAATAAGGCAGATGGTAGCAAGAAAAGTTACGTTTTGATTTAACAGCTCACTAAATTGATAAGGTTATTGAGCTCCCTCAGGCTGGAACTAGCTCTATAAGGACACTCTCCTCCCCCATAACTCCATCCACCACCTGCCATCCAGCCTCTCTGCTCCTGTGTTTCCTGGTTGACTCTATACTTCAATACAGCAATTCACTTTCCTCTAATTCATTTACTTTGCAATTGAATCTTTACACCGTGCGGGTATAGTCTCCTGCATGATTAATAGAGTGAGCCGGTTTTGTCATCTCAGGAGAATGGTGTAGATGCATTCTGAGAGGTGGGCTACAATCCAAACATCCACTCTGCAATAAATGGAGAGAGAATCACTTTAGGCAACTCCATCAAGGCCCTGGAGGCTTCTGAGAAGAGCTCAGCAGCGCAGTTAGAAGCAGGCAACCTTCCATGCAAACAGCGGCTCTGTACTGCTCAGTGGTACAGTTGTCAAATTCAGAGTCATCCCAAAACATTCAAACTGTGTTGAACATGTAGAAAAAGCAGTAGTGATAGTAGTGATGGTGTTTTTGCTCAGTCACTTCCTATCACACAGTCTTAAATTAATGTCTTCACTAGTTTCGCCAGAGACTGTTCTGGTGATGAACAAACCTGCCCAACAGGAGAAGCTGTGCAATGGTCAACACTAGTTTTAGCGTCAGAATATTTTTACAAGATGAAAGACTGCAGGAACAGAACAAATATGTAAACGGATAATTCCAGTCTGCAAAACAAAACATGTGATGCTTAAAAATCATTCTAAAACAGCTTCTGTATTGAGTCCTATGCCATAGATTGGTGTATTTGGAATATTTATTGGTATATTTTAGTCATCTGCAAAGTAATCCACATTCTCCTCTTGGCTTTAGAAATGACAAAATACAAAAGAACAATGCCCATTCTACTCATCTTGATGCTTTTAATGACCTTCAGTGTGTGAATTATTAATTGCAGGCTCCCACTTACACAGCATGGTGTACTGCAGCAACTGTGGCACATAAGGAGATCACACAAAGACAGCTAGATCCCAAAGAGGGTGGAGTTAGGGAAGATTGAAAGGCTACCTCTTCTGGGGATAAGTAATGGAGCAGGTCTCTCAGCTAGACGGGTTTCCATTAAATCAAGGCTGGGTAATTGCTGTTAATGCAACGGCAAGAGATCCCAGTCTGGGAGCTGGCTGCCCACTGATAGAGATTTTCATCTAGATAGAGACCAGAAGCATAAAGAGCAGGAGTGCTGGCGGCTGCAGTGTGTAAAGAGGCATCTTCTTTCACGTGTCAGGGAGGCTGACTTTAATGCCTCGCATGCCAAGGACTGTGAGGAGGTGAGACTAAATGTGCATGATGGTAAAAAGCAGACGGACTTCCCTGAAGCCTACTTGCAGCCATCCTTATTGTCAATCAAACTGTATCAGGATCCATTTAGGGATAAATGATAGAGAGACATACAGTCAGCAAAATCAACCTGCAGCAGCAGGTGACTCACCTGGATAAAACTCACTGCCCCAAGGTCATATCACAGAATGATTCCTACACACTGGACTTTGACTTTATGTTTTGGGATTTTATACAAATAAAAACAAGTGTAAAAAATGATTACAACTATGCTTTTTTTTCTTATTTCCTAATTACACAAGGAAAAATCTGAAGTGTATTGTGAATATGGACTGAGCCCTCCTAAACCAGTACCTGGAAGAATCATTTCTACATTCTGAAGGCATTTGTTTTAATGAACTAGTTCAGTCACTGTCTGCTTGGATGAACAGCATCTATGTTTCCCCGAACAGCTTGGGGTGGCCTTTTTATAATGGCTTTCCTTTCATCGCACTTAAGGTCAGGTTTGGGGGGTGAATAATTACATACCTGGAGAACATGTTCTCCCACCCGAGTAGCAGATCTCTGCAACTCTTCTAGTGATTCTACAGGCCACTCTGTTGCGTCTCTATGCCTGCCCGGCTGACCAGTCATGTCTTGCTGGGTCTGTGGTTGGTCCATCCTCTCCTTGTTCAGACGATGGATTGACCAGGTCAGACATATTGACTCAGGACCTGGGTCTGCCTTAAACTTCTCCAGGAGGTTCACCCTGACCCATCTGCTGAGTCATGCTTGGTCTTCATGATGCCGTTTGTCCACCAATGATCTCAGATAAGCCTCTGAGACCTTCGTAAAACAGCTGGCTGTATACTGTTACTAAATTACACACAGCTCCAGATTCTGAGCTATGAGGCCTTCACTGATCATAATAAAAATGGATTTCTAAGTTCGTGACTACCTAAAAACCAGTCCTTCCTGAT
The DNA here is from genome assembly GCA_028564705.1 of Apricaphanius iberus. Taxonomy (NCBI): domain Eukaryota; kingdom Metazoa; phylum Chordata; class Actinopteri; order Cyprinodontiformes; family Aphaniidae; genus Apricaphanius; species Apricaphanius iberus. The sequence goes on along the minus strand of JAPXFQ010002465.1, from coordinate 1,437,089 downwards.
CACTAATTCCCTGCCACGTCTGTAAAATTTTGTCCCATTTATAATTTTTTTCTTATTTCCTTCCGGTTCAGATATTATTTATTCTTCTCATGACTCTTTAAAGCATTGCCACATTTTCTCAAACTGAAAACATACAGAGGAAAGCTGATCTGACAAGCTAATGGACTGATGAGCCTTTAGAGTATTACTAATATAATCGTAACAATATGACATAGCAGCCGGCTGATGTGGGGTTTGAAAAAGCAGCGCTACATTATAAAATAAACACTGCAGCCAGCGGTCAATACATTTTATTATTCCATCTGTCAGCACCAGTTCTAAACAAGATATACATTACTTGTCAAGCTTCTTTCATCTTTCCCATTTATCATGATAACTGAGGCCTGTGGTGTCTGCTGTAGTCTGGTCTGATCTCTACTCCTGGAGACATCGGCAGCTGCAGTGAATTCATTCTAAACAAGTAAAATATGGTTCCATGTATCACCATCCTGGGGACTCAGAGTCCAGTGATGATCTCGTGTTACATCATGAAAACATTCAGCTCATTCTCAGGATTGACCTCCTTGGCTATGGTGGCGCCCTGAATTTGGTCTGCCACAGAGCGCATTCACACCTCCAATTCAAACCTGACATTCTATTAAAGGGCAAATTAACTTCATTTTCTTTCTGTAATTAAGTTTAAATATTTGCTCAACTGCATTTCTCAACTGAAACAACACATGCCAGTGGGGTATAGAACTTCATTTTATTTCAATATGATGATTTTGGGATGTAAAATGTATTTTGTGTTCTTCATATTTGAAGGTGGATAGCAAAATGTCCTGCAGTGTGACTGTAACATTGATGACTTATCAAATGTAAATATTAGTAAAATAAAGCAGATATGTTTGGAGGTGCTAATACATGCCTTGACATTATATTGCATTTACTTAATTAACATAAGTTTTAAAAATTCTGAAAAGTACTAAAATTATATTTACAGTACATTTAGTTTTGTAACACAAATGCTGTCCTGCAGTGTGACATAGGACAGCCATAGGGGTCGTTTAGTCAAGCCCCCCCATCAGGAAGTCCCCTAGATGTTTGCATCTGCTAAGGAGGGTAAAGGGTGAGTGTTGATCTCTAATTTATTCTATAGATTTAATCATTTCTGTCAGACCGTGAACGTGGCCATTTTTGGTAGTCCTGTGGTGTGACTGATTTAGTTTGAGAAAAAACACAAATATTCACACAACAAAAAAAGTTTCATATTCAGGGTTAAAACAATGAACTTATTCGGTTACTGTAATGCCAAAGGTCAGTCTAATATAGAAATGACTCAAAATGGCCGCAAAGGTTAAAAAGTTCTGTAGTGTGACATAATTAAGTCCGATGTCTAGCTAGATTCTCGTCTGTTATGTTTGTAATGTTAAACATAAATATAAATACATCTGTCTCTATGTATTAAACAAATGTTGTAAATATTATGAATATAACTATATTATACATATATTAAACAAACGTATATATCTGTCTTCATTTGTTTGTTGTCTGTGTATGTTAAGACTCACTGATCATTGTTTTTAAAGTGATTTTTGTCCGTTTTTAGGAATGAGCAAAAGAAATGACGAGGAGAAAGAATGTCAAGATTTCTCTTGTTCTCTGGAATCTATGTTCAAAGAGCCGAATTGATGATTTTAATTATTTTAGCATGATTTTAATAACTTTCTCCTTAGAAACAAGATATTTGTTTAGTAATTTAAGTTAAAAATATAAATGAATGGTCTTTATGGCTGGGTCTGATGTGACGCCTCCAAAATGTTAATCATTTAGTATGTCTTGTTCACTTTGTTTTTAGCTTAAATTCTTACACTATAATAAGATTGAACTGATATGTGGCATTTTCATTAATGTTCAAATAGAGCTGCAAATGAATGTTACAAAAGTATTCAATACATTTCACCATAAATGTTCATGCAGTGCCTCATTTCATCCTGTGGTGTGACATCACTTCAAAGACAATTAAACAACTTTTACTATGTTAACTAGATTAAATAATTATATGCATTTGAAAACATTAGATAATATAACTATATAAAAAATAAACATTTTCAAATATTTCTCATTTACATAATATTTCCACTGGACTGAGTGGTAAAAGACGGCGCAAGAATATAATTGAAAAACAGCTGTAAAAAATATATATATCCAGAATTTTTATTATCATTCTTTAAGAACATCCTTTAAACTTAAAACATACGTGGTTTGTATTTGAAATTATTAATGTTTATATATTTGAATTTTATAGTAATACCATGTCACACTGCAGGACATATTTTGCCTCAAGCTGTGAGAAAAGCTTAATAAATTAGATAATAAGAAAAAAATCTAATAACCTTTAACAATTTCAAAAACAACCGAATTTGAACTTTACAAATTCATATAATTCTCAAGCAATTTAGACCTTTGTTAAAAAAAAAAGCTGTTTCCCCTTTATTTGTCATCTACCCTTAAGCAGACTAAACATGGCTGAGGAGAATGCAGCCTTAATTACACACCGCATGTACTGAAACAATGGAGAATGATCACTTAAAATGAAAGAGAATAATTCTTTATTGTAAAATAAAGAGGAAAAAAGTATAAAAACAGAATCAAGTATAATTATATGTACATTAAGGACACAATTTCAAAAAATGAAGTACTGTGCAGTAATTAAAAATAAAGTGGCATATTCAAAAGAATGTGCAACTGAAGAGGAGCATTTCAAAACTGAATATTTACATTATATGCACATGTAGCTGTGCAATAAGAAAATAAATGTATAAGAAAAAACATGCAAATAACAGATGCAGGAATGTTAAACTAGTCAGTAAATTCCAGCAGAGGTGTACATTTTATTTTATTACCAGATAAGCTTTATAATAAGCCTTGGTGATAATTTCATTCCATCTTTTTAATGACTGCTGCAGACTTCTATGTATCCCGATTACTCATGGGATTCAACCACGTTTCTCTTAATTTCAGGAAGTCTTTTTTTTTATTATTAGTATTTAGCCTTTTATACCACATGCTTGTTAAGTGAGAAAAGAAAAGCTGACATCAGATAAAAAAATACTTCATTTGATCATTCATGTGAGACACTGTAGTGGGCGTTGCTTCTGTTTAGCTTCCAGCTGTTCTGCTGAAAACCGCAGTGGCTGAAACATTTTAACACACAATACAGTCAGAGGTCCAGTCTGCTTATAGTTCATCACTTCGTTTCAAGAACGGCACAGATGAGGCCAGCTAAGTGGTGTCCTACAGCTCAGTAACATCAACCAGCGGGCTAAGGGCTTGCCCCCTGTTGAGAGCCAAATCCCAGTTTTCATGTCACTCAGTAAATCAAATTATTAAATGAAGTACGTTCGACTCCCTGACAATAGATGGCGACATGCGCTCCTACGCGTTAGCCTTATAGCGGTTAGCTTCAGTGGCTGGTGGGAGTGAAGCAGGATATTCATAATTACAACACACAGTCTCTTAATCAGTCCAAACACGCACTGATTGGCTGCTTATGTTTGTCTTATTATCCTACTATGTTGTTGCTGAGCTGCACTTCCAGGTCTCTTCACTTCCTGAGGGGCGTGGGGGTACAGGCGGGGGTGGGGGGGTTGTTTGCAGAGAAGTCTGATTCTCAATCGCATTATCTGGGTAGCTTAGTCGAGCTTCTGAAACTCCAGTTCGGTTCAATTCAAACAAGCATTTCAAAAGTCTGATTTCAGTCGGACTAACGGTGCTTAAAACACCGAACGTGATAGACTTGACCAGAGAGTCCAATTTACATATAAAGTCAATCGATGAGTGCGATTAAGCGTGACTTGGGATCCGCGACACGTCAGAAGCAGATTTGTGTCGCGAAAAAGCTTTTCTGCCTGATTTACACAACCAAGTAGTGCAGCTGATGCGTTTCAGGCGCAACCCAAAACACGCGCTGCATTTTATGTCTGCCGCAGAAATCGGAGAAATCTCAACTACAGCTTCATTTGCACCATAACAACCGATCAGCTGAGGGGTGTCAGTGATGCTGTGACTGAATGTAGACATGTGAACTGATAAACAGCGTGGCTAATGACCCCATGCTACATGACACCAGCTGTTTTCTATACAGAGACAGTAATGAAAAATAAAATAAAAACAGGAATGAAAGACAGGAATGCTCCTATGAGGTTTGAGGGTGGCTCTTAAAATTGCCGAAGCAAAAAAGCTTCCTCACCCGGACACCCAGACCTGGTAATGTCTCCACCAAAGCACATCCCGCGCTGCTCACATATAAACTTTTACTAACAGCGGACAGATGGACAGGCGCTCAGCTTGGTAGTTGGTGTGGCGGCAGGGCAAAGTGGCGAGGAGCAGGGGTGTTTGTTGATCCCTCTGGTGCTGCTCGACTGGGTCGAAACCCGCAGCAGTGGTCCCGACATCTAACCTGGTCAGCTCATAGACCAGAGTCCACTGGGAGCTCCCGGAGGGACGGGAGAAGGATGGAGGGAGGAGGAGGGCAGCAGAGCGGTCCCAGTCAGGATGCTTCCATATTTCCGGTTCAGGCGCGTGAAAACTGCATATTTCAAAGTGTGGCCGGTTGCTTTGGAGACGCTTCAAGGTGTGAATGTGCAAGTGACCAGCAGGGGGCGTGTCACACTTTTTGGTCACCTTCTATCTCATTCAGTGTGTAAGCACCGTAAGGTAGTAATTCGACTTTCTCTTTCTGCATGTAAACGCAGTTTACATGCAGAAAGAGTGGTAGCTAATAGCAACCACTGAAGCGCCACACGCTGCCATGGTGTCTCTAATTAGTCTTGCAAGCAGAGCAGTTTCTGGATCATGTAGATCCCGGTATTTAAATATTACAAACAAATTATCATGTTGTCCCTTTTTCAATTTTGTAGTTTTTGATCCCCGGCATGACGGGGGCCGTTACCGGCCCTACACCGTCCACGGGTCAGGAGGACTCAGACAGAGTGTTGGTAGCCAGGTCTCCTAGTAGCTAGGAGACAGGTTAATGTTAGTAGCTATGCTGCTTTAGGCTAGGCTGTTGGAGGACATTATTAGGGTCTGTTCCTACTTTCTCTCCTACTTCTCCCCAACTGCATGATGTGCTGTCAATTCAAGCACTAACCTGTTTTCTATTATAGTAGGTGCTCCGGATTAGCCCTGCTTGACGACCCTGACTAAGATGGCATTGCAGTGACGGAAAATTCTCCACGTCCTGCAACAAACTTCTGCATCAGTTCTATTGCTCTTTCTGTGTCTCTGTTATGTATTCTCCAAGCCACAGACGGTCGCGGCAGATAACCGCTTGTGCTGAGCCTGGTTCTGCCGGAGGTTTCTTCCTGTTAAAAGGGAGTTTTTCCTTCCCACTGTCGCTGCATGCTTGCTCAGTATGAGGGATTGCTGAGAATTCCACGACGCAATCTTCTGTGGTTCTGTAATTTCTACACTAAACATTGTATTGTAATAACTCTTTTTGTAAAGTGCCTTGAGATGACATCTGTTGTGAAACGGCGCTCTATAAATAAACTGAATTGAAAATTGAATTGAATTGAATTGATCCATGACAAAAATTTTAAAGATGAAAAACAAGGCATTTTTTTATTTAAGACTTAAAAACAATCACATTTTTGTTTTTTGGTTTGACAGTCATAAAAAGAAGGAATGATTATGCGGATCCAACTCTACAGCTGGGTCTCAGCTGGGTTGTATTCACAATGGCCCAGTCGATCCAGACCAAGCGGGTTAACTAGTTGGAGTTTGTTTTAAGCAAACTAAAGAAGCCTGGTATGAATACGCCCTTAATTTACCTGTGTTCTCTGTTCCAGGACGTCTCCTCCTGTCAGGGAAACGTACCAATAAGCTCCGTCTAACATCTAGACCACTTCCCACACGCAGCGATAACAGGAGATTTACAAAACCCAGTGAAGTCAACCAAGTATTTGATTTATCTAGAAAATTTCTGAGAAATCTAATATATTGTGTTAACAGTCAGTATTGTTACTCAATAGTGGCTGTTATTGCCAGAGACACTCAGAGGGAAAAGGGATTTTAATAAAAACCATGACTGTTGTCATCTGCAGACTATAAAAATGCAAACCAAATGTCTCCAAAGGATATGAGGGTGTATTTTCTGGAACTACGTGGCAGGAAAAGTGTTTCTGGAAGAGTGGGGGTGTGGGAAGTGAAGTTGAACCCCTTCAGTGTATCAACTTCCAGAGCTTGACCTCCCATATCAGCCGAAACAACAGTCCCGGTGGCAGACTCGGCATTAGGAAACCTTTCCTACATAACAGCAGTGCTTACATAAGATCAGATGTTTCAAGTGACTAATGAGCAGGTTTCTCTCAGCAGTATGGCTCACTTCCAAATTAAATAAAGTGATGGAAATTTAGTTGAGTATGGGGAAGAAAAAAACAACATACACCATTGTAAGGTTCTGTAGAGACCACACAACATGGTTCCAGCTACTCCAGAGTCTAGCTGCTAGCCACTCGGCCCTGTTGCTCCCCTGCAGGCTGCATGTCTAAACACTCAGAAGTGGGCATGCCCAAGCTGAGTTTAGGAATGTGGTGTTTGACGAACCTTGCTCACCATGTGGAGCATGAGAACCCGGGGACAATTAACATCTTCTTACATCATCAGATATTTCTGGAGCCACTGGAACATCAGCAATGATCCATTTAAATATTGTGAAAATGTAGGAAGGAATCTATTTAAAGTGAAGTCAGTGCATACGAGTTCATGTATAATCCTAGCAGACTGCTTCCAAAGGCTGCATTCCAAACAGCTTAAGTAACCAAATGTCCAGAGGAAAAGAAAAAAAAGACGTGAAGAAAAAAATGAATGATATCATGATGCAGTCAGATGAGGAATCAGTGTATCTCACTGGTTAGAGTTAATGCAGAAACCTGGAAACATGTCATTTATCCGGAGAGGACATGGTTTGGTTAGCAGTCTACCAAGACAACCAACAGCGCCCCTAGTCTTCATTTAATCAGAAATATAAGCAATTAATGTGACATTGGAGCTACATTTGAAAAAAGTCAGCTGGTATTACTTACTTGGAAAGGGAAACTCCCCCTGCTTTCCCAATGAGCTCCTCATGGTGAAGGACAGCATCATTCCAAGGAACACTGAGGAATTTCAACAGTATCCGCATCCATTTCTCAGGATGGAGGACCAGCTGCTCATAGTGCATAGGGAGACATTTGTCTGCTGCATCCAAGCACTGATTATACATCGTTTCTATCGCTCGATTCCACTTGGTCAGGCAGTCCCGGTAGCTGCTCAGGTCAAAGCCTGCAATGGTCACTTTCCGTGAGATCATGGAGTGAACCGATGCCCTCCCATCACGAATCATGAGCACAAACTTGGCACGAGGGAAAATCTTGGCTAGATAGGAGAGCGACTTCAGTGCAAACGGGTCCTTATTGCAAAGGAAGTTGGCTGGCTCACCATGTTTGACAATGATTTCCAGCAGGAAGGCCTGCATGGCGGCGTCCAGAACCTCATCGGTAACACCAGCCTCGTCCAGGCGCATCTTCTCCCGCCCCGAACGACTCCACATCTGCTTCATGGCCAGGATACGTGGAATGACGCGAGTTTCCTCTCCGCAGCGAACGTCGGGGTGTGCGTCCAACATTGCTCTCATCAGTGTGGTCCCACTTCTGGGCACGCCCCCAATAAAGATCAGCGGCATGTCCTTGTTGTAAACAAAGGGTGTGCTGAGGTTCTGGCCCGTCCGTAGGGTGGTCCGCATGCTGCCTCCTAGAGCGGACAGAGGCAGGATTCCTCCTGGATAGCTGCGCTCCTCAAAGCGATTGTGACAGTCCATGGCATGACGGCCAAGGTAGAAGACGGTGACGGAGCTGATGACCAGACAGGCTACCAACAGGTTCTGTTTCAGCTTCCCCATCATGTCGATGGGCGGGAAAGGATTTTCCCTTCGGTGTGGGGTGGGGGAGAAACTTAGGAAAACGTTCGAGGAAAAAGAGCTGAAGGGTAATGAAGGGTCCCAGACTTTATAGCCGTTTGCTTGGAACCCAGCATGGACGAAGCTCCTTGGTCCACAGCAGGTGGTGAGTCACCAACTCCATGAGGCCTGTATTGTGGCATAACATAAAAAGCACAGTTAGCTTCAAGCTAAAAGTCAAATGTTTCCAAAGCACCCCCAATTACACCAACCAATGAGATGTTGACTTGAATTAGCTGACGTGGAGCGTAATCGGCTATAATTGGTGAAAAACGGTTTCTGATGAGAAATGCATAGAAATGTATAGCCTGTGTCAAAAGACAATGCAGGCATCAGTGAGCTTTTTGGTCAGTTGGTGGTCAGTAATGAACGCGATCAGGTGTTCCTTTTCCACAATGTTTACTTGCATTATAAAAACTATTAACGTTCAACACATCATCATGACATCAGCCTCTGTTGTGGCAAGGCGTGATCATCTTTCACAAGTCTAGCCTAGTGGGAATATTGGAGTAATATTACCATCAAACTTGTCGCATGAATGCTGCAATATTCCTGCATCATAGAGCTGGGCGATATGAGCTAAAATTAATATCATGATATATTGAGAATTTAACCTCGATAAGATAGGTGGACGATAACAACGCCCCCCCTTCTTTTCTTTTTCTTAAATCGTGTCCTTTTCTGTATTAAATGTCCAAATTTGCTTAATGTTCTTTAAAAGATGATGTCTTCTTGCTATTGAATGGCTTAAATGGCCTTTTAATTTAGTGTTTGATTCCCACTCCTTTCTTCTATTTCTTAGAGTCCAGTTTAAACTCAGAAGTGATCACACAGACTAGATGAGGAGAGAAAGTTAGAGGGGCTGAATCAAATCAGTAGATTTATGGTGCAGTCATTTATTTGAGACTGAAAATATTTTATATCGAAGCACAGGTGGAAACAGGCGGTGGCTTGGGCAGGTGGAGCTGTTGGGCTACAAGCGCGCTGGTGCGGCTGCATCTCTGTTGCTACAGTAACAAACATACGTGCTCCACGTTAAAGTCGGAGTATCCAATAACACCATAAAAAGTCACTTTTTGTTGCTAGTCGCGTTTTTCTGAAAAGCAGTCGGTAGATGAGTCTAAACTCTTGCTAAATATAGCTACACAGTAGCTGCATTAGCAGCGCTAGAGCTTCTCTGCTTTCCTCCTGTCACATGACTGTGCGTGGTCACATGACTCAAAGCAACAGTCCTTTCTTAAAGGGGCAAGAGCACCGCTAAAATATAACATTTTCTTTTTTTCCTCCCGAACTTACCGACACAGGCAAAATCCAAAAATGGAGGCAAAAACTGCCTCAAAGCCTCGTTAAATTCCTATGATTTCCTACGATTATGACATTATAGCGCAGGGATCTGATTGTTCCACACCGACCGTTGTTTTGGATGAAACTATGCGAAGCACACCACTAGTGGGTGATACAGTTTGAATTTAGTTGGCGCGATGGCGGAGAGTAAAGATGTCCATAAACAGCAGAAAATGTTAAGATTAGGATCATTACATTCTAAAAGCAGAAAAGAACAAAGTACAGTGTATATACTGTAAAGTAGAGCTGGTGTACCACAGCAGTACGAGCTCAATGATCCAGCATCAGAAAACATCTACATGCTGTTTCACCAAGCGTCACTGAAACAAGGTAATGTAACCTAAAGCCTTTATTGATGCTCGCTAATTTTAAAACTGTATTTGTAGCGATGTCATGATGCTGTTTGACTAGATATGATGTTTAGCTTTGATGTTTTTAAGTAGTAAACTTATTCACGTTCAATCGCAAGAGAGCCTTGTCCACACGTAGGCAGGTATCTAAAAAAAACATTTTTCTAAGGTTTGGGCTGTCATCCACACATAAACGCCACAAAAAAACGAATCCTTTAAAAAACTCCAAAGTGGAGAACTGCGTTTTCTCTGTTTTCAGTATGTGTGTGGACAGATGAAAAAGTGGCGTAACGTCACTATCTGCGACAAAAAATGCTCCAACATCACATTTACAGTGTCACAAATCAACAGACTTAATGCTGCGCTAGGACCAAAGTAAAAAATGAATAAAGAGGGGCCAAAAGGGGCCCAGGGTGGGTTTGGGACTGTAGCACCAAAATAAAAGCAGAGATGTTCTTCTAATGGGGATCCAATCTGAGTTGGTCACATTTTAGAGTTTTCAACTGTTAAAAGGACATTTAAAATCATTTTATTTTGCTACGGTTTATGTGACAATGTCGTCTCAAACTCTGCTTTTCAAATAATTTAAGTGATTGGCAAAAAATAAAAAAAATATCACAAAAACATTACAAATTTTCACAAAAGCTGTTTCACAAAGTCGATGGACAGTTAACTTATATTATTGCTGTTGACTGTCATTTTGTCAAATAAAAAATTGAATACTTTAAATGGGCTTAGTATTGGATTAAATGTTGAATTTCTCTGTTTTTTGAGAGATAAAAGGCAAATGCTTACTAATTTTACAGCCACAAATTTTTGGTTATGCAAAATTTGCTTTGGTCATTTAAAAAAGTAAAAAAAATAATCTGATTAATTGAATCAAAAAAAATGGTAGATTAACCGATTACAAGAACAAAAATTAAAATAAAATAAAAAAAATCGATAGCTGCAGCCCTAGGGTCAAATTCATTTAAATTTTAGGCCAAATCAAGATGAAGAATGTCCTTAAAGGGCCTGTTGTGGTAGAGAGCATCGATAAAACTATCTTTAACAAACCGCTAAAATATTAATACCTGTCTCAACAAGTACTTTTTGAAGTTTGACAAGTACTTCTCAAAATTAAATAATACTAAACATAATGGGTGTTTCTCAATGTCAAGGCACTGCCTGGGTAGGCGAGACGCCTTGCTTACGAGCACACTGTACTTCCTTGGTCAAAAAAACGGTTTGGAACAGACTAGCCTTACGTGACCGCGGCTGCCGGCTTACGTGCTCTGTTTACGTCCCGCCCATCATAGTAGCATTGTAGCGTAGTAATATTACTTCAACCATAGAACTGGAAATGTATAATGAGTGTTTTACTGTTTTTTTTGTATATGGGCTCCGGTAGAGCTGGGACCGCTGCACTGGGGGTTTGGTGAGCTACAGATACAGCTACGGCGGAGGAATCCATAAACCGCAGCGAGCCTCTCATAAACACCGGCTCCTGGCCGCCAGGAGAACGTGACCTGTTCGCCCAGTTTGTGCCGTGAAGGTCCAGGCTTCGCCTGCCGAAACACCAACTAGATTTCTGAGCAGCTGTCCATCTGTCTGCGGTTCGTAAAAGTTTATAATATATGAGCAGCGTGGGACGTGGTGCGGGAGCTGCTACCAGGAAACCAGGTGAGGTGGCTGCTTCAAGGCTCACTTCTAGGCAGAGAGATGCTTTTACAGCAACAACGGCTCTTTTAAGAGCCACCCACAAACCTCTTAAGAGCATTCCTGTCTAAACAGTTTATTTTTTTATTTCTGTCTCTGTATAGCAAACTGCTTGTGTCATGTAGCTCGGGGTGATTAGCCACAGTGTTTATCAGTATTTCCTCCATGTCCTGCTGAGGCTGTGACTCCATGACAGTCACAGAATCACTTAAACTCTGTCCCCTGATTGGTTGACGCGCTGCGATTTTACGCTGGAGTTCAGATTTTTCCAAATCGAGCAGAATTTTTCACGCGCCGCAAACACCTTATTCGCACAAATCCTCCGCGCAGAAAAGCGTTTTCGCGACGCAAATCTGCTTCTGACTTGAAGCGGGACCCCCTGCCGCGCGTCATCGCGCTCCTCCATTGACATAACATGTACACCTGACTCGCCGCTCCCTTAATTTGCTTTTGGTGTGTACGTACTGTTACGCCCGGTTTAAGGTCCTATGATTGCGCAATCCCACACCGACCTGTGCAAATACTAGGCATGCGCGAAAAGACGCACGAAACACGCATATAATCTACGTGACGCCGGCGCCTACATAATATATACAAGAAGCTCTACAGCACAGTACATATCTGCTTGTCCCGTTAACCAAAGAGAACAATAGCTGCTCAGAAGAAGAGAGAGTTTTTGGTGTGGACAGACAACGAGATTGATTTATTACTCTTTGCTGTTGTCTTTGTCTGTAGTGTCGTATTGTTATTGACGCAGCATTCTTAAGCCGTTGAATTAAGATTTACACGGCTCTCTTACTCTTTATATAACTATTTAACTACAATGATTGCTGACCTGATAGATCTCCATAGGACCTTCTTCCACCCATGCAAACAATCTTTTGCCTGATAAAAGGAGGGAGTTTAGATTTGAACAGATTAAATCCTTAAACTCCATCCCATAACATATTCTACAAATAAAGCATCAAATGTTATCTGCTAATTAAGTAGACAGAAACATTACTGGAAAGCCCATAAACTGAAATAGGCCGATGTATTCTGCAGTAGCCCATGTAGCGATACTGGGGCGCACCAGTCATCACTTCACCATCCGTTTCCACTTTTTCACACCATGCTACTAGCTTCTTCTCAGAAGGGCTCAACATGCCCAATGACCTATTTGACTGCTGTTCTTCTTAAGAAAGAGTCCTCTGTTAACTCGTTCTGTATTGCTAAGAAGTGCTTCACAACAAGGCATCGCAGCTAAAGCCTGTCGTTAACGTCTCTGTGAGAGGGAGCTGCAGATGAAGTATTGCTTCTAAGCTGGGACTTAAAAAGGTAACAAATGACTGGAGGATCATTCTGACAGAGCACCATCTGATGTGTAAATCATTCTCTTTTCCTGTTGTTGGTCTTAGTCTTTTCAAGTTGCCCACACATTCTCACATCTCTGTCTTCTCCTTGCTGCCTCTGTGTTAAAGGGAAGAGACAGCCACTAAAGCTCCCAAGCTGCCCACACCTTTGCTAAGATGCCACAAGTAGAAAACGATCCTGCTGTCTTCTCACATCAACTGAAAGTCTACTGACTCAATCTGTTCAGCTTTTACAATTTTAAAACTTTCACATTTTAAACATTTTGAGGAAATCTTCCTTAAAACTTAATGTTCTAAGGAAGATTTCCTTAAATAAAGACAGCGGAGCAGAACAGTTCAAACGAGCTACTTGGAAACCCGTCCAAAACAAAAGTGAGTAAGAACACACCAGAGCTGTACAGAAGAGTACAGGAAGGCAAGTCATGCAGCAGAGCACAATGCAGAAGGAGCAAGGTGTGAAAGATTGCCCTAGATTAGTCACTGGTTCCACCGCATGCCTTTAATGCAACACAGCCAGGTGCTTTGTATGTGGACACAGCAAGATTTTCTGATCAATGCAAAGTCTGCAAATATGCAGAGGAATCAGTCAGATTAAACTGGCTACAAGCAGGATAGTTCGGTTCCAGTGGTGACCAACATTGTCAAGTTGAAAGCACTTTGGGGGCTACAACAAAATTATTCGTCTTCAAGTTTAAAAATATATATCCTTATGTTAACTGCTCAATAAGGAACTAGTCTGATATAGTCAGATTTTTGTAGAATATCTGTGAATGATTGGATTGATCTATAGCATATATAAAGCGTACCTTATGATGGGGTTATTAAATGTCAGGCAAACTGTTGTCTTTTTTATTCATATATTTCTTTATCGTTATCATTTTACATATAACAGAAATTGGACATGGAGTACTTTTTCTAATAAAGACCCTGCTGTAAGGGGAAGAAGCAGCCAAGTCTGATTTTGAGTGAGTTGCTGGATCTAGTGAATAAATGAGAAATAAGTTTGGTTTGATCTAATATTCTTTCCATTTTAAAATAACATACGATTAAGATACGTTTTTCCACAAAATGATTTTTTTTAAAAGTGTCCATCTATATCAACCACCTTTGCTTTCAGGCCAGATATGATTCATTTGAGAGCCACAAATAGCCCTGGACCACACTTTGGATACCCCTGTTCTATGCACCTGCTAAAACCATAGGTGGGTTTGATTATTACAAGGGTAAAGCGTTGGCATCTTCTGAACTGGTGATGTCCTTCGAGGCATTTTGGAGAAACTTCCACCATCCTGTGGATCCAGACGCCTCAGTCTTCTTCTTCATAACAACCTGAACAACAGTTTGGATCAGACCACACGTCCATGCATCTGGGTTCTGGAATGAAAATATGATCACTGGTCCATCTGAATGGAATAACTTGAACTTTGAAACGAGTGAAGCTTATACACTTGTAAGCTGTTGGTGTTTGGCTGGCTGCCTTTTCAAGCGAATTATTGGGGTGGAACTTGGCACTATGGGTTTTTAGTCCTGGCACACTGTGAGCTTTCACTTCTGACAGAAACATGACTCAGCTTTCTTAAAATCTTAGAAAACCTCAGATAACGTTTTCTGTTGTCTTAATGTTGATGTCAGCTACATTTTAATACAAACTATTTCTGGAGAATTTTAACCATTAAGAAATATAAACCCAATATAAACCCAGGACACATTGTTAATGTTAATAATATTCATTTCTTGTGTGTGAGCAGACTAAAAAAAAAAGTAAAAGTCTACCTAGAAAGATTTAGTTGTTGTTTCTTAATATTCAGGTGTACTAAAAATGATGGCCCATTTTCTTCCTGCATACTAGCCTTTAAGTTAATGCATTTACAATTCTCCTGTGATTTTTGTGATCTCTGGGGACCGGCTGCGTAGAACACCTTCACAGGTGAAAAGCTCCCGATAGGATAGCTCGCCTCTACTATGCGTCCGGGCTCTGACTTCTGTTAGGCTACAAAGATCAGAAGAACAAGAAAAAGTTGTTTTATGCAATCCAGACTAATTTTTTTTTGTTTTGAGCTATTGTACAAATTAACAAAAAATATAACATGATTTAAAGAATTTTCACAAATTCTAGCTATTCTGATGAAAACATACTACACATTTTGTAAATACTGTAAAACCATGAAATGGTGGTAATGTTAGACTAGGCCATCACACCATGGGTACCTCACAGTAGCCTGTGTGGTGCAGTGACTAAAATTATTATTTTTACTTTAAGTTATGCTTTTCACTTAGGGAAACATGATAAACTGATGGTGGTAAAGCTACAGAGCATTACGTTACACCTCACACCAGCGCTGAAATGTGTTACTGTTAAATTAATTGAGCCTCATCTCTCCTGTTACCCATATCTATCTCAGAGGATATTCTCCCATTGATCTGTTGGGGGAAAAGGAAGTGGATGCTGCTCTCTCAGGAGCAGCATCAGTAGGGAACCCATAGTAAAACACACAGTTCTAATGAACGGACTCTTCACGTCTGACCCCGACACATTTAAGACTAGGGATGGGTACCGAAAACCGGTATTAAATTAGCCCTGGGCTGATTCTACGGTCCATTGGGACCGATAAGCTTTATCCTCATCAGTTACATTCATGTTTTTCAGGATATAAAACTAGGGCTGCCACAAACGATTATTTTCTATAATCAACTAATCGTCTATTATTTTGCCGATTAGTCGACTAATCGGATCACCCTTAAACTGTATCTTATCGCAGAAGCTGCTCAAATATATACGTCATAAGCTTCCAGCTGGAAGTGTTTTCTCAAAGTATTATGTGCTATCTAAAATACTGACCGTTAAAATGATCGCTTATTCAACATTTATGAACTTATAAAAACATTAAAGTTACAGCAGACACATGACATGCTAAGGGAAATAAAATTACAATCACTACTGTTAATGATATAGATATCAATATAAGTAATTAATTCAATTTTCCATTTAATAGATACTCATTTTGTTCAGCCTTTTCATAGTTTTTGCATCCATGAGACCAACAGAGTATTGGGCTGCTGCCATAAATGAGTAAGCTATTTGCACTCCTCTGCAAATGTCGCGACCTTTCTCCTATGCTTTGATGCCTTGTTGACAGCAGCGTTACGCTGTCTGCTTTGAACGGATCAGAACCAGCCACCATCCAGGTGCTGGTGACATGAGAGAAAAGCTGTGATAAATATAAAAACCAGGACATATAGATCTATGAATGCCCCAGAGAGAACACGCAAATCTGACAAGTTCAGGTAAAAGAGGATGTTCAGTCAGCCTGCTGTTGGTGTTAACGTTAGCAGCTAACGTGCTAACTAGCTTAGGGAGCATATTGTCCCTCTTCATAGACTGCTACGCTGAGCTTCCTGTTAAGATGCTGGAGCATCACCGTCATCCTGCCACGGTAAGCAGGTTCTACCTTCAGGATTTTAGATTACACATACTTGTGTACAATTTGTATAAAACACACCTAAATATTAGAGCTCCATTTGCTCATCATGACAGTTTGGGCTTTTCCAGAGTAAAGCAACGAGGGATCCGGGTTCCCGGTGCTGCTGCGCATGTGTGTCAGGAGCAGAGACACAGACAGAGCCATAGACATACAGCATTTAGAGAGCTTATGAGCGGTACAGCCGCAGTTTTAAGAGAATTTTCACTAGATTAGAGCCGATCAACAAAAAAATGTGCTCATTTTGAATATCCATGTGACGAATCTCTAGAGGAGATTATAGATTCCAAAAACATGTTTTGGATGCATCAAAGATAAAGCATCTGAACTGTAAGGATAGCAGTGATCAGGCTGGAGCTGAATGGCAGAAACACAAATATATAACAAACTGATAATAAAGTAAGCCATCTCTGCATCTGCTCAGTCTAATGAAAAGCCTCTACCCTTCTTATCAAATGGCAGAATCAGTTAGCAAGAATGTGCTCAGGAAATTTAGATCTAACTCATTTTAGTAAAATATTAACAATGCATAAGCATATTTTGGGAACTGGGTGGTCAAAGAAACAGTAATGAGAACTGAGTATATTAATAAGCCACTGATGTCTTATAGATTCACAAAAGGGAGCACAGCAGACGGTGTTTACTGTACCTTTTAAAAGCATTACCTAACCCATGTAAGAAAACACAGCTGAAATACTATAACTCTGTCTAGAGACAGTAATTTCAAAAAAGTCAGCAAAAAAAACACAAAATATGATACATTTATGTGGTTATAGATGGCTTCCTCTGGTATTACATTACAGCTGTACTATGGAAATGTAAGATCACAGGGCCTGTTTGTGCTAGTACACAAGATCCATTAACTGGACAGTTTTAGGCTCCGTTTTTAACTTGAGCTTCTCAGTTGGTGTAGAGCATAGGTCCTCAACCCAAGGACCTGGGTACTGGGCCACACAAAAAGAATATATAACTTTGCCGTATTTCTGTTTTATTTATTATCAGAGTGTAAATGATATTTAGACATTGATTGGTTGTAACTCAGAAGGAAATTCTATCAGCAGAGTCAGACATCACCAAACAACTGGCTTTGTAGCAGTCTGTAACGCAGCAACCATCCCTGCTTCTTCCAATCTCGATTTCTTTTTATTCTCTGCTGCATGGGGCGCCTTTTGTGCTAATCAGTGAGGCGACTCACTGCTGAAACGGTCGAGATATGCCGACATCTTCGCAAATTCCTTGAAGGGCGACTTCTGCACGGACGCACAACAGCTAAGAGAATCATGCCTACATATTTACCCCGTTCACACAAATGG
This sequence comes from Apricaphanius iberus, assembly GCA_028564705.1. Taxonomy (NCBI): domain Eukaryota; kingdom Metazoa; phylum Chordata; class Actinopteri; order Cyprinodontiformes; family Aphaniidae; genus Apricaphanius; species Apricaphanius iberus. Next base: position 1,419,575 of record JAPXFQ010002465.1, on the reverse strand, counting down.
CCCAGAAGTCTTCTAGTGAAAATACACCTGATATCATAAGATAATTTACACGATTCTTTCTGATCTCTGTTAATGGAGGTACGGGATTGGTCGATTGGCCAATGCTATCAAATAGTAATTCAAAAAGCATTTTGGCTACTTTTTAGGAATTTCAGCTTGCTAAATTGCTTTTTCTTAAAGAAATATTTTTAGATGTGCGCTACGAAAAAAAATCTGGCACAAATAATTTGGAGTCAGGGTTTATAGAAAATCTACAAACGCTGAACCATGAACAGTTATCCACTGAATTATCTTTAGAAGATAAGTTTCTAACACCAACATCACCCAATCTGAACAGTTCACTGTGACCAGATAATCATTCATATCTGTAATCTACATAACATATAGCTGAAGGTCTGTTATTTGTTGTTCTTTTCTCCATTAGTGTTTCTAATCACTTTAATCCAGATTAATGGCTGTCAGTGAATATTCCATAAAAATTTATTTTAAGGGAAAGCCTGGTTCAGTAAAAATGCAAAGCAGAAACTCCTGCTATGTTCACCAGGCTGAACTACGTTTAGTAGCATGTGTAGAGAGTCCGAAACATCAGCTGTATTCAAACCAAAGACCTCTAGGATCTCAGACAGTCATTGTGAAGGCAGCATAATGACTCTGTCCCCCAGAGCAGCGAATCCATTCCTTGATTGTTCAAAGCAGCTGGAATTTACTAGTTGGTTTGTTCAGTCTTGGCAAAAGTAGCTACAGTTGCAATGCTTGGATGGATCACCACTACATTTCAAATGTCTCATGTTCTGTGAGAGATGTCAAATGTAAGATGAAGAAAGGTCTCCATGGATGATTATGTGAAGACCTCCATCCACCATCTGCAGTCAGTGCTCAGAGTCAGAAACAGGACAATCTGAATCTGTTTTAAAAAATAATCCCATCAGAACCTTCACACAGCTCGGATGGATGGTGTTAGGTGACCTGATTTGTCTGCTGACAGAGCATGACTGTGTTAGAGTTTGATGTCGTGCTTATTTATAGAAACCTTCTTGAACATGCCATCGTTGGTGCATAATTTGGCACCACTTCTAGTCAATATACACGTCAACGTTTTTTAATAGTTCTCTGTGTATTCAATGAAAAAGGCCTCTTTAAAGCTTACACAAGATGTGGGAAGAACCAGTTTGTAGTGAAGTGGTGAGCAAGATCATTACATGTAGAAATTAACGACTCAATTCTATTTATGCATTAAGAAATTCATATCAGTCTTGTGACCTAAAATATTTTCATCAGTCTACCAGAAATGCATCTTTGGAAAAGTTTAAATGTTCTTCTTTAAGGAGCCTTCATGAGATAAGTTAAAGGGGAATTTCGTTTTTTTTTTTTTTCAACCTGGACCTTATTTTTAGCAGTTGTGTTTTTTCCACTCACCCTGAGAAGTTTGGAGCCAGTTAGAGCCGTTCAGCAGCATTTATACATGCAATCTTGACCAGCTGTATCCGTAGAATGGGGGCACACGGGGTGATCCAAATGCTGCTGTAATAAGGTTTAATCTTCCCCAAACGTCGCAATTTTACCATGTTTATATTCTCCTTGGACTTACGAACGCTTCAAGTGCTTCTTCATTGCCTTCCAGACCAATTTGGAGGGAATACAGAATTACGCTGCAGCAGGACTGCCAGTCTATGTTTTACCAACAGATTCATCAGCTTTTTATTATCGTTTTATTCTTAAGCCCCCAAATCAGCGGAGACGACAAAAACAAGAAGCACTTCGGAGACTTCATAAATCCAAGGAGAATACAAACATGGAAAAATTAAGGCGTTTGGTGCAGATTAAACCTCATTACAAGAGGCATTTGGACTGATCGAAGCAGCAGAAAAGCACAATGTCTGACGTGTTTGTCGCATTTTAAATACAATTGTTTCACTTATATAAGCTCAAATAGTAGTTTCTCAAACTGATTTTGATGAGTTGAAATAATATCAGTTTTGAAGCCAAACCCAAAAATGTTAGCTTTTGAATGGCACTTGACACTTGGTACTGGTCTCCTTTCTACTGCATGCCCAGGCAGCTGAAGTGTAAAATAGACATGGGTGTCCATGCAGATGTTCTCCAGAAGGCAGCAACTGAATTCATTCATGAAATATTGGTGAAATGGGTTGCTATCTGCCAGATATTTAGAAACTGCCGAGAAGCTAAGCGAATGCTCGATGTTTGGAGCTAAAGTCAGAGGCCGGTTTGAGACGGTTTGGACATGTTCAGAGGAGAGGCGAGAGTTATAAGGATGCTGAGGATGGAGCTATCTGGCAGGAGGCTAGGGGGAAGAGCAAAACTGAATGGTTTGGTTTAAACATATTTAACCTAAAATCATTAAAAAAAAAAAATACTTTTTCCAACCACCACACTATTTATATTTACGTCCTCCAGCCAACAGCTGCGCAGAATTGTGGTTTGCCAAATACAACTGCCTGGAGCAACAAGTCATTTACTGTAGAAAATAGAGCACTCTGTAAGTTTAGCTGCTGTGTCTAAGCCCCATAGATTTCATTATCTTTCTCAGAAGAGGAGCGACCTTACAATATCTAAAACCAGAGTTAGTTTAGGTGAAGCCTACAGCAGATGGACACAAATGAAAAACTTTCACGGCATCAAAACGTATGAGGAAATGGTGAAGTTTCTCATGGAGAAAGCCGTTAGCAAGCTTTCTTACCTAACGTTAGCTGTTGGTAAAACAGCTTTGCAATCCTCATGTATATGACATTGTTCTTAGACATGAGAGCATGAACCTCCACATCGAGTAAATGAAAGAAAAGGAACCTGTTTCCTCCTGCACTACCCAGCATAGCAGGCTCACTTTCTCTGCTGTGGTGAGTGGCTATTATAAAGACTTTTCTAACTAGCTTTCTGTACGGACATATGCCACAGACCATACACCTCAGGCAAATACACACGCTTTGAAATCTGTTAGATGTTAATGTAAATTCTAAAGTATATATTATGACTTTTAAAGAGAACATCACCAACAGGAGTGGAGGATACCACTACGCTCTGAAGAACACTGTATTCCTCAATTTCAAAGCCATGTTTGTTTACAACAGCAGTCCATTTCTTCTTCTACGGCCGTTTCCGTTGTTTTTGAATATTTCTGCGAATGTCAAAATGATTTATTCCGCTCAGACATGTATTGGATATAAACGCTTGTCATACTCTGAAAGATTTCTTCGGGGCCCATGTATTACACAGTTAAATTCTAATCCGAACTATGATGGGATTAAAGATATATTGCACATTTAAACGTAGCTGAGAGTAAAGCTGTACAGAGGAAGAACCAGCTTTGCTTGTTCAGTACCTTGGAAACATTTTAACTAGAAGCACCAACTACAAATCCTACACTGCTGATTGCTTTACCAATCTCACTTACCAGTAATAGAAGCAAACAGTGAGTTCATCTACCTCCCTTGATCTGTGATTGGCAGAATGCTGCAGCCTGAAGCTTTCGGAGATTGTTAATCCATTGCATCTGCTAGTGTTATGTATTGCACTATAAGAATCAACTACTTCAGACAGGAAGAAATGAAATCATGAGCAAAGATATAAACGGTAATCATACAGAAGTTATGCAACAATGGCCCCAGCCTACATCAGGAAAGTCTTTATCCCTCTGAGTTAAATGTTCATTCCGTTTGTTCACACAAATGTTCATTTTTATGATCATCTGTTTTGATGCTACAAGCAAACACTCGTCGACCTGTTGCAGCACGTCACTGCCAGTCTGAAAATATGTAGAGCAACCTGAGGTTTGCTGAGGTCTCTGTAGTGGTCAGCCACAAAAACGAAGACAAAGCACATCCCGAATGTTTAATGTAGGACAGTGTTACAGTGTGGACCGATCTCAGTGCTACACATGTGAAAAATTACGTTTTGAAACAAAATATAGCTGCTGGCAGGAGCTGTTAGACAATGCTGACATAGAGGGGCTAAATCCAAAAGGAGGAGCTACATCTGTAATTTAGAAAGTGAGCTAAACAGCAAATACTGCAAATGCTGTTGAGAGTAACTGGTAGGAGGGCGTAGCCCTCCATCTGACCAGCTGTAGGTACACGGTGTAAATGGCAGCAAAATCGGTAGGAAAGAAAGCAGCAATAGTGGCAAATATGATCTTGCATACCATCTATGATACTGCTGCCGTTTTTTCCCGTCATCTGAAAATTTACCAGTTAATGATCTATGATCGCCATGTTTTTTTTGGTTTCCCATACCAACTTGCCCTATTTTAGATGTTTCTTCACTTCAGCATACCTGGTTTCCCTGTATGGATGACTGATAGACTTTTGCTGAACTGCAGTTCAATGACTGTAGAATCATTTCTGCTTTTAACGTTAGCATTCCCATTTTTCCCCTCCGTCAGCCTGATGGGGAAAGTACCGCCAAACAACGCTTTTGTGTTTAGCAACAGCGAGTGTAAAGGAACGCGGTCCTTTATATCGATTATGATGAAAATGTGCATTTTTGAATAAATTGGTATAGTATCAATAATAATCAAGATATCAACAATTTTGACAGCCCTAGCCGAGGTGACCATGCTAGCTTGTCATCCGGCTACTCATGCACAGTTGAAGCCCACTGAAGAAATCAGGAAGCAAGACAGTCCTTGGACTAGTCAGCAGGGAAACCACCATGCTCATTCACACTGCAATTTAGAATCATCATCTAACCTACCAAGGGTGTTTGGACAGCAGGGAGAAACCAGAGTACACAGAGGAAACCCACACATACACATGGAGAATATGGAGAAACCAGCGAACGGATGTGCATATTGCCGTTTTCTTCTTCATTCAAGTGCACTAACATTTTGTGTTCTTTGACAAGTAGTTAAAGAATTTGAGCAAACTGGATGAAAAATCTCCCACAAAAGTTCTCATTTAATTAAAAACATACTTACTTTTTTCTTTCTAAATGGCACGCTTTGATTAGCTGCTTGACAAACGGCAGCCAATAACATATCATGTAGCATTGTCCCCAGATATTTTTGCTTCCCAAGCATTTTCTTTCCCAGGAGGTTTGTGTTTGTTTCTATGACTCATTTAAAGTTACGTTCAAGAGAACAATTCCCAAAAAATCAACAGCGAAAAGAAATTACAGTAAAATGCAGTGGACCACCTCCTATTCACATAGTTTTTAAGAGCATATCTAAACTATCTGAAAGAAACTGCAGCTTGGTATACTAAAATACCTCAACATAATGCTAGTTGACAGCCTATTGGCTGGTGTTAAGACAGACATTTTTTTTTTTTTAACTGATTGGCTGTATCCTCAAGAGTGGAAATAAGAATACCATGATTGTTGTATTCAACACAGTTTCTACTAGGCGCATTAAAGTATTTTTAGCTAAATCGGGTGCTTGAACTATTAAAATAGGAAGAATTTGAATGAGAATTTTCAAATATTCCCAGATTTAAGCCATTCACAGGCAGCTGCGACAAACAAAACGTATTATTCTTGTCACTTGAGGAGTTCAATAAACTCCTCCAACATCAGAATCAAGTGGAGTGTATGTTTAAACATTCATTTCTTTTCTTAGCAGCTCTATGGTAATGAGTTCAGAGCATTGCTTAGATGTAGCTCCTGCATCAGGATTGATATGTCTGCCCCAAACAATGAACCTTATTCAGCTTCATGTACCACAGTACGCTGACGTTTTTGTGTTAGTTTCTGTGGTTTGAGCTCATACTCTGCTGTGCTGCCATGAGGTGTACCACAGGGCTTCATTCTTAGCATTTATTTTATTTTATTTTTTACATCATTTGCTTGTGCCTTTTAAAACAAGAAACACGACTCATTTAAGCTGTGCACACAAAGTGCTAGAGGTTGGTTTTTTAACCCACATACCCTCACCATCTCATATTTGGGGGGGGATCCACACCTAACCGCATAGGTGGATTGTTAATCACATTTATAGACATGCCAAACCTGTAGACGGCAGACATTCTCTAAATCCTCTCCAATCAGAAATACTTTTTAACTTCTACATGGAGCAATAGTTGAAAAAGGTGATGCCAACACTGTTCTGACAGCATCCATGTTGTTTCTGAGTGGAAACACAGGTTGCATATGTGATGCCTGAGCATTTTTTTCATTGGCAGTGGTGTTGCAAATCCTAAATTTTTGGTTATTTAAATGTACAAGCAAATGTTTACAATAGACAATTTGAAAATCTTCACTTTGGATGATACGTAAAATATCTTTGTTTTGAGAGATAAGCTACAAAATGTGGACAAGGCCAAATCTTTATGCAGATGTTTTTTAGGGTTAATTTCCATATTAAAAGCAGATTTAAAAAATCGTTAATCCCCGCTTTGACTCTCTGGTTCACATAAAAACTAAGTGGCATTAAATCTTCTGACAGAGGTCAATCTATTTGGGCCAAATGGCATCATTAGGTACCCAAATATTTACCTTTCATATTTGGTACCTTAAGAAAGAAACCTGAGAACTAATCCAGCAGTAAAAAGGGAACATTCTGCAGTGTTCCCTTAGATAGGCGTTACCATGGCGCTCCGCCACGGCTGAAATGTAAACCAGCCAACCTGTAGCATATAATATGCAGCAAGTACGTAATTTAACAACTACGTATGCTGGTACGACTTACCGCTCTAAACTATGAAAAAGAGCTGCAGACATGCCAGTTGTGTGCTAAATGTGCGGTACTCAAGTCAGACAACATGATGCAGTAGTGTGGAAAAGCAGTTTCAGGCAATCATTGTAGAAAAGTGGAGAATAACGAGTCTACCGAATGCAACTCTGCGCCCCCCCTCCTCCATACGTCATCCTGCTTTCTGCCTCAGCTCTCTGTCCTCCGTTCCTAACTCGCTGCACCTGGACTAAAAGGTAAACTGCGTTTTTGTGTTGCATACCTGCCAGCTTTCAGTAAATCTGAACTAAATTCAACTAAAGCCTAACGGTGTTTCCACATCGAAATCGTTTGAAGCGTTGGGGGCGTCAGATTACATGTAAAGTCACTGGAGAAGCTCCAGCATCACGTCAGGAGCAAAAATTCTTCTTTGCCTGATTCACAAGTCAGATTAGCGCAAATGAGGCATTTGAGGCACCTCAGAAAATACACACATTATTTTATGTGGTGCATTTTCTGTATTCATGCGTGACAAGCTTTTTTTGTGCATATGCTGCTGAAGTTCAAAAATCTGAACTCCTGCATCAATTCGCAGTGCATCAACCAACCGGTTAGCCTGGTGACACGGTGTCAGTGAAGCTGTGACTGACATGGAGGAAATACTGATAAACACTGTGGCTAATCACCCTGAGCTATGAGACACCAGTTGTTTTCTATACAGACACAGGAATAAAAAATAAAAAAAATCATAAAGAGGTTAAATTATTTAGACAGAAAAGCTCTTAAGAGTTTGTGGGTGGCTCGTGGCTGCAAAGGGCCCCGTTCTGTCTGCCGAGAAGTGAGCCATGAACAGCTTCCTCACCCCGACAGCCTCTCTGGAAGAGATGTTCCTGCAACACGACCCAGCCCGGTAACGGCTCCACCACAGCACGTCTTGAGCCGCTCACATATAATACACTTTCACTAATCGCGCACAGCTTGCTTTTACCTCTTTTAACCAGTGAGGTGTTTTAATTTAGAATTTATGACTCGATGCGAGTGTGGTGCAATTGTAAAAATAAAGTGGCAAATTAGATACTTTATTTTTTACTGATTCAAAACAGGCAATGTGTTCTTAAAAACAATATACACTGACAATCCTCACTATTTTGCATATCCAACAAAATGCCTTACATTGCTGATATGATCAGCTTTAGGAAATGTCTTAATATACATTCATTTTCTGTAGTGACTCTGAAAACATAAGCATCTCCTCCCTTCAATAAGATTAACGCTTGCCCACGGCATATATATATATATCCATCATCTGACTGCAGGTCTGAATGAAATCTGTTCTCTGAACATACCTCTTCACTTCATGAAACATTCAGAGGTTTTGTGGACTATTTTTAGCCAATCACTGATTACAACAAAACATCCGATTTTAAGCATCCAAACAGCTGATAATCAATGTATGACAGTCAAGCATTAAAATGTTAATAAAAAATGTCTCTGTGCAGCAAAAGTTTCCCCACTATAAAAGTCCTGTTTTTTCAGTGCAACCCTCCTGACTACAGCCCATAAACGACCCGGTTGGCTGATCAATCACAGGTTTTGCAGTGAGAAGCAGACCAGGACATCAGTTGTGTGATTTCCTAGAAAACAAACACTCCTTTGAGGGGCGTTTTAAATATGCACCCTACTCCGCAGACATCTGCTTTACTGAAACTAAGAACTGATGTGGCTGTGGGTGGTTTTCAAACAAGGAAGCAAAAGTTTAAATAAGCCGATGGAGCACTACAGCTGTAGCCAGGGACGGCGTGACCATGCCGAGGTTTGGGAGGTTTCCTCAACAGCCAGTCAGTTTTTGGCCAGTGTCTGGAATCTCTTTGTTTGTAGTATTCCATAGTCTGGCATGTTCCTTTATAGCAGATCTTTGTGAAACTTTGCTGCTCTCTGCCATCAGTCTACAGGGCTGCAGTTTACTCAACTACCACATGATTATGCATGTGGCTTCAACATTTTCTGTGTGAGGCAATTACTTCTTTGAAAGAGATTAATTTTGAGCTGAACTTTTTCTAACATATTACAATTTATCAGTTCCCTTTCATTACCACTTATTTGATCCGTAGTTTCTTGCTCGTTACGGCAAGATTTAGAAATATTTCTGCATATTTTTATGTCGCAACCAGAGGTGGCTGGATAACCCAGAAGTTATACTCATGTAAGAGTAGGATTACTTCAATGTATGTTACTCAAGTAAAAAATTAGCAGTCAAAGAAATTACTCGAGAGCAGAAATACCTAAAAAGTAAGGTAACCAAGCAAGCTCTTTTCCAGGGCATTTTTCATATTCTTTTCATGCATCTGGGAGGCTTTGATGTCTACCTGGATAGAGAAGGAACACTAAATATGTTCAAAATTAAAATTTTTCTATAAGTAATCACAATATTAAGTATTTCAGGACTGGGCCTACTGACCTATTTTATGGAAAAAAATATGATCACTATAAAAAGACAACTCAAATACTTAACCAATCAGAAAGGAAGATCCGTTCTATTAGCACTGATTTGTTTAGAAATGCTTTCATTAGACAAAAACAAGGATATGTGATAATTCTGTTATTTCAAGGAGAACACAAAAATGTATACATCTAAATATCATCATAACTAAAACAACAAATGTGAAGCAGAGGAAACTAGGGATGCAACAATACCACTTTTTTCAAATGGATACGATACAGATACTTGAATGTGAGTTCTCGCCCATACAGAGTACAAATATTTCTACCACACAAAAATGCAATGAATTTGGAGACAGGTTATATTTCCCTCTCTGCTTGTTACAGCAAATAATGGTGAGTTAGATTTTAAAAAATCTAAATATTCACAAAATGACCATAAAACAAAAATTTCAAGTGAAAACTAATCAATTTTTGAGAAATTGTTGCCGAGTTCCTCATTTTAAGAATCGGTTCATGGTATCATTAACTTTAACCCATACCAAACAACAATTATTATTATGTTGAACATGTTAATATTGTTGGTAGTATAACAACATTATGTTGTTACCCATTGTTAGATCAGAAAAAAGGCCTCCAAGAACCAAGCTCCAGGGCTGGATTTCATCAGCACCCCCTGTGTTTGAAGCAGCTAGCTCAGAGAGACCATGAATTGGACCTCAGTCCTTCTCCATCACATCCAGACCCCCTGCATGCAGCAGATGTGCTCCTGGATCCTCCCAGCTACTGGATACTGTTTTCTCGGCCCTCTGCTAGTTTTGTCATGTGGGTTTTTATCCAGACATTCACTCCTGTAAGTCGGCAGGCCAGCAATGGATCGCATCCTCCCACACAGGCATGATTTACTGCATATGCAATAAGACAAGTATATTTCATACCACATGAAATATCACTAGTGTCCGACAATGCCAGAGATGCAAAGATTATGTACTTTTGTTTCTCTGTTCCATATCAGGACACATGCTAAGCTTACACATGTAAATATGAATACAGTGACTGCTGAGGCAGAGCGATCATAATTAGACCCGTTAGCTCATAACTGAAATATGTTTAAAAGTTATTCTATTTCCGAGTATGCAGCTTATCTGGAACGGGACATAAGGCAGAACATACGTGTTTGGATCCAGCATTTAATTCGACACGGATATGAAATCATCAACACACTCATGTGTGTATGGTAGAAATAATAAAATATTATAGTTAAAAATTCATAGCTTTGTTAAACAAAAATGCTTAAATACTGACAATCATACCGCGTCTAAATGAAGGGGCACCGCTTAAAATTCAGGAAATGTCTTAAGTCCCGTTAAATGCATATCAGCTCACGACGCTAAGAATTAAAATACATTTAGTTATGTACTTCCGTGCTGCTTCCTCAAGAGGACAGAGCTTAACCGAGTTATGTGTCATCTTAAATCTATGATTTTGTCAACAGCTCAATATATGCGTATAATCAACCGGGGTAATTTTCCAGACTGTTCCCCTCCACATGGCAAACCCCACAGTAATTATGCAAGCTCACGTTAACAGCCAGGGCTAGTGAGTGTAAAACACCACAATTATACACGACGGCTGTTCAAACCTTCGGCCAAAAATATGGCTTTAATTGTCGCAGCTCCGCGGCTTAGTGAGAGGAGCGGTAAGGGAGAGGGTCGTAACAGCAGCACAGCGCCGATAAAACACCTACCTACGGCAGCAGATAGGGCGCAGGAGAGCCCGGTTAGTCAGCGAGAAAACTTCGAAGGAATCCAGCCTCAGCATCAACGTCGTCCCGCCGCCTTTCCACACATTTTCAGCGCACACTGGCTGCGTACACCATACGGTTATCAGGTTGTTGCACTGATAGTGTTTTATAAAGCCAACCAGACTGCCACAAGCAGGGAGCTGGACTCCTGCTGAAATAAAAGCTGTGATAGGCCAAGAATGGATGCTGGGCTGTGTGTCAGAGCTGCTGATTGGTCGATACATGAGTGTGGGCGGAACAATAATCGATTTAAAAGCACAGTTCCTAACAGGCTGCCAGTGACGACCTCATTTGGGATATTCATACAAAAAATACAAATACATTAAAGCTCAGAAAAGTAAAATGTCAGGAAAGTTAAATATTTTGGTGATTTATTTTAGAAAATAAAACTTGTATAGGCCTATTATATAGATAATTATACAGAACGTCACCTATTGTAAGGTTTTACGTATTGTAATTTTGCTTACACATGAGAAAAACAACAAAAAGCTGTCTCTGAAAATGTTTTATATTTTAACAAATTAAATGTTAGAACTTCATGATATCACACCCTAAATAGTTATTTTTTAAAACACCTGCAAAGATTTCCTGAGTCTCTCAATGGTCTCTCAGTCTCGGACACTAGGTTGTCCAAGTAAGAGGAAGGCTGTTGGTTGGATGGATGTCTGTACTGCAGTCTCTGATACAGTGCTGGTTGGTCACAAATGGCTGTCTCCAAGTGTATTCATAGAAAGGTGACTGGACATTGTATTGTAATAACTCTTCTTGTAAAGTTTCTTGAGATGACATCTGTTGTGAAATGGAGCTATATAGATAAACTGAATTCAAATGAATTGGAAGGAAAAAGTGTCATAGAAAAAACGGCAAAAGCTCTCTCTATCTCTATCTTAGATAGATAGATAGATAGATAGATAGATAGATAGATAGATAGATAGATAGATAGATATTCATACACACTCAAATCTAAGGCAACTTTTCAGTAAACAATGAACCTGACTCTGTGACATTTTGTAGTAATGGGAATGTTTTAACTTGTATGGACACTTACGGGCCAGGATGGGTCTCAGCAACCTGCAGGTCAACTAAAATCCGTTAGGAAAGACTGGGGTAATTTAACCTTGGGAGGATGTTAGGAAAGCACTGGTTTATAAAGAGGAACAGGTTCCTTCCTTCATCTGATTTGCCTCGCCAATGATGGGGGCAACAAACGCTAAGCTTTCTCGCTTTAGGATTTGACTTAATAAAATGTTGGGAGTGACTAACTTGTATAAAGTAGAGGTGTTGTACTGAAGGATTCAGACACAGACCAGGATGATATGCTTGGTCTGTCTCTCCTTGCTGCAGCACGTAATAAAACGTAGAACTCAGAATAACTGTCTGAACCGTTTTTGTTTAAAGTGATTAGTACTGAACTGCTATTTCAGTTGGTGTCAGAAGTTTTGGGTTTGGACCACTGACCTCAAGGACTAGCCTGGGTGACGTACATGCAGAGAACTTTCCAGCCTCCAACCTCGCTTAGGCTTCAGAGAAGAGGGGGCTCAGGTTTGGAGTCCTTGATGGCTGCATATGAGTAGATCCAGGAGTACTGTAGTATTATTAAGTGTTATAAGGTATTAGGTATTTCAATTTCTACAATATTTCTTATTTTTACCATTGCTCTGAAGACAGTGAAAAAAGAAAAGGCATCTGTGATGTTTCCATTACTGTGAGTGGTCTGGTTGCTGTCAGGAAACCAATCCTCACGATGTTACAGAAAAATTCAAAACTGGTTTTTAACTAGAATCTATCTCCAGACCCTGGTTCCAGTCTTTTACAGGACTCCACTATTTCATTCCAATTTCTTCTTTTACTTATTTATATTTGAAGAACTTTTTTTATTTCAAAAATATCAAAATACAGCTAAATATAGAAAATAAATGAGAACATGCAAATATGAAGGAACTCCATTCATTCTACACTATGTCAATAGGCCACGACATATATCATGTGAGATGGGATATCTGATATTTCCTTAAATATTTAACCACCTATTGATTGTTCCCAACCAAATATATGGACAATCACTAGAGATCTGGCACCTCCCCAGCTGATTTCAAAACCTGCAAACACTTTTTTTATTACTCCCGAGACTCATTCACACCTAATGCACTACTCAGAAATAAATGCTGTCCGTGTTCTCAGATTTAGGTAGCAGATCATTTCTGATCTTGCTCTGTCATTCCCTACACTTTAACAACATAATACTAAAATGAAGGCCGACAATGGATTCCCTAAGGACATTTCCCCAAGAGTCTATGGATTGTTAGAGCGGATGAGGGGATGAGAAAATGGAAGGAAGTGTTTGGCGTGTAACAATGTCAGGCTTCTCTGGGAGGAGGTTCAAAGTTCAAGGTGATGAGGTAACAAATTACTAATGGAAATAAGTAGAGAAGAATAGTGGCTGTGCTTAATCTAGAGCCCAAAAAGTGATTTTTGAGAAATATTTCAACAAGGACAATTTAATCAAGAGAGACACAACCTATCACATACACAGGAACTTCTAATACTCTGTTGTTAAGAGACTATTTGCATAATATTTTTATTTTCAATACTTTATAGAGTCATACAGAAACTTAAGCAAACTCGTTATTTCTAGACGTGATCAGTCCCACTTTGATCTCAAAATGTGATAGACAATCTAGAATTCACTCTAGTGTTGGATGATACCAGGTGTTGCAGCAAAAAACATTTAATCCTATACGTGTCTCATCCACAAGGAGGCGATGTTACAGGAACACCAAAAACAGTCATGCTTGAGCCGGGTCCCAAAGTGGAGAAATCTCATAATGCCAGTGTTCTGTCGATCTACCATACTTTGTCAGAATAGCAATCTGTAATATATATATGTATTAGGGATGTTCGATATTGGCTTTTCTACCGATATCCGATATACCGATATAGCCTAACTCATAATTTCCGATACCGATATAAACCGATACCAATAAGTGGGGACCCTCCCTCATAAAAAAACAAAAACTACTAAACCTTTTTAGGTAACCACAATGAAATATCTTGTATCATGCATACTTGAGTTTTATAATATATATATATATATATATATATATATATATATATATATATATATATATATATATAATATATATAATAATTTTATAAAAATAAAGATTTTTTTATTATGAGTAAAAAATAGACATAAGTCAATAATTTTAAATATAGAAGAGTATTGAATGGAATATCCAATCTTTCTAACATAATTCCATGTGGGACTGAAAAAACAAAAAACAAAACAGCGTATAAAAATCTAGTTTGTATATACCGGGACAGAAAAACAAAATCTTTATGTCTGTTATTAGAATTTAAAGGGTTAAAACTTCTGAATACGTATGATACTTACATATAGTAAATAATATGTAACTAGTGCCAGAGCTCTATGGCAGCCTTTAAAGTGCATTCTTTGGTGTCCATGAACCATCTTCTGGAACATTTTCTTAAACTGATTTCAACTGGACACAAAGATGAAGTAGCTGCCACCCTTAGATGTCTGATCAACCACAAGTTTCATGAGTCCAGGCTCTGGCTGAGCCAGAAATTGACTTTTGGGTGTATTTTTAACTCTTTCTATCAGATCATCACCGTGGGGAGAGATAATCAAGGATGTCTCTCTACCTGGCTGTATTCATCTTTTCTGAAAGCAACGAAGTAAAAAACACCCATTTTTGCTGCTACTGTTTAGTTATTGCAAGAAGCACAAGAGTTTCTATGTGGAGACTATACCTGGGGTGGTGAGATTTAAACTTCAATACCAAATCAAATGCAATAAACTTTGATTCCTTTTTAAAGTTACTGAACTTAAATAGTTTGTGTTTTACAACAATTGGTCTGTTTAGGCTGGTCACCTGGCGTATCGGCAGCAAACCAGGCAACCCTACAGCTGTTTTTATTGTTGTAACTACAACCTAGATAAACTAGATGTCGCTATCATGTTCATGTTCCATATCTAACCTTTAAATGATGCTTTAAATAAAATCTATAATAAGGAAAAATTTCAATTAAATAATGTTTTTTTTAAATTATAAATATATTTTTAAAGGAAAATGGAAATTAGCTCATATTCATGAGCTAAGAATTTCAAATGAATTCAGTTTTTCACAATTTCATTGTCACATTATTTATTTGCCCATTATTGATTCATAGACATTTAGACACGTTTTTATTTATTTATCTAATTTTGAGTTCTTCTGAGTAACCTTACATTGTTGTATTGTCTGTATTATTGTCTTATTGAAATTGCTTTCTTGTATTTTAATCATCAAATTGATTTATGCTGTGTACCAATTTTAATCACGTAAAGCTCCTTGAATTGCCTTGTGTTGAAAGTGTGCTATACAAATAAAATTGCCTTGCCTTGCATTCCCTTCGGTGTTTCATACAGTTCCAGTCTTGGCGCAAACAAGCAGCTTTTGGCTCAGCAGCTTCAGCAAATCTGTATATATTCTCCCTCAGTAGAACCGGTTGTCAGTGGCAGAGAGGATGTCTTTCTTTGGGGGAACTTTTTATTGAAAGATTCCTTTTGCAGCGTTTTGAACGAGTCCAATATGAAAGTTTTTCCATCGGTCGGAAAACAGATCACCTGATCAACGATCAGCAGACTGTATATATGTTTTGAATCCAAGGAGCTTCTTTCAGAAACGGGCTCCAAACTTCACCCACGAACAATGGAGGTTGTGCGCTGAATTCTCCACTTATGTAGTCTGTTTTCCAGTTCTGTCATTCTTGGCTGGTGGCACAACACTTCTTTATTTTATAGTGACATATTAAACAGTTCCCCACTTGGTGTGGGGGTTTATTGTGGCTATGTTGGTGGCAAAGTAAAAACTGGAAGCCCTCTTGAAATCCTGGATAGTCATGTTTTAATCCAAAATGGTAAATCTTCACAATGCTAATTAGCCATCCATTATATTAACGCACTTAACCTAGCAAGGTTGGTTCATATCTCCAGCGTACTTGAACTCTGGACCTTCTTGCTGCAAGGTAAGAGTGCTACTAACTGCTCCACTGTACAACCAAAAACACAACATAGGGTCATGTGACTGAAACAGAGCAGGTGATGGGAACAGGATTATTGTTCAGGAGTGCAACAGCAGAGGGGAAGAAACTGTTCTCATGGCCGTTATATATCCGACAGAAAGAAGGGAGATGGAGCTTGCTTTTACTACACCGTGTATTCAGCAGTCAGGCAGCCATTCATTACATACCACATCTTCCTCTCTCCTTCTTCCTACCTCTTATCCAGTCACAGAGCCCCCTACTGGTGAAGGAATATAATATCCATATTCAGTCCCCAAGTAAAGCAGTCCTTCATCTTTTTAGCAGTGTCTGTAAACATAACTACCTCAGTACTAACTTAGCATATAGTAACATCAGAATATTTGGACATTACATTATCAGTAAGTAGATTTTGCAAGCAGATAACATTTCTATTTTTCTTACTGAACATATATGACTTATAACACTTCTGTCTTGTTTAATATACATGTGAACTTAAGATACCCATAGTGTTATGGTGCATAAATCGTCGTTTATAATGAAATGCTTGTACAATTAAAGTTACTGCAGCAACTTGACAATGTTAAGTCATGAACAACTTCACATAATAAATCATGGTAAACCAACTAGCAGTATGGAACTTAATTAACCTTACTGTCCAACAGCTCAAGTGTGTTTTTTTTCCACTCTCACGTTTTTCTTTCATTTTTTATAAATAATTTTACTACATAATCCTTGGTCCAAGCTTTCTATGTCTGTTAGAAACAGGATGTCTTTTTGGAGTTTCTTTTGTGTTGTTACTTTCCTCCCTTTTACCAGCCTGCAGCGGCTCAGCATTCTCCTCTGGACAGAGTGAAAGACGAGCTGCTCAATCCAGTCTGTTGCTGCACTGACAAGGGATCAGTGAACTCAACTATGGAACATGAAAGGTTTACATATCTGCACCCTGTCGCAGACCACCAGCCTGAAAGGTTTTGCACCCTTCTTAGCATCAGTGTAGCGTTTACTCCGGTCCTGGTGGTGAATGACTCTGGCCCTGATTTGCTCATATTGTCCTGTGTCCTTGGAAAATGGCAGGACATTTAGCTTTGTTCTCATTGGTCTCCTTCTGAGAAGCCAAAACTGAGCTGCTCCAGTTGTTGCATGAGCTGTAGCATCTGAGTTAAGGGGAGCTTCCATGGCTTCTGGGCCATGATGTTCCATAGACGATGATGTTATCCAAGAGGTTCTATACACCAAGTAGTTCTGTACACCAGGCAGATCTTCAGGACTGTTGGCATCATTTTTTGGAAAGCTGACGGCGCTGATGCCAGGCCAAATAGAACACGTGTGAACTGGAACAATCCACCATGAGTGATGAAAGCAGTCAGCTTGCGGCTCTCAGGATGGAGAGATAATTGGTGGTACAATGAGCTCATGTTAAGCTGGCTGTAGTGAGTGGCACATGCTAACTCAGAAAACAGATCCTCCCTGTGAGGAAGGGGATAGCGGTCTGTGCTGATACTATTAGGTTCACGAAGGTCAACGCACAGTCTCAACCCTCCTCGATCATTTCAATTATGCCTGCTCTGAGCAAGCGAGAAAGTTCTGCTGACATCTCCATACATAAACTTAATGGCACGCTTCTCAATTTTTGACATACAGGCTGCACAGTGATGTTTATCAGTACTTTATGGATAAACCCTTCAACACATCCAAGTTGAGCTGGTGGTACTGCAAAATATTGTTTGTAGATCGTTTCTGGCAGAATAGACACAGAAGCTCCACTGGTGGATTAAACTCTTGCTGTATCCAGTCGGCAAAACAGCAAAAGTGTCCTTCTAGCAAAGGAAGGATTCCAGTGAGGTTTTATCTTCGTCTTTTAGATATAAAGCCAAGTCTTGTAGCAGCCAAAGCCGTTTCAAACAACTGGTTTTCATCTGTAGCCATTTTTATTAAATGATTCTGAACGTCGCAGCGCTATCATCATCAGCTTAGCTCACCTCTGGCCCGCCTACATCATATACACCGATTTGATTGGTTCCCCGAACTGCTCAAGTAATGCAGTAATAGTATCACTGTTCGATGTCAGAGCATCTTTCAGATACAATTTAAATTGTGCTCTTGCGCGACCTCTGGATTTCCAAGGTAGAGCATTACGACTATTGCTGTAGAAATCCACTTTATATATATATATGTTTGAGAAATCTTTATTAGAGGTTGCTGTGGATTTTACTTACTGATGTTATGGACACAAAGATGGAAAATAAGGGGGAAGGAAGAAAGAAGATGAAGTAAGATAGGGAACAAAAAGAGAGAGACTCTGAGTTGACGATACAAGAGAGGAAAGAGAACAAAGAAAACAGAAAAACATGCCAATCTGCCTTCACAGAGAGGGGGGGATAAAAAAAGGAGAAACATTGACAAAATAAAACAACAAATGAACCATTGAACTAAGATCTACACAACCACAAAACTACAAATATGGCTACACACTGTATACAGCAACAGTCTCAATGAAAAACTCATAGGACCGATCATTAAAATCTATTGATGATAACCTCAGTCCAGGAATATATGTGTAAACACCGCGCTCCCCACACCTATGCGTGTGTGAGAGCTTGCTAGTGTAAATAGGATTTCTCCATACAAGTGTTAGATAGCTGGTGCGAGGAGCCGTTAATCAGCCTTCCAGGAATCGACACAGATATAGAGGAGACCTGGGCCCCAGACTTCCACAGAGCCTAGGAGTCCCAGACAGACTAATGCAGGGCTGACCGCACCCCCAAAGGGAGGAACGGAGGAAAGCCCCTGGGGGGAATGTCTAACAGCTACAATGCTGGGGCCTAGGGGGCCCGCAGTGATGAGCCCATGGGCTCCGCCGGCAACCCACTACACTGGGGTGAGCCCGGCGAAAGACCCAGGGGCACCCCACCCCAGAGCAGGGACCGAGCAGGGATCAACCGATGGGGTTCTCCCGCTGTCGCAAGGCCGCAGGGCCACAGCCAGGCCCACGGCCGGCATAAGCTGCGGCTACCCTGAGCCAACTCCCTCAACCGATCACCATCCACACCATCCCCAGGCCAAGCCCAGTCAGCACCCGCACACCAAGCTCTACCAGCTCCTGAATCCTGGTACCGCACATTGCGGAGTGCCAAGCCCAGTCACACAAACAAGGCCAAACAAACCCACCAATGAAACGGCCAGGCACGAAGCTTGTAAAACAGGTAAACAATCAAGCAAATTCGTTCCCCGCTGAGTCATCGAACAGGTACCAACCTACTATTCCAAAAACCCCTGAAAGAGGTGCCCCAACAAACAAAAAGATGTAATCGACCTGGCACATCGGCCGACCGACATACTGGTCCAACCTGACTGGTAGACAGACATGCAGACAGTCATACGTACCCTCCCTCTTACACACACACACACACACACTCTCACCGGTACACCAAGACACCCAGGAAAGGATGCTGTACACTCACTCATGCACCCCATACACACTCTATATTCCCAGGTCCAAATGCCCCAGCAGAGCAACCGGCCCCCACACCTTGGAGACAGACCCCCTACCCTCTAGGATGGAGACAAGCAGACCGCCAGACCGTCATAGTGGCTCACTAGCCCAGGAACTGGACCAGACCGCCTGTTGACCCCAGATGTTCAGTAACGAACAGGGGCGTGGAAAGAACCCTAACCTCCATCCTCCTGCTTGTGTATGGTGTTGATGCATGTTGTTATTATGTACATTTAAAACAGAGGGTTGCGCTGTGTGCTTCCTGAAGTCCACAGTAATTTCCACTGTCTTCGGAGTGTTCAGCTCCACGTTGTTGTGGTTTCATCAGGAAACCAGACGTTCAGCCTCTATCCTGTAGGCAGGCTCATCCCCGTCTGAGATTAGTGCAGTAATGGTGGTGTCATCTACAAACTGCATAGCATGATACCAAAACTGCCATACTTTCTAGTTTTACCTGTGATTGAACACATTTCTGGTGTTTTGCAAGTGAATGACAATTATGAACAAACATCAATATGTTTAAGACTCCAGGTTAAAATAACTGTCTGAATTAAATATTTAACTTACTTATAGAAAGCACTGTCATCCCAAGTGCCGGTGTATCTTAGTTTGGTAACAACAACAACAAAGAATCCTAGTAAATATTTTCAGTGTGAAACTGCAATTTGCTCAAAGCTCATTGCAGAAACAGAAATAAGGTGCTGTCTGATTTTGAAAGCATCACAGCTTTTTGTTGCTTTCTGAGTTTAAGTTCGACATCATCCACATTTTAATTTCAGAAAAAAATAGAAATTTCTGCTTCAGAGCTGAAATATGTAATCTTTTTGATTTTTCCACAAATTACTTTGTCAACTTTCAAAGCTTCAGAACAGATCTTAGTTGCAATGCGATTTAAAAAAGTTAGTGAGGTTAGGCTAAATCGACACTGATATTGATACAAAGTCTAGAAGAAAAGCAAGAACTCCCTCCAAGGAGGCTGTCTAAAATTAATAAATTAAAACAGCAAAATGATGAATATTAGAAATTCTTTCAATTCATTTATAGTTTAATTTCAGCTACATTTTGATAAACTTTCTCTCTAAAGGATTTTTTCTTCTATGTTACATAATCTGTTCTTTGAATTACAGGCTGCAGGTTTTCAGGAACTGAAGCAATCAATTTCTGTGGTTTGAACAATGAAATGGGGTTTCAGTTGCCCAACACATTGCCTTCTCTTTCTCTTCTTTTCTTGGTAAACATTAGTGTGTCCCTAGTACATTGAACTGTCGGATTGCAGTAGCAGTATGCTGGTATAGTAAGTGTAACCTCTGGGCTATAGTTATTTGCTGTAAGGCAATGCATTTCTCTGAAAAAGAAGACTATTGGATCACAGGAGCTGCTAAGCTACAAGGTTCTACTTAAAATGAAATGTCAAGTTCACAGACTTGCTGTTTACACTTAGCATACATTTGACCATTGCTTCTAGAAGTTTGGATTAGGATCCAATTATAGGTGAAAACCTAAATGTAAAAGCTTTTCATTTCAAAGACTTTGTTAGTTAGACTTGCTTTGGGATAATAAAATAGATCTGTTTTGTCTAAGAAACCTGGCTGTAGCAGGAGGAGCTAGAAGGACCTAGCTACTCTACCTGGCTACTAACATTACCTGTCTCTAACTACCTATTAACATATCTCTAACTGTAAGATTTGTCAAAGAGGAAAGTTTTAAGCCAAGTTTTAAAGACAGACAAGTTGCCTGCTTCACGAACCAACCCTGGGAGCCGGTTCCAGAGGAGGAGAGCCTGATAGCTGAAAGATCTGCCACCCATTCTACTTTTAGAAATCCTAGGAACTACCAGTAAACCTGCAGTCTGAGAGCGAAGGGCCCTGTTAGGAACATATGAAACAATCAGGTCTCTTATGTATGATGGAGCTTGATTATTAAGAGCTTTATATGTCAGAAGGAGGATCTTGAATTCTATTCTAGATTTTACTGGGAGCCAGTGAAGAGAAGCTAAAACAGGGGAAATGTGATTTCTTCTTCTTTTATTCATTAGAACCCAATCAGCTGGATCAATGAATACCTGACAAACAGGCCACAGTTTGTGAGACTGAAGGATTGTGTGTCAAACCAGCTGGTCAGCAGCACAGGAACACCACAAGGAACTGTACTCTCACCATTCCTTTTCACACTGTACACCTCAGACTTCCAATATAAGACGGAGACCTGTCATCTACAGAAATACTCAAACGACTCTGCAATAGTCGGGTGTATCAGAGATGGAGAAGAAGCTGAATACAGAGAGCTGGTGGTGCGCTTTGTGGCATGGTGTGGAAACAATCATCTTATCTTGAATGTGAACAAAACAAAGGAGATGGTTGTAGATTTCAGAAGAAACAGGGAGAAGTCAAAGAGTGTTTCCATCATGGGAGAAGAAGTGGAAGTGGTTGAGGAGTACAGATACCTCGGAATTCACCTGGACAACAGACTGGACTGGAGAAACAACAGTGAAGCCGTCTACAAGAAGGGACAGAGCAGACTGGACTTTTTGAGGAAGCTGAGGTCCTTCAAGGTTTGCAGCAAGATGCTCCAAGTCTTCTACAAGTCTGTTGTGGAGAGCGTTATCTCTTCATCCATCATCTGTTGGGGCAGCAGCATCAGAGCCAGGGACTTAAAACGGCTCAACAACCTGATGAAGAAGGCTGGTTCTGTTCTGGGGACGACTGTGGAACAACTGGAGATAATGATGCAAAGAAGGATTCTTCATAAAATTGAAAAGATTATGGACAATCCTGAGCATCCTCATCATGAGACTATCCTACAGCAACAGAGTATATTCATTCGGAGGCTTCTTCACTTTTGCTGCAACACAGACCGCTACAGGAAATCCTTTCTCCCCACAGACATCATGGTCTACAAAAACTCCTTGAAAAGAATTAGTAAGAGCTACAACAACACTTAATTTCTCTCTAGGATCAGTAAAGTATTTTTGAATTGAAATGAATTGAATTGAGTCGCGACGGAAGGCAAAACAGGCCAAAAATCGCAATTGCGCAATTTCTACTACTAAAAGGCAGATAGTTCAACCTCGCAGCAAAATGAGAAGCACATCTGTTTCATCACAGGTAGCGAGTTTAGAGGTAAATGTGTAAAACAACATTTGTGAAAGGCAAAAGTTTTCAGCATTTTGTAGGTTAGTGATATTATTCAGATGTTTTTGTAAGTTAATAAACTGTAATGTTAGATGGAATGACCTCAATGGAAAAAATGAAACATTTATCTTTATTTTTCTATAAAGTGTCTCACCATAGTGATACAAGTTATGACCAATTTCATTTACTGATGACAAAAGAAACAATCAAAGAAAGAAGCAATGAAACAAGCAACAAATATACGTACATATATAGACGCCCACATATATCCATACATACACACACGTACACATGCATACATCTATACATATACTTGCTGCATTAAATCTCTCCATTTATCTAAACCAGGACAAACTTTCTGTAACCAGTTTTTTTGTTATTAATTTAAGAGCTGTTATTCTTAAAATTCTTAAAAGATACTTGTCCTCAATTTTTACTATTTCTCTTGGTAATATCCCTAACAAAACAAATTCAGTATTGATATTAAGGTCCATGCTCATAACCTTAGTTATATCTTTGTTGATATTTATCCAATATATTTTCAGTATGGGGCAGGATCAAAAAATGTGGCTATAATCAGCATGTTTTTCCCCACAGTCCTGCCAACAGTCTGATGTTGATTGTTGAAATTTAGCTTGATTAATAGGTGTTAAGTATCTCATCTGAATCTTCCATGCATATTCCCGCCAGAATCCAATTCTTTATTTGTCTAAAGTCCGGATCTTTGCTAATTTCCCTTAATGCTAAAAATTCATTCTGAATTTTAAGATTTCTTATTACTTTATTTCAAACTTTGAGTTTTTTTTACTAACAATTTATTATCTGTTTTTTGTTTATTTGTTTTGGATAAAAATGGCAAAAGTTTCCCAAGTTCTTTGCTTTGGAATAATTCTATGGACCTCCATTTTGCTCCTACATGATCATTTAGTAATGTTTGTAATGTCTAAATTTCAGCTGCATAATAGTAATTTTGCATATTTGGTTAGGGCTAACCCCCCAAATCTTTTTTGCCAATTTCAATGTTTTTCATTTTAACCCTTGATTTTTTGCTGTCCCAAATAAATGTAATTAACATCTAGATACATACAGCTTGGCAAACATACAGGGGTAACGTCTTGAATAAAAATAAAAATCTATGGAGTACATTCATTCTAATAATGTCTATCAATCTAGGGAACTAATCTCCATCTATTTAAATCCTGTTTGATTCTTGTTTCCAGTTTCTTATAATTATACTTATACAATAGTTCCATCATCCTTGGTATTTCTTTTCCTACATATTTAATTTTATCTCTACCCCACTTCCATTGGAATTCATTTTTTAACTCTATAGATATTGGTTCTCCCAAACTTATTGCTTCACATTTTTCAATATTCAACTTATACCCTGAAACTATGCCATACTTAGTAATATCCGCCATTAGAACTGGGAGAGTTTTCTCAAATTCAGCTAAATATAAAATACAATCATCAGCATGAAGGGCTAGTTTATGATGCATTCCTGCAATTTGTACACCTTGAATTTCCTAATTTTTCCTAATTCTAACTGTTAGAGGCTCAATACATAAAGCCTAGATTAATGGTGAGAGAGGATCTCCTTGTGTTGTTCCTTCTCTAAGTTCAAATTGTTTTGATAATGTTCCATTAACTCTAATTTGTGCTTATGTGGTTCAGTATATAGTCTGTAACCAGAATATAAAAGTATTACTCAAACTGAAACTGTGACAGGATTCAAGCATAAAAGGCCAAGCCAACCTATCGAATGCTTTCTCTACATCTAAAGTAACTATAAGTGCCTGTCTTCCACATTTGTGTTAATGTTCTATTATACTCAAAGTACGTCTAACATTATCTGACAATTGTCTGTTTATAATGAAACCTGTCTGATCTACTTCAATAATATCAGGTACAATTTTGGCAAATCTATCAGCTATGATGCTGCTTAGTAGCTTTTGATCCACGTTAAAAAAATGTATTGGTCTACCCTTTAGACTGAGTTGGATCCTTTCCTTTCTTGTGTATTGTTATTATGGAGTTACACCAAGTATCTGGCCAGACGCCCTCCCTAAGTCCAATTAAACGTTTTATGTAGCATAAGGATAAGTTGAGTTTTAAACTTCTTATAAAATTCTCCAGTAAATCCATCACTACCTGGACTTTTGTCTGTTTTGAATCTCTGAATGACCTTTGATGTCGCTTTTTCTGGTACTGATGCAGTGAGAGTTTGATTCTGTGAGTTTGTCACCTGTGGCAGGTTCAAACCTTGCAAATAATCTTCTTTATCTGGGGTATACAATCGTATATAGTATTCAGCAAATTCTCCTGCTATATCCTCTTTATTTGTTAGCTTCTGATTTGTAGCTTCATTCTTAATATACACAATATTTGATTTTGTCTGCTGTTTTCTCATTCTATAAGAAAGTATTTTTTATGATTTTGCACCTCAATCATAGTATTTCTGTTTCGTAAAGGTCAGAGCTCGTTCTACTCTCTCAATTAGCAAATCGTCAAGTTCCTTTCTTGCTTTCTTTAATTCTACCATAACAGAACCCCCCCCCCCCACACACACACACAATTTTGATTTTTTTTTTCTAATTTGTTTATCTTTTGTTCAAGTTTTTCTCTTTTTTTTGTCTTTCCTTTCTTTACCAAGATGAGAAACCATTAATTTCTCCTCTAATCAGAGTTTTCAAGCCTTCCCAAATACTAACTGGTCTAATCTCATCTGTATCATTAAATACCAAATAATCTTGTATTGCTAGTTTTATCTTTTCTTTAAAATCTTCTAATTGCAGTAAGGAATTATTAAGTCTCCACAGTGTTCTACTCTTTTCCTGACCTATATTTATAAGCAATTATGTCAAAGCATGGTCTGAGAGGGTAATCTGATATATATTGGAATTTTGCACTATTCAATTATTTTTAGATGTTTAAATTCATTTTTAAACATAAAAAAATTATCTTCAAGCCGTATAACCAACAAGTTGTACCAGTACCAAGACAGGGTCGCAATCATTCAGAAAGTCAGGCCACTTGGTGACACTGTCCAGCATTAGGTGAAAAGAGTTCATATACCACTGTTGGATGGGGAGCAACAGTCCAGATGATGCTCTAAGTGACCGAGCGTCCTCCATGCTGTCTCTTCTCTGTCTTTTCAGACAGGAATTGCTGCGGTTGGAGTCTGCATGATCCGGGCACAACCTCACGTCAATGACTACTTGGATTCCTTATATAGAAAACTTCTAACTGATTGGAATGTTTGTATAATTGTATTGAAATGACTTGTTGTAAAGTGCCCTGAGATTAGATTTGTTGTGAATTGGCGCAATATAAATAAAAGTGAATTGAATTGAATATCTTCCCAGATCTCACGATCGCCCAGGTGAAAAAATGTGAAGCCTTTGCGGAGGTCAAGCAGCTCCTGTGCAGCAATGTTGCATTTAAAGATTATTGATATTTTCAACCCGGCCATCTAGAATAACCCTGTTAAATGGAGAAGACCACTGCTTTAAAGACCCGTCTGCAGCTGAGGCAAGGCAAGGCAAGGCAAGTTTATTTGTAGAGCACAATTCATACACAAGGCAATTAAAAGTGCATCACAGTTGCATAAATTAAGAAAACAGATAAACAGGAAAAAACAGACAAAAAACATCAATTTAAAAAAGAATTAATTACAATAAAAAGCAAGAGTGCAGATAAAATAATTTCAATTGTCATGTGCACGGGTAAAAAGAACTGTTTTCCGCCTGGATTTAAACATTGTTTAGAGCTGAACGTTTCTTTCAACTTTACTCTGAGTCTACTGATGAATCTGCCACTACTGTTAACGCTAACAGAGCGTTACAGATAAACTGTGTAGATGCAGACTCTCCTCCATAGGTAACATTAGACCACTCTATGGCACTACTTTCATTGCCCTTATTTTCAATGCCAACGCTCTGCTTACTGTAAAGTCATAAATGACATGGCAGTCTGCTCCCTGCCAACTCCCTCCTAGATTTCATGTTATTTCATTGTATTGTTGTACAGCTTTTTACTTCACTTTTGCTCAAAATTTATAATTTGATTGGTTTGGTCAATTTCAAGTGCTCATGTACTGTTAAGGTTGTCATTATCAATATTACATAATCCTGTTTGAAGCAACTGGAAAATGCTTCTTTTATTAAAAACCAGCATTCTTTATTCAATGTTAGTTGCTTTTACAACATTATATATGACAATGAATGATCGAATGGGAATTTCTTTTCATCATCCTGTCTAAATTTGGATTTGGTCAGGGCTTTTTATCATGTGTATCCTCATTTTACCCTATCGATGACATGTCTGCCTACTTGCCTCTCCAGATTAAACACACACGCCCCTTTTTCATAGGTGTGAGCTGCGAGAGACTGAAGCAAGACATTAAGCACCACCGTATTTGTAGTATTTTATTTTCTAAGAATTTTGGCCAAAATATGCATATGGCTGCAAGAATTACAGGACTTTATTCGTCATTCCTAAAGAACAGCCATATCAGCAGAAATGGTTGGAATTTCTCTCTGGAATCCTGCATCTAACCAGCTATAACGTGTGTATGTGACCATCACTGATTCTATTTACACTATTAATTCACTTATATCTGCTTTCTGAGCCTTGGCCAGAACCAAAGCGGACTGTCTGAGAGATTAACTTTTGCAGCCGGTTCAGTTCCAACAATAAAGACGGCTGATGAAGTGGCCAGAGCAGAAAGTAAACTCTAGCTTCATGCTAATGCTAATGTTTGTTAGCCATTTATGAAGCTGCTCATGTGAACTTATAAGTGCATTTTGAGGTTATTTTATTGATGTGTTGCATCTCCGAATTATTATTCATTTTGAAAAAAAATTGGATTTGGTTTGTGTGATTAAATTATCACAGAAGTGCTATTTGTCACCTCCACACTGTCTTTCTAATTTCCTGCCCGACTGTTGCTATGCTAATTATGTGCACTGTTAACTCCAATAAGTTCAGTGAACTCAGAATTTGAATCGAAACGATCTTCAATGCACACAATCAAACCAACAAAGTAACAATAAAGAACAAATTAAAAATACAGCAAATACTATAGTCAGCACAGTTGCTGTTGCTGCACTCACGTTCCTACATTTAGACACAAAACACCCGGCCGCGTGGCAAACAACACCAGCGGCTATTAAAATATCCACCACGTTCTCAACCTCATTCTCAGAAGCAAGAACATTTTAACAATGTAGACGTGGCTGGAAGGCAGAATTTTTGTGAAACCGAGCGTCTTACTTCCGGGTCGAAGAATAACTTCAGGATATAAACTTTATTTCAGGACAAATCAATCCTATATAACGCCAATGGTAACAATTTATCATATATGTGCCTATCACAGACTTTGAACGCTTTAAAATAGCGTGATATAGGAGCTTTAACTTGAATAAATTGATTGTGACAGGAGAGGTTTGAATGAAGCCAGGCTAGAGGGATGCCGCAGATACCAAGTAAAGATAATCTGTTGAGGAGGATGGAATGAGAAATAGAGTCAAAGGCTGCACTTAGGTCAGAAGAATGAGAATAGAGAGAAGACTGGAATCAAACAAGTGGTGCTCGCTGCAAAACCACAAAGGTGAAGCTGAACCAGAACCAGCCCCACCCATTCCACCAGAGTCAGACCCAGCTCAGTCCAACTTCGCTATATATATATATATATATATATATATATATATATATATATATATATACTGTATATATATATACTGTATATATTTAATTTACAAGCAAATGTTCTTGCAGGTCCGCTAATGTCATAAAAGTTTTCTGAATAAAGCTTAACCTCAAAATGTATTAAATATCTCAGGGTAAAAATCAACGGGGGAAAGGAGCAGTTTGAAAAGGAGCAGGAAGAAGTACAGACTTACTAAATCCTACCCCTGTATCATACCATGTTGATCACATATTAATGCTGTAATACATGTATTAAATAAATCCAAAACACTAATCTAATAACTGTATATAGCTTATAGTTTTATATATATACATATATATATATATATAAATATATATATATATATATATATATATATATATATATATATATATATATATATACTTTCTTTATTGTCATTGAACAAGAAAAAATTGCTTGGCAACTGGCACAAAAAAAAGGTGACATCAAAAAAAGTAAAACCTGTTTATTAACAGTCATTTGGCATTTAGGAATCTGAAAGAGGAAAGTAACTGTTTGTAAATCTGATTGTTCTGCAATGGATGCTGCAGAACCTCCTGCCAGACGCCAGCAGGGTGAACAGTGCATGGTGTGGGTGAGTGGGGTCTCTGACGATCTGGTGGGCACTACCTGAAAAACATCTGTGTGCATCTTCCTGGATTGGGGGGCTGGGGGTGTGTGTGGGTTGGGGTGGCGGTCTAGTCCCAATCTACATACAAACATGTACACACATACGCAAATAAACATAATTAATATCAAACAACGGTACGTATATATATATATATATATATATACACATGCCTACATATACCTATAGTCACATCTTACAAACATACATACATACTTCATGTAGATGTGCAATAGTATATATATATTTTTTTGTTTGGCTGGTCCTGCGACTTACACCAAAGCACAGAATCTCACATGTTCATAATTTTAAACAGCTTCAACCACTAGAAGGCGCTCTATGCTTGTGTACCGATATTTGCTTCACCTATGCCACCAAGAAAAGTAAGACAAATGCCCCCAAAATTCAACAAATTACAAGCTGCAAATATATGTGAAATATGCTGCCGAAAATGTTAATTGAGCAGCAGAAAGAAATATTGGAGTGAGTGAGAAACTTATGACGGAATGTTGAAAATCGGAGGTTACTCTTCCTACAATGAAAAACACAAAGAAAGCTAATCACGGGCTAAAGGCTACATGCCCACAGCTGGAGGAATGATTTAACTCAGGAGTGACTTATGGTCCAGAAAAAACTGTAAACACACTGAGCACATGTTTATTTTATTTTATTTAGTGCTCAACAAGTGCATTGGGAAAGTCTACCATACTAGCTATGTTAGCAGAAGTACCAAGTTGCAGCTACCCACATTTGGCACGCATTGCTAGATAAACGTTTAAAAAATGACTTAATGCTAATGTCGACATAATGACATATGTCTCGGAAACAATTTTAACATCAGAATTATATTTATCTAACATTGGGTTAGATAACAGCCGTCATGTCGGAGTTGAATCACAATCGATCACATTCTACTTGATCTCCAATCCAGCATCAGGCGAGGCGGGTCTTCCTCCACCGACTAGGGGCAGGACTGACTCTGGTGCAGATCCACCTTCTGGTTTAGCTCCACCTTTGTGGTTCTGCAGTGAGCACCCTCTTGAATCAACTGCCAGCAGAAGGTCATTAGTCATTTTTAACAGAGCTGTTTCTGTACTATGGCAGGGTTGAAAACCACACTGGAACCCTTCATATAGATTATTGAGGGATAAATGAGAATGGAGCTAGACAGCAACTATCTTCTGTAGGACTTTCGAACGCGGCCATTTGAAATCATCAAAGTCAGAACCACAATTTTCAAATGGGGGGGTCACAGATGTAGATTTAAAGGGAGTGGAAACAATTCCAGAGGTAAGTGAAGAATGAATAAGAGCATTTATGAGAGGGAGCAAAGATGGAAGGTCCTTGGCAAACACAGTGGGAAGGGAGTCAAGTTGACCTGTAGAGGGCTTTAATTTGAGGATGAGGGCAGAGATGTCCCAGGCAGGAGGAAGATAGAAACTGGAAAATGTCTGAGACTCGGTGGGAAATACTATGGAAGAAGACTGCAAAGGATTTAATGTGAAATGTTGGTGAATTTTTTCGATCTTAGTGTTAAAGAACATCAAAGAGTCGCAGGTGTCAGAGAAATAGATGTGAGGTGTAATAGAATCAGGAGGTTGAAGAAGATGTTTTAAAAGTTGAAAAGAAAAACTTGGTATTACCTTCATTAGAATGAAAAATGACTAATGTTTATATCTGGCTACATCAATTTTGTCCTAATACTTCAAAACATGGTGATTACAGATTTCAGCATGGATAGTGAGACCAGTCTTTTTGTAGTGTCGCTCTAGCTGTTAACTTTTAGCTTTCATAGATCTGAGTTGAACCAGAGTGAAGTATGTAGGAAATAAACAAAACAAGTCTTTTCTGGAGCCAAGGAGTCAAGGATATTGGATACTGTTACTATAGTACGCAACCAGGTCATCAGGAGAAGAGGTGAGGTCAGGAGCAAATTTGTTAACAGCAGCAGAAAACAAATGTGTGTCAATGTTTTGTATGTTCCCAACTGAGATCAGGCGAGGTGGCTTAGACAGGGAAAGACTGAGGGTAATATTAAATGACAGAAGGGGCTTGTCCATTATGTAAGGGATAATGCCCGACTAGGTGTACATTATCAGAAAATAATGGACGACGCGGAGGCGTGAACCGTCCGACGAACGAAGTCCATTACTTTCTGATAATGTACATCTTGAAGGGCATTATCCCGCTTATACCATGGTCACTTACGAAAGAAAGACATATTTAATCAATTAATAATACTTCCATGTGTTTTAGAGTTAAAATCGCGAGGTTTTTTTTATATAAGTCGAGCGCACTATTTAATATCTCCGGTATACAGGTGTTGCCAAGCAATGTGGCCAAAGCAAGCCGACCGCAGCGACTTATCAGTGAGGGGAAGCGAGATGATGGCTTTACCTTACGTTACGTGATACAAAATATCATTTCAGAAGGCCAGTACACTACTTACTGCTTGTGTGTGTCCAGAGGATGATGCAAATAACGTTGAGACTCCCTTGACATTTGAGCCAGCGCAATAATTTAGAGCTGTCACCAGGCAATTTGACGGGACGCCTTTCCTAGGTGTACATTATCACTTTTTAATGTACACCCTCCAGCCAATCAGAATCGAGTATTCACCCCAACCATGGTATAAAGGAAAGTTAACAGCTTTGCAGTTTGAGGGGATGAGACCAGAACAACAAATTAAGTCCAGAATATGACCTTTGGAGTGTGTGGGAAAGTCAGAGATCTGCTTAAATCCAAAACCCCCAACCTGCAAAATGAAAAGTCTTTAGTATGTGAGTGATTGCTATTCTCTATATATACATTAAAATCCCCCAATAAGATTATATTGGGTAAAAGAGTGGTTAGATAGGTGAGTAGGTTAGAAAAGTCGTTCAGGAAAGTGTTATTGG
Source organism: Apricaphanius iberus (assembly GCA_028564705.1). Lineage (NCBI taxonomy): Eukaryota > Metazoa > Chordata > Actinopteri > Cyprinodontiformes > Aphaniidae > Apricaphanius > Apricaphanius iberus. The sequence continues at coordinate 1,387,805 of JAPXFQ010002465.1, read as the reverse complement.
AGTGTCGTCGAGAGCCACGGTGGATATATCTCTGACGAGGAAGAAGAGCAATGTCTGGGTGGATATGTAACATTCCTAGTGAGGTGCGGATATGGGTACAAGGCCGCAGAAGCTTGGCAGCCGTGTACTGAAGCAAGCCCAATGCAGGCTGGTAGCAGAGCTTCAGGAGAATCCATTGTAGAGCCGACCAGACAGAGATCTTGTTAGGATGCATTGTGGATAGTGATATCCAGATTCATGGTAGAGTTAGTCAATTTGTCTAGCAAGGAAGCTAGATGTGCTGGCTAAAAAAGTGGAAATGTCCAGGAATATAAGTGTTGGGGAAATGACCAAGAATGTAGTTATCTGACTATTAAAAGTTAAAGGGACTGCTTATGGCAGTCAATAAGATTAATAATTTATGTAAAATTATTATTATTCGGGGCACCACCTTTATCAGGAATTATTACGATAGCCAAATGTCTATATCGGTCTCATAATCAGAAGGAATTAATTCTTTACCGTTTAGTGACCATAAACTTTGCAATATGTGTGTGTTGAACAAGAAAGACAACGTTGCTTTTAAGATACAAAATGTATTTTAAAAAAAGAAAAAAATTTGGATCACCAAGCTAGAAAAAAAGAACACACTACTTTTTAAAATAAATTAATAGTTAAAATAAAAGAACACAAAAAGATGAACATGTAATAAGATGAGAAACCATTAATTCTTATACGATTCTGGAGGAATCTGGGTCCTTTAGGAGCCAAGGCTTGATCTCCAGCTGCTGGAACAAAACTGCTCAACAGGGACCTCTGGTGGAAACTTCCAGAACCATTGTTGTCCTGTCACACGCCGACTTTGCCTGCTACCGCTACATGACGGAAGCCCGCTCCAACCCACATGTGGAAGCAGATACTGCTGGTCTTGCTCCAGCTCTCTGTTTACCGCTCAGACCTCCTGCTTCTCTGCTGGTATCACAGGCTACCAGCCTACTTCCTCCCCTCACTGCAGGCTCATTGTAGTTTCTCTGTTTTTTATTCACCAACTTTGCTGCTCCAACTCATGTGTGGAAGGCAATAACAGCCCCGATCCCAGCTCCACTCCTATTGGCGACCTGATTAAAATCTGCAATCACTCACAGTTTTTCGATGTCCTAGATACCGAAGCTGCAGCCCATATCAAGCCATTCTCTCCCCTGCAGCAAGTGAAGCTGCAACAAATATCAATGTAATTTATCACCATCATCTATCGGCTTCAGCTCGATCAAAAAAACAACACTCTCTAAATGCCATAAAATGGAGTTAATAAGTTAACTTACGTTCAGGAGCAGGACCACAACCCAAACCCGCGTCGTACTTCCTAATCGGTCCTATTTCAACTCACCTGGCACCTCGGGCCTCTTTCACGTAATACCACAATACATATATAAACTCTGCCTGCTTCTCATCCCTCGTCTGTCTCATTTATTTTTACGCGATCAGTTCGGACTTCTGCAGGTCATTAATGCTCGCTTACCTCGCTTGATGTTTCTGCTTTGTCGTTTCTGGAATGGACATTCTTATTCTCGGCATCAATCGGTCTGAGTTGGATGATGAGTTCCTCCTTGGCGGCCACGCTTCTGTCAGGGCATCACTCCAGCCAGTGCTCCGCCAAGTCTCCAGCAGTGTACAGGTTACCTCAAGCCACCGGGATTCTGTTCCATACCCCCCCACCCCCCACCCCCCCGGCCAACCCCTCTTCGCCCCAGATCTCCCAGCCGGACCTGTTTCCCACGCCGTTCGATCCAGCCTCTCGGGCCGGCCTCTTCCCTCTCCTGCCTCTCTCGCCTTGAGCCCCGACTTGAGCTGGCGCCTTCATGCCACTGCTTCGGCCGACCAGACCCGGGACGCCCTCCTCCACCCCCTCACCGCTCCCACAGGGCTTCCCTGGTCGCCGCTTCAGGCACGACACGTCCGGCTGGATCGCGCCGCGGCTCCAGTGTCTGCTAAGATAGTATCCCCTTCTGCCCATCCTTTTCAAGCTCGTTTCTCGGTCTTCTCCACCCCATGCGATCTCCATTCTATCCAGAGCCTCACACTTCTGCTGTTCCAGCTTCTTCATTTCACACTTTTGCTGTTCCAGCTTCTTCATTTGGCGTGTCTTCCAGTGAAGTTGTTTTGGGCCCGGCACCCCTTGCTGGGGGTGAGCTGCTATGCCCCCCTGCAACGGGGGTTCTGGCGGTACAGTATACCTTTCAGTGACATACTTTTCGGTTCATGCACTGCATTAAAAAAAAAAACATTTTTTGAAATCTGTTCAAATCAACTTAAATTATTTATACTTTACGTCCAGGTTTAGGCATCTAAGAGAAAGTACAGTTGTCCTTGGGTGACCTTGGTGTTAGGGCGTAGAACTTGTGCGTTTGGTAAGATTGGTTAGATAACTCGTCTTACGGTATGCTATCCTGATAGAGTGTGCCATTTTGCCAGAACACCAGCTCCCTCTTTTTAGGATTTTATCCCCTTTTTTGGCAGATTTCTCCCCCCCCTGTCCTCACAGACACCACCTTCCACTGGTGCCCCTCTATCTCCTCTTTTCTCCCTCCCTCCATAACTCCCTCTGTTTCCTTTCTCGCGCCCACCATCCTTTTCTCAGCATCCCCCCCACCCGCTTGCGGGTAAAACCCCTATTCTGTGTCCACAGCCAAGCCCCCCCTTCGGACTCCTTCCTCCATCCACTGCCCTTCCCCAATCTCTCCAGCGCTACATCGGCAGATCCTCATGGGGTAATCACGTTGACCACTTTTACGCCCCAATCGGGGCTTTGTGCCCTCACCCAGGCCTTCTCAGACATTGGAATCCCCTTTTTCTGTCAAGAAAACCGTGGTCCTCCTTACTTCTCTGGAGTTCCTGGGCTTTGCTCTTGGCTCATCTTAACTTCGCCGTCAGCATCATTCCCTGGGTTTGGTCTTTCGTGTCTCACTTTGTGTCCACTGCCGAGCCCTGTCATAAGGGGATGTGGCTCTGGCGTATGCCTAGCTTCCAGTTTTAGTCTGTGAGGCAGATACTCTGTCTATAGCTAAGACTAGGCTTACAACCTTCCTTTTTGATTATGTTTATAGTTAGAATGGCTTAGGTTACCCTGTGTTATTTTTATAGTTATGCTGTTAGAGGCTTAGACTGTTGGAGGACAGACTGACCACTTTTCTTCACTCTTTTACTTTTCTCTTCTACTACTCCGCAGATATTTTTCCTGCGATTCTTAACCTTATTTCTCTCAGTGCTTTTCTCTCCATAGAAGCTCCACTAGATCTGCCCCCTGCTAGATGGGGAGCATCGGCCCATATTATGCTCAAAGAGCATGGAGGATGCTCAAAAACTGAGCATCCTCCATGCTGTCTCTTCTCTGTCTTCTCAGACCCCGAGACGGTCGTGGTAGATGACCGCTCATACTGAGCCAGGTTCTGCTGGAGGTTTGTTCCTGTTAAAGGGGAGTTTTTCCTCTCCACTGTCGGTTCATGCTTGCTCAGTATGAGGGATCGCTGAATGGATTGCTGTGGTTGCAGGTCTGCACCAATGGGACGAAACGCCATGTCAACAATTTCATGCAATCTGCTGGGATTCCTTACATAGAAAACTTTGTCCCGGATAGGTGCTATATAAATAAAAGTGAATTGAATAGCCCCGCTACCAGGTTCTGGTTCTCTAGTCACTTCTGTCAGATTCTTCACCACTCCGGTATTTCCCCAGAATTCTTCTCCATCCATTCAATCTGCATAGGAGCAGTTGCCCGGTCAGGGATCTCGAACAACGTCATCCAGATCTTAGGCCATTGGTCCTTCGTAGCATATTGATCTTACATTCTTAATCTGCACAATTTGCGCGATGCTCAATTGCTTCACTGTTAAACACTTTGTCCAGACCATTTTGGGGTCCTGAGCAAGCTCGTAAAGATGATTTCCTGAAGACTGCACCCCCACACTGAGTCTTCTTCCGGGTCTATGACGGCACTTCTCCCCAGACTATTCTCCTATTCACCTCCTTCACGTCTCTAATCACGCCGCCATACACATATAAACTCGGTCTGCCTCTCATCCCTCATCTGTCTCATTCGTTTTCACCCCTCCTTTCCCATCCCTCTGGGTCCTGTCGACCTGCTCCTCTCCAGGTCCTGCCAACCCACCCCTTCAACCCTTCCCCTTTATTTGCAGCATCCATCGGGCACAGCCTCCCCATTCTGCGCTCCAGTTCACTCCTGTACAAGCTCTTCCAACATCTCTCTCTTTCAGGTTCCGACTGGGGGGGGGTCCTGAGCAGGCTTGGAAAGATGATTTCCTAATGGCTGCACCCCCACAGTGAGTCTTCCTCTGGGTCTCCGACGGCACTTTTCCCCAGACCATTTATTCCTCCATGCCTTCAATAAACCATTAAATTCTGAATCTGTAGTGTGGTCCTGGCTGGTGAAATACTTACTAAAGCACTCAGTTTTTGTTTTGTTTTTTAAATAATTCCAACACTAACCCTTCAGAAATTGGATCAAGATCATTTAGCTAGCTACAGACCTATATCTAACCTTCCTTTCTTATCCAAAATTCTTGAGAAAATAGTTGCTAATCAAGTATGTGAGCATCTAAACAGCAACAACCTGTTTGAGGAATTTCAGTCAGGTTTTAGAGCTCATCATAGCACTGAAACGGCACTGGTGAAAGTTACTAATGATATTCTAATGGCCTCAGATAATGGATTTGTGACTGTTCTGGTCTTGTTAGATCTCAGTGCTGCTTTTGACACAGCCGATCATAATATTCTCTTAGAAAGGCTCGAACATGTAGGGATCAAGGGAACAGCACTAGGCTGGTTTAAATCATATCTGTCCAACAGATTCCAGTTTGTTCATGTCAAACATAAATCTTCTTCACACTCAAGGGTTACTTGTGGAGTACCACAGGGTTCTGTGCTTGGACAGATTGTCTTTACTATGCTTCCAAATTGGTAAAATAATTAGACAACATGGTATGAATTTCCACAGTTATGCTGATGATACACAATTATATTTAAAACCCGATGAAACCAATCAGTCAGACAGATTACAAGCATGTCTGGAAGACATAAAAACTTGGATGACTCTGAATTTTCTGCTCCTAAATTCAGACAAGACAGAGGTTGTTGTCTTTGGACCAGAACCTTTAAAAAAGAAACTACTAGGTCAATCACTTCATCTGGTTGGCATTAATTTGGCCTCTTGTAATAATGTAAAGAACCTTGATGTAATTTTTGATCAAGACATGACATTTAAATCCCATATTAAACAGGTTTCTAAGATTTTTTTCTTTCACCTCCAGAATATTGCTAAAATTAGAAACATCCTGTCCAGGAGTGGTGCAGAGAAACTAGTCCATGCATTTGTGACTTCGAGCCTGGACTACTGTAATTCCTTATTATCAAGAAGTCCACAAAATGCAATGAAAAGCCTTCAGTCGATCCAAAATGCTGTAGCAAGAGTTCTGATGAATATTAAAAAGAGAGATCACATTTCTCCTGTTTTGGCTTCTCTCCATTGGCTCCCTGTTAAATCCAGAATAGAGTTTAAGATCCTCCTCCTTACTTATAATGCCCTTAATAATCAGCTCCATCGTACATCAGAGATCTGATTGTTCTATATGTTCCTAACAGAGCACTTCGTTCTCAGAATGCAGGTCTACTGGTAGTTCCTAGGATTTCGAAAAGTCGAATAGGAGGCAGATCTTTTAGTTATCAGGCTCCTCTCCTGTGGAACCAGCTCCCAGTTTTAGATTGTGAGGCAGATACTCTGTCTGTTTTTTAAGACTAGGCTTAAAACCTTCCTTTTTGATAAAGCTTATAGTTACTTATATAGACACTAGACCTTTTAATCCCTGTCCGATTTCTAACAGTAATGTATTAATTTACCAGAATAAAATGATTAGAGAATTGAACAAAGGTTGAATCATGAAACAGGACAGAAAAAGATTTACACCAGGTTTTAAGGCTAGAAAGTCATAGACAAAGATAATGCCAGAGTCTTCGGAAGAGCTGGCCTTTATCTACTCCAGTTATATCACTTACTAATAATATTATCTCTTTAATACATAGATTCTGAAGAGGGCGCAGTCCTATGAGCAAGGAGAGATGCATAACACTACAAAACTTACCCATTTACCTCCTTCTTTCCTCCTGGATTTCCAGGCAGGGAGTAGAGGGAGATGGAGTGTTCAGCCCGATCCGGCGAGGGGAGGATGCAGCCCCGTCCGGCAGCCCTCCTCAACTCCATCTCCCTCACACCGTACATTGCTAATAGACTTAAGAATTAGGGGGGAAAAAATAATTTTTCAGACTCAACTGACCCTATCACATAAACTACTTTTCTTTTCTACTACTCTCCAGATATATTTTTCCTAATGTTAATGCAATTGTTAACCCAGTTTTCTCTCAGTGTTTTTCTCCCCATAGAAGCTCTACCCGCTCTGGTACCCTGCTCAGCTATAATGCCCCCTGTTGGATGGGGAGCGTTGGTCCAGATGATGTTCAAAGTTACCGAGCATCCTCAATGCTGTCTCTTCTCTGTCTTTTCAGACCCCCAGACGGTCGTGGCAGATGACCGCTTGTACTGAGCCTGGTTCTGCCAGAGGTTTCTTCCTGTTAAAGGGGAGTTTTTCCTCTCTACTGTCGCTACATGCTTGCTCAGTATGAGGGTTTGCTGAGGAATTGCTGTGGTTGGAGTCTGCATGATCCGGTCAAAACCTCACGCCGATGACTCAACGTAATCTGCTGGGATTCCTTACATAGAAAACTTAACCGATTGGAATGTTTGTATAATTGTATTGAGATCACTTTTGTTGTAAAGTGCCTTGAGATTGCATTTGTATAGAACTAGCGCTATATAAATAAAAGTGAATTGAATTGAAATATGGAGCTACTTAAAGCAAAGAAAAATAAAACCTTCTCTGACTGTTTGTTTGTGGGTCCGGGATTGTCACTCCATGGAACGTCACCAAGCCGGTATAATCAGCCTGGACTATGCCACTTTCTTCAAAATAATCAGGAGTTTCTGCTCTGTAGCTATATACGTTAGCGCACACAGTTCTTTCTTAAGCTGCGGATATATTTGTTAAGTTTGTCGACTTTCCCCTGTTCAAAATGATCATTTTTGTAGCTTTATATGTATGAAGAGCTCTTTTCCAAAACGCGACAAACACCATTAAAAAAAAAGGTTTTTCATGTAATTTTGCTGTGTGCTGAACCTAGTCAGATGCCATTTTTTTTTCAAACAGCCATAAGTGCGGGACCTATTTTTTGCCTAAACGCGACATGTCCTCTAAACTACTCAGAATTCAGTGACCGTTCTACGCTATGTTTCTATAGTGTGTTAAAGTGGGCAACAGGTGGGCACTCCCCATTTCTTATGTGAAAGGGATGGAGAATAAAATCTGTCACATTTTTATTTGGCCAAGGAAGGTGCTATGAGGTACAGTTTCCTCTTTTCAGTCATGAAAATCCATCACCTGTTGGTGAAATTCGCTGTTTTGAATCCAAAATAGGTTAAGTACGTGATTCGTATGTCTGATGAGGGAAACTATCAGTTGTAATTAGTGACACAAAAGTCGTCTGAACAGTCTTTATGTGACTGACAAAAGCTGTAGTTTCAGTTACTTTTTAAATATTCAGAGATATTTAGGATTAAAAACTGTTTGAACCACTGAGTGATCCATCCTAGTGGATCTCTCTCTCTGGAAATGGATGCATTTATAGCGTTTTGAGAAACAAAAATAGATGGATTTATAGCGTTTTGAGGAAAAATTAAATAAACTTTGAATTTATCATCAACATAATTGTTGTTTGATTTAATAATTATTGTTCAGCATGTTCTAACTGAGGCAAAAAAAAATTTTACCAGGATAAATTGAATATTCACAAAATGTGTGGGTCTAGGTAAAAAAATTTATTTTCCTGAAAACTATTGAAATTGATTTATAGCGTTTTGGAAAAGAGCTCATCATATATGTTTGCTTACAGTATGCCGGTTTGGGGTCCAAAAACCCAGAATGCATTGCGCACAACGCAATACCAAGCAACATGGCTTATTGGAGTGACCAGTTACATTCTTACATGCATGTTTTCAGATAGATTCGAGGAAAACAGATTCCAGGGTGGATTTAGGCAACAGTGCCAGCTGCCATTCCAAAATACAACTTATTATGGTGCAAAAAACTAGATGGATTTAGTGGAAGCATTCAAATGTTTTAAAGTGGCTAAATTAAAACCAAGGCTCCTAGCAAATGATGACTCCTTTTGTCAGACACTGTAATGAGAGGCTAAGAGTTCCCCTGCTTCCTTCCTCTCTCCCTTCTTAGATAAAGCTTTTAGGCAAGTTTCTAACACAGCTTTATCACAAATTAATATCTCAGAAAGTGTTTCCTAATGCAAACCCTAATGTGCTTTCTCAAGTAGCACTCTTACTGGCAATGGCACTAAGAAAAAATGCAATTTCCCCTCACATAAGTCTTTTGTCACATAGAGGTTCCTCTTCAAATGACTGGAGGAAATGAACATCCTCAAATTCTGTCTCTGCAACTCTTTGTCTGTACCTTTTCCCTAGGTTTATCACATCTTTAAAGTGTATTCAGAAACGCATTATAATTATTATACAAATAGGTGATGCACCAGATCTAAGAATAATATTTTTGCCCCCATACCTGTTTTATAATACATTTCTCTATTCTTTGGTTTCGGTCGCCAAAAAGAAGAAAAAGAACAGAAATGTAAAGAAATATCATGGAGGCTGTCACAGTTTCCCTCAGAAGTACATGCTCCTCTAGTGTGCACGCCCCACACTTTTTCCAGTTTATTTTCCTCTTTAATCAATCATTTTTAAACTGAATTATGTAAGTTATTTTTATGGGTCATAAATATCATGCACACAAATAACTTGAGTTGTTTATTGTCTTCTGAATACTTTGTATTTCACCTTGTTTCCATTTTTGTGATTCTGAGTATCCCTGTTTGGGCCATCTGAGTTTTATGACAATATTTCCTGGAATATATAAACTGGCTGTAAAGAGTATTCAATAAAGTTTTTTAAAGATGGCTGGACCTTTGTTGATTTAGGTAGGTGTAGTTGGAAAATTATTTCGAGATTAATTCTTTTTAGTGATTGGTAATTATTATTGAAAGCAGCTGGGGAATATTCCATAATGCTGGAGAATCATGGACCTTTTACCTACACCGATGCAGCATGTTATCTTGTTTTGACTGACATAACACGCACACACACACAGGCCACAGCGGCAGCAGGCAGGAGAGGCAGAGATGCTAGGTAACAGAGAGTGACCATTGGCTCTGTACAGTACCAATTAAATAAATATGTTAAAATTGCTGCTGAGACTGAATCATCTGTATCCTTATCTTCACCTCTATGGAATTATCCCATATCAGTTAGTGACCTCTAAGGTACATATTTATGCGATCCCTCATTTCATGTTACATATTATTATTTTGGCTGCACAGTAGCACTGTTGCCTTGCAGCAAGAAGGTTGTGGGTTCGTATTCTGGCTCCAGTTCTTTCTGCATGGAGTTTGGATGTTCTCCCCGTGCATGCGTGCGTTCCCTCCGGGTACTCCGGCTTCCTCCCACAGTCCAAAAGCATGACTGTTGGTCTCTCTAAATTATGCTGCATTCCATTTGTCTCGGAAACTCGGGCGTCCGAGTTGGTGTACACAAGAACGTCACGTCATTCCCGACTTAAAGCATTCCAGTTTGTCTCGCTACACTTCGAGTCGGAAAGAACATGGACGCTTTGAGGGCAGCAGCTGTTGAGGGGCGGGCTACTTATTGCTATTGTTGTTAGCGACATAGCATCTTCACTAGCATGAAAAACAAAGCTGTAAATCATAATGCACGCACAGCAAGGTGGTGCAATGTATAAATTGGTGACCGGATTAAAGCAGAAATGTATTCAAGTGTGTAAGAGCATTTAAAAATGACATTAAAATGACCAACAGTACGAATAGAAAGAAAATACATTTCAACGTAGGTTGAAAGGTGTATATTCCCACCTAAAGGGGGCATGTCATTGTGAAATGACGCGAGACAACTGCGAGATTTCCGACTTTCCGACTCGGAAAGGTTAACTGGAATGCAGCATTAGCCTTAGGTGTGTGTGTGTGTGCGTGTATGGTTGTTTGTCCTGTCTGTCTCTGTGTTACCCTGCAATGTACCAGGGTGTACTCTGTCTCTCGCCCGTTGACAGCTGGAGATAGGCACCAACCCTCCGCGACCCCTTGAGGATAAGCAGTTTAGAAAATGGATGGATGGATATTTTTTATTTATTTGGCATTGTTTTTGTTGAAATCAGTTTTCTTTTGAAATTAAATAGTAGATGCCTTCTTCTTCAAAATTGACCATCACTGCAAAGTTATGACATGAGTGGCATTCATGACCAACATCTGCTTCCATGTTGGTGGAAGAAGTTGCTGCAAAAAGTTTTTGCAAGAAATATGATAAATGCGCATTTTTATTTGTATTTGCTTACAATGCATATTCTTTATGAGGCAAGGCAACTATATTTTTATAGCACACTTTAAACAAGGCAATTTCGAGGTGCTTTGGGTGATTAGAGGATAGAATAAAAGAAGCAATAAAAGAGATGTCAAAGCATAAAAAAAAACCAAAATATCCCAGCTATTATTAATCAGTTACTTAATGGCAGCCCTAAACATACAGGTTTTTTGCCTTAATTTAAAGGAAATTATCATACTATCAATTAGCAGGACCTCTGTTGAATGTATAAATGTCTCTTATTCATAGCAAACAACATCAGTGCTTGAATGTTAGGCACCCAGTTTCTCTATTAATAATGTGTGAAATAACTAGCAAAGATATTCTATATTCATAAAATCCAGCTCTAAATAAAAGTCAGTTCACATCCACCTTCACTCTTATCTGACAGATAACAGTTGCCCGTACTGCCTGATGACACTACAAAGAATCAATCAAGCTTCACTTTGCCATTGCTGAAAGAACTAATAATTTAGATGTTATGTCCAACCTTATTACTTCACTCAGTCATATGTCAAACATAAAACATTAGGCTTACATCATACTGGCTCTTAAAGTCCTGTGTTATGACTATAGTAGACTCAAAACAGACATCGATTACTTAACTCTGAGCCGGCATTAATCAAGATTCATCTTGCCTCAGTTGTCATTTATAATCAAAGCCTGAACCCATTGACTGTAATTTGGTTTCATTCTTTTTTTCTTATGTGCTCTTTATATTATTATTTCTATAAAAGATGCATAAACTGTTATGTTAATGTTTGGCTGTTGATAGGAGCGTCTAGTAAAAGTTAATTTTCAATTCACTTTAATTATATAGCGCTTCAGCAATTCACAACAAATGTCATATCAAGGCACTTTACAACAAAAGTCATTTCAATTCAATTTTACAAACATTCCAATCAGTCAAAGTGTAACTGAACCCCATGAAAAAGCATTATCCCGCCACCCAGGTAACATTTAAAAAACTCTACCAAAGTGGGCAGGGCCAGGAGACACGGAGGGGCGTGGCCGAGTGTGGAACCGGAGCGCGGGGGGGTTTACAAGAAAATGTCAAATATATGCCCTTAAGCTGAAAGATTACATCGGTAAAAAGCAGTTAATACAGTTTCTATGCAAAAAAAAGTGGTTGTTCAGTTACACTTTGAGTTCTTTATACAAGGAATCCCTGCAGATTGCCCTGAGTCATCGACGTGAGGTTGTGCCTGGATCATGCAGTCTCCAACCACAGCAATTCCTCAGCAATCCCTCATACAAGCTAAATTTCTTAAAATAGCTCAACTGATGTGTCTACTTCGATTTACAGACAACATATGGGTGAAAGTTAGGGAGTGGCTAAATGGGCTTAAGCCGCAGATGTATATAGCATATATCTACATATCTATATCTATATCTATCCATCCATCCATTTTCTTAACCGCTTATCCAATTCAGGGTCACGGGGGAGCTGGAGCCTATCCCAGCAATTATCAGGCGTTAGGCAGGGTACACTCTGAACAGGACGCCAGTCTGTTGCAGGGCCAACACAGAGAGACAGACAACCATTCACACTCACATTCATTCCTAGGGACAATTTAGAGTGATCAATTCACCTATCATGCATGTTTTTGGACTGTGGGAGGAAGCCGGAGTACCCGGAGAGAACCCACGCATACACGGGGAGAACATGCAAACTCCATGCAGAAAGACCCTGGGCCAGGATACGAACCCACGACCTTCTTGCTGCAAGGCAACAGCGCTAACCACTGCGCCACCGTGCAGCCCATCTATATCTATATATATATATATATATATAATATTTATTATATATATATATATATATAATTTTAATATATATATATATATATATATATATATATATATATATATATATATGCTCACAAAAATTAAAGGAACACATTAGATACATCAGATGTCAATATGAAGTTGGATATCTACACAAATAACGACAGGGCAATGTCTTAGGAACAAAAGGATGCCAAGTTTTTTTAATGGAAATAAAAGTTTTCAGCCTACAGAGGGCTCAGTTGTGTAGACACTCTAAAATCAGAGTGAAATGAAGATGTGGCAGGCTAGTCCATTTTTTTCAAAAACGTAATTTCTACAACTCAAAATGCTTTTCAGTATCTTGTGTGGCCCCCACTAGCTCGTATGAATGCTTGACAACGTTGGGGGATGCTCCCAATGAGATGACCGATGGTGTCTTGTGGCATTTCTTCCCAGACCTGTGTGAGGGCATCCCTGAGCAGTAGTACACTGTCAGGAGCAACCTGGTGGCGCCTTATGGAGCAAAATATATTGTCCCACAGATATTCTATTGGGTTTAAGTCAGGGGATCGTGAAGGCCATTCAATTGTTTCAATTCTTTCATCATCCAGGTACTGCCTGCATACTCCTGCCACATGAGGGCGGGCATTGTTGTGCATTAGGAGGAAACCAGGACCTACTGCACCAGCGTATGGTCTGACAATGGGTTCAAGGAGTTCATCTCGATACCTTAAGGCAGTCAGAGCACCATTTCCTAGGCAGTAGAGGTCTGTGTGTCCCTCCATGGATATGCCTCCCCACACCATCACTGACCCACCACCAAACCTGTCATGTTGAACGACGTTGCAGGCAGCATAGCGTTCTCCTTGTTTTCTTCAGACTCTTTCACGTCTGTCACAGGTGCTCAGGGGGAACTTGCTCTCGTCTGTAAAAAGTACAGGGCGCCAGTGGCGGACTTGCCAATTCTGGTGTTCCAGAGCGAATACCAGTCGAGCTCCACAGTGCTGGACAGTGAGCACAGGGCCCACTACAGGACGTCGGGCCCTCAGGCCATCTTCATGAAGTCTGTTCCTGATTGTTTGGGTAGAGACATTCACACCAGTGGCCATCTGGAGCTCTTTCTGTAGGGCACGAGCAGTGCTCAGCCTGTTCCGCCTTGCACAAAGGAGCAGGTATCGGTCCTGCTGATGGGTTGAGGACCTTCTATGGCCCTGTTTAGCTCTGCAAGAATAACCACCAGTCCCCTGAAATCTCTTACATGTTCTGGAGATTGTGCCGGGAGACACATAAAACCTTCTTGCTGCAGCACGTGTGGATGTGCCATCCTGGAGAAGTTGGAAAAACCTGTTGCACAGGTTTTTCGGGTTAAGGAATCGCCTCATACTGCAAGTAGAGATAATTACTCAAGCCAAAACCAGCCAAAAAAGATCAAGAGGGAGAAACTTGAAATGACCTCCACATGTAAAACAAATCATGTTTTGAGGGTTTTCTAATCGTTGCCACTGTAGTGCACCTGTTGTTAAGTCCATGAACACCAATACAGCCTAAAGTGATTAACGATGCCCTTAGCTGCTTAACCAACCAGAAAATTATCAGACAGGTTTAATTGATTTCATGCCAGGCCCAAAAAAAAGTGTTCCTTTAATTTTTGTGAGTAATATATATATATATATATATATATATATATATATATATATATATATATATATATATATATATATATAGCCTATCTGCTGCCCTGTCATCAGGTTTGGATTGATTAATACCCGGTTCTTATTGAACAAGACCTTCATTACTACGGATTTTTTTACATCAAGCTCTCTGGATTGTCTTTGTATTGTCGAGACCTGAAAAAATCCTAGTGAGTCTAGTGTTTTTCACGCTAGATTACAACTATTTTAACTTTCATCTGGGATGGTTCCACAAAACTATAAACATGCTACAGTACAGCCTCTACTAAAAAAAAACATGAGCTTGATCCGACCATTCTTTTAAATTACAGGCCAATCTCTAAACTTCCCATTCTCTCAAAGATACTTGAGAAAATGTTTTTTATTAAAGTGACTGAGTTTTTTTATAGAAAAATTGCATTTTAGAAATGTTTCAGTCTGGTTTTAAATCTCTTCACAGCCCTGAAACTGCATTGCTGAAAGTTTTTAATGATTTCCTTTTAGTTGCTGATTCTGAGGATCATGTGTACTTAGTTTTACTAGACTTATCAGCTGCATTTGACACTGTGAAGCACAACATTCTGTTGTCTTGACTGGAGCACTGCACAGTTTTTCAAGGCCCTGTGTTGAAGTGGTTTAGGTTGTACCTAACTGATAGGACTTATTGTGTCAAGATGGAAAATTTTAATTCTTCTTTGGTTTGTCTAACTTATGGACTTAATTTGGCGTGTGTTGTTAACAAGTAGACCCGTGTTTGTTACACATTTGCTCTGTCCTCTCTGTAGTTGTCTCCTTTATTTTTGTGCATGCTGCAGTAACTAAAAGAGCAATAAATGACAGCTAGCCTCTGTGACTACTCATTTATTTATTTATTTATTTATTTATTTATTTATACAAAACCGATAAGTACCAATGCTGATACTTTCACCAAACAAAAATATGCAAGAATTAGAATCATCCAATTGAAAAGTTGAGATCCCATATAATTAAACTTTTGCACATAGTCTTCATCACTCCTGAATCTAACCCTGTTGGTCAACATATAGAGAATTTTTAAAAACAACTTTTTAAAATTGTGTAAAAACATGTATGGAATCTTTCCTGGAATCCTTTTGCTGAAAATATAGGAAGGATTGAGCCAAGCGTAATGCATTTATAGTTTAATTGGCCCTGACACTTAATTGTATTTTCTTCCAAATTCATCAATGCCCCAGGGATCTCAGGCCTTGGCTGGTGCCTCATTGGCGAAACATGAGCTCAGTCAAGACGATAGACTGCTCCAATTAGGACCTTCTGGTTGTGCCATGTCAGATATTTTGCCTCCAACTAAACATTCTGAGTGGAAGATATTGCCTCAAAAGTCCAATATGTCGTCCTAACATGATCATTAAGTGTGACAAGGCCACCACTAATCACCTCTTCCATTGATGCTGTAGTAACTGATAGCACGGCCAATGGAAGCCAGTGCTTAGAAAGAGCTGGGACATTTTCTGTAGATCTCGGATTTTGTATTTATATTGTCTGTTTCTCTATCTGTAGACAGTTGATTCATTATAGCACTGCTAACTGCAACCCCTGTTAGATATTATGGCTAAATACAGGGATTTGCTAAGCTATACTATACATCCAGTTATACTGGAAAAATTATTTGTTCCATGATCTCTGGCCTTATTTAGGTTTTAGGCAATGTTCTGTGAAGTTATCACACAAGTCTTCCCTGACTTCTTGCAGAAAAATCTCATAAAGATAAGTAAGGCTCAGACTGAACTGAAAAATACAACAATAAAATGTGGTTTATTGCAGATATGATCTCCATTTCAAAATACTTTTCTAGTTAATGACTTGATTTGTGATATTAAGATTATAATTTTTTTGTCTTACAGAAACCAGGCTGCAGCGATAGGATTATGTTTGGATAATTGAGTCTATTCATTTTAATTATTTTTAATTTTTCCGTTCCTCAAAATACTGTTTGGAGAAGGAGGAGCAACCATCTTTAAGACAGAATTTATAATTAATCATTTGTAAATTAATAGCTACATTTTCTTTGAACATCCACTATCAGGTTGTCAGTCCATCGCAGGGCAACACAGAGACAAAGACACTCACACATAAGGACAATTTAGAGAGACCAATTAACCTAACAGTCATGTTTTTGGACTGTGGAAAAAGCCAAGCCAGAATACCAGGAAGGAACCCACGTCTGCATAGGGAGGATATGCAGATACCATTCAAGAATCGAGTCCAGGGCCTTCTTTCTGCAAGGCAAAAGTGCTACCAACTTAGCCACTTTGCAGCCCTCCTTTAATATCTAACCCTTAATTTTCCTTTGTGTTTGGTTTTTAATTATCCACCAGGTACCTTCTCTCAATTATTAATCAAAATTCATATCAACATTGAAGGTGATAGCATAAATAGAGCGCTGCTTGCTATTTTAGACTTAAGTGGCTTTTCTCAAACAATATATTCACTAACCCCGTTCTGTCATTACACATGTTTCCACTCCTGGAACTTCAGGGTAATTTTAACCAGAACTTCCCTATATACGGTTGTCTCCACTTTATCAGGTTTGGTTCCATTTAGGGCACCAGTGGAGTACCTGAATGGGGGTGGTTACTCGGAAATGGCCCAATGGAGTTGCTGGACGGGAATTTTGGTTAAGTAGTGTATTGTTGTCTGCTGCTGTTAGCTGCTTTTAGCGCCGATTAACGAAAATACTTGCTGGTGAGAGAATTGTGATATGCGGACACCTTAGCTGATTCCTTAAAGACACACTCCGTAACTTTGGGGCTATTTACCCTCTGTCGCCCTCTCAAGGCTTGCTGCATAATGTCACTGTCGTAAAACCAAATTTTTTTGAAGTGCTTCTGAAGAAGTCTACTTATGGTTTTACAAGATAACTAATTTACTAATCCAATAGCAACACAGCTTCAGCATCCATAGTACATCCTATTGTATTTCAAATGTCTCATTTACAATCTTTGGAGGTGTTTTCTGGAATCCAGAACAGGCCAGTCCTTAATTGTCTTCGTCTTTGTGGGGTCTGCGCTCACCCTTCAGGATTAGCTAGAATGCTAATAGGTGGATCTAACTGGAAAAGGGAAATGTTGCACTTTTTCACTAGATCGGGATGAATAAGATTTTGTCCAGACCCCAAATGAATTAATGCGGAACATTGAATGGGAATTTTGGAAGTAGTATAGAGAGTGGAAGAAACTATTAACCTATTTTTATTATGATAACCCTCCAGGACACCAATTTTCCCTGACAGGTCTTCTCTTTTGGGCGGATAGGACAGACGGCAATGAAAGGTTGTGGAGACCCACAGCATAGACAACACTTGGAGGACATGCATCATTGAAGCCTAATCTACCTAATTGCATAGATTCCGGAGAGGGAACTCTGGGAATCTGGGATGGCTTGGGGGTATTTTCATTAGAGTCTGATCTAGATATCCCGAAAAAGGTTCTGGGGGCAAAGACGTCACATCCCGGAAGTGGGAAGTAGTCACGGAAGTAAGAATCTGACAGCAAGCATTAAGTTTGGAGTTTAAGTCGAAAATCTGTTGAGTTAACCGGCTAGCGGTTGTGTTTAGCAATGTTTGTTGTTGAGAGAGATCTTGGATGAGTAAGTCATGATTACCTAGAAGGATTCCCTGTTGCGTTACCACTGTCTGAAGGTGTGCTGATAAGTCTGTTTGGCCAGATGGTTCTGACATGTTTGGTAACTCGTCTCACCAACAGCACAGCCAGAGACACAGTTAGAAAGTTTAATTAAAAGTTAAAAGTTTATTTTAAAACAGATTTTAGGGTTGTTTTAGGAGAACCAGGATTGGAGCGCCAGGAACCGGTAACTCGAGACTGAGGAAAGGTAAGTACATGGTTAGAGTCTTGTTTAAGAGCAGAAGTATTGATGTTAGGATGTATCTTACATGTGGAGAGAGGGACACGCTCTACTCCAGTTCTGGGCTCAGTCCCTGTCTCCATCCAGTTATGCTCAAAACCAAGCAGCGTGGAACCAAGCAGAATTGGAATTTCTGCCACCTCTGCCTCCAGATTTCC
This sequence comes from Apricaphanius iberus, assembly GCA_028564705.1. Classification (NCBI taxonomy): domain Eukaryota; kingdom Metazoa; phylum Chordata; class Actinopteri; order Cyprinodontiformes; family Aphaniidae; genus Apricaphanius; species Apricaphanius iberus. The sequence continues at coordinate 1,369,773 of JAPXFQ010002465.1, read as the reverse complement.
TTTTCCCTGCATTCAAGGAGATGGACCTCCTGCCGTCTCCTCCACCAGAACTTCTCCTGCCTTTCATTCCAGATCCAGAGTTCCCACCACCACCACCAGAACTCCTCCAGTCTCTGTTCATAGAGCTGCTAGATCTGTCGGCGGCACCATCGGAGCTGCTGGACCTGCCGGACCTGCCGCCTCCACTGCTGGATCTGCCACCTTCACCGCCAGAGCCGCTAAATCTGTCCGCTCCAGATCCAGAACCAGTTCTAGTGCCAGAGCATGTTGTCTTTATTGTTGCAGTCCTCCCGGCCTACACAGCAGTAGCTCTTCGGCCTGTGGTAGCTCATCATAGACCGCCAGTGTGCCCAGACACGGTCAGGGAGCACCCTGACCTGCCATGCTGGACGTCCATGCTGGATGTTTCTGACGTCCAGCATGGCAATGCCAAACGGGCCGTCCGCCCGACCTTCGTGCGACAAGAGGACACCACCCGGGTCATCTGACTGACCTTCATCCGGCCAAAGGACGCCATCCTGGTCAACCTCCTGACTGTCGTCCATTTGGGGGACATCACTCGGGCCATCTGCCTGACTCCCGTCCTGGAAAATCATCCAGCCATTGGATGCTGTCCTGGTCATCCGCCTGACCGCCATCCTGCCTGTGGATGCCATCCTGGTTGACCGCCTGACTATTATCCATTCCGGGGACACCATCCGGGCTATCCACCCAACCTCCAGGGGCGTACCCACATAGACTCAGGCCCACCTTCCATGGGCCTCCTCCAAACACCTTGGGTGAAAAACTATTTATTTTCGTTTTGTAGGACGTCTGGAATCCGTCCTGGAAAGGGGGGCGTCCTGTCAGCCTTCATGTCTCTGCCCCAATTACCTAATGTTTTCACCTGTGTCCCTAATTGTCTTCACCTGTTCCTCCTTGTCTTCCTTTAATTAAGATCCGGCAAGTGCTTCAGTCCTAGCCGGACCGTTGTTTTGTCTCCTCCCATATTGCTGTCACTCATTAAACCCTTGTGTCTCACCTTTCATTTGATGTCTGAGCCTGGGTCCTTGATAAGTTCTGCAGCAACCCCTGACACAGAGCAGAATACTGAAAGATGTTTACATATTATAATATTTAGAAAAGTTAGAAACGTACAGATTGTGCATTGTACTCTGCATTAAAAAGTAAATGTGTGTAAAATAATGTGCGAGTTATAACAGTAGTGGTGTTGTTTGGTTCATTAGTGTAATTTACACTGCTGATGTAAACATCTGTTTGTTGGGAACAGTTTTGATTGTACATTCCGACAGCTGCAGGGAGGAAGGACCTGCGGAAACGCTCCTTCATGCATCTACGATGCAGCAATCTGTCACTGAAGGAGCTCTGCAGTTCAGCAACATTTACGTAAATGGGGTGAGACACTCTGTCCATCAGAGTTGTTATTTTGTCTAGAGTCCTTCTGTCTCCCATCACCTGAACTGCATCCAGGGTGCATCCTAGAACAGAGCTGGTCGTCCAGATGAGTTTATCCCAGTTCATCTGCTCAACTGTCGATGAACTGCTGCTCCAACATACAAAACTGTAAAAGACAACATTGGGGGGGCAACTGTGGCTCAGTGGTAAAGTAGTTGGCCTACAATCGGAGGGTCGTAGGTTCAATTCCAGTTTACTCCAGTCACATGCCGAGGGGCCCTTGGGCAAGGCACTTAACCCCAAAATTCTACACCGCCCTGCCGAGCCATGTTGGCTATCGGTGAGTGTGAATGGGTGAATGTGGCTTCAAAGTAAAGCGCTTTGAGTGGTCAGTATGACTAGAAAAGCGCTATATAAGTTTACCATTTCGGAAGCCACCACAGAGTCATAGATCGTCGTTAACAGTGCTCCCTGGAGTCCAAATGACCTCAGCCACCTCTGCAGGTAGAGTCTGCTCTGACCCTTCTAGTCAAGTTTATAATTCAGGTGAACACCCAGGTACCTATAAGAGTCCACTATCTCAATGTCCACTCCCTGGATGTTCACCGGTGTCAGTGTGGTGGGTCTGCGTTTCCGGAAGTCCACCACCAACTTCTTTGTTTTCCTGGCGTTGGTTTTGCTGGCAACAGTCCACGAAGTCTAGAGCCAACTATTTGTACTCTGAGTCGTCCTCACCGGTAATGATGCCAACTATGGCAGAGTCGTCAGATAACTTCTGGAGGTGGTAGTGTGGGGAGTTGATGGAGAAGTCTGCAGTGTATAGGATGAAGAAGAATGGTGCCAGCACAGTTCCCTGTGGGGTCCCCGCACTGCAGACCAGCGTATCAGAGACACAGCCCTGTGTCCTCACATACTGTGGGCGTCCTGTGAAGTACTCCAGTATCCACTGGGACATGTGGTGGCCCAATCCTGATTGCTCAAAGTTGTCCCTGAGAAGTTGTGCCTGGATGGTGTTGAAAGCACTTGAGAAATCAAAGAACATGATACTCACAGTGCTTCTAGGCTTCTCCAGGTGAGTCAGAGCTCGGTGCAGCAGGTAGACAATGGCGTCCTGGACCCCAATGCCAGGCTGGTAAGCAAACTGCAGCGGATCCAATGAAGACCTCACCAGGGGGCGAAGATGTTTTTGAAACAACCTCTCGAGGGTCTTCATCGGATGCAATGTCAGGCCTACCGACCTGTAGCTGCTGTGGTCCTTGGGATGGGAGGTCTTTGGTACCGGTACCACACAGGAAGTCTTCCACAGCTGTGGTAGTTTCCCCAGCAAGTGGATCAGTATTCAACAGATATCCTAAAATGCAACACAGTTCATTTGCACAGCACTGCAGGAGCCGGGAGCTGATGCCATATGGACCTGTAGACTTCTGTACTTTGATCTTATGAACCTTGTTCCTCACTTGGAGTGCTGTGATTGAGAGATTAGATTTTGGAGGAAGGGGGTGTATGTTGGAGTCCTCAGAAGTCGGGGTTGGGTGAGATGGCTGGGAGCTGAGAGGTCCAAACGCTGCATTAACTACTGATTACAGCCACTATAGAAAATGTAATAAAAACATGATTGTCCATAGAATTCTGAGCTCCATTGCATGTGACAGCAATCCACTATAGAAAAACAAAACAAGAAACACAAGAACAACAAAAAAAAAACATTTATTAAAGAGGAAAAAAAAGACTCAATCAAGTTGGACCTGCTAAAATCCTTGATAAAATAGTTGCTAGGAGCGTGTGTAAGAATCTAAATAGTAATGAAAAGTAATGGGCAGCTATGGTTTTGCAGATTAGGTAGACTAGCTTTACATGGTTCCAAAAAGCACACTAGCCCTTTCATCAGTGGACTTTATTCTAGACAGGGAAGAAATTACAATTACGATATGGATTTTTTCTCCCAATTGATTTCTCTTTCTCTCTGGCTCAGCATCAATCAATCAATCAAACTTTATTTATAAAGCGCTTTTACAACTACATTGCTTCTTAAAGTGCTTTATATATTGAAATGACCCCACAAACTCCATCCTTCCCAAACCCAAAATAAAATCATCATCACAACTATAAGCAGCATTGAATTGAACAACTATAAACATACACATATTCATGTTATGTTCTGTCTTGTGGTGGTTCTCAACGGGTTCTCTTTAAAACCAGGCCTGTAAAAGCTGAAAAAAGCCAAGGTCTGAGAGCAGCTGGTGAGACTGAGTCAAATGTTTTGTACAAGTCAGCCTGCTCCTTCCAGCATTGAAAATTTTCCATTGCCCCACCCAGCAGTAGGCAATAGGATATGGATCTAATGCACAAAAGCCAATACATTCAAATGTTATGTAACTAGGGTGTGCAAACACAAGACCGTGATTACTAAATGCTTTGCTTTTCCTGAAAAGTACAGGCTATACTACGCAGAAATAGCATTAAGAAGGCAGCGTTTGAGACATTCTGAATATGTTTTTCCTAAGTACATTGTACAGCAAGAAAAGAGGGAAATATATCAGTACATGAGCTGTGAAGGATTATATTTACTCCCAAAACTTCAGAAGTGGGATCAATTCTCTGTAGGAATATTTTAGCTTTCTGCTCTTCTTAACCTGAATAACTGCCTAGAAACGAAAGCAGCAACACAAATGGAACACAGGCTTTCTCAACTGTCAGGACTCTGACGTTGGCAAGAAACAAGTGAGGGGAGAGGACAGAGTTCTGGTTAAATACGATGACAGGATAATTCAGCAGACAGAACAGGTCAGGATGAGTAAGAAGACAACAGTCTGCTGAACAGCTGTACAGCTACTTTATCATAAATATTTTTATTATGATTTGATTTGAGATCAGTTCAGTTTAATGAAATAGGACCAATTTACAACACGTCATCTAAAGAAAAGTCCAATCATTCAGACAGATTACAAGTTAATTATGTCCATGTCAAACTGATTCTAAACCAGCACAGTGAAGTTCACTTTATTATTTAAATGGGTAAACACATTTTTTTATATAAGGAAACCCAGCACTATAAGAACTGTAACAATAAGTTTGATCAAAAACGGAGGGTTAAGCCTTGTCTCAAAAGTAGACAAGTTGTCTGCTTCACGACTACAATTGGGAGCTGGTTCCACACAGGAGGAGCCTCATAACTAAAAGATCTGCCTCCCATTTTACTTTTAGAAATCCTAGGAACTACCAGGAGACCTGCAGTCTGAGAGCCAAGTGCTCTGTTAGGAACATTTGGAACAATCAGATCTCAAATATGTGATGGAGCTGATTATATGAATATATGCTTATATGTGAGAAGGAGAATTTTAAGTGTAAAATAGATTTACTGATGAATGAAATTCAGTGGAATTAGTGCAGGAGATAGATGGAAAAGTCAACTGCGTGGAGCAAATTCTACTCACTAAAAAAATCAGCTTTAGCTCTTTGATGTAATGTTTGAGAATACCAGGGTTTGAACTAACTAACTTGTTCACCCTGATTTATCACGTCACACCTCTATGATTATTGTAAAGATAAAAAGTCCAGCTAAAAAGGAGCAATAACTTCCAATAGTAACAGAAAAAGCAGATAGTTGTTTCTCTAGGTCTCCGTGGGTACTGCTGTGGGTTTCAGTTTGCACACTGGACGTCTTCCAGTTGTGAAGCTGGTATTTTGATCCAAGTCCTTTCTGAAACCCCATAAACTGAATCCTTATTTCTCTTATTCTTGACCATGTATCGTATGAAATAACCACAACTGACAGTAAATCAAGTAGCTACATAACTTTTTTTGTTGTTTAGACAGAGTTAAAGGTTGTATATGGAACATTTTCATAAAAGGCTAAATTGAAGAAAAAAAATGAATCCATTAGGCTTTTAGAGAGGAGCAGAATGAAAGTACATCATTTCCTTAAAAATGTATATTTGAATTAAAATATAATAAAATGCATATTTAAATCAGGCACGACAATTACGGTCTGTTCAAATCCACCAGCGAGTAGTGGCCGCAGGTTGCGGGTTGAAAACCACACATGCAGCCTCTAAATAAGGCATTATCTGCCACATATCTCCCTCATTTTACCAATGGTTTTGTCATGAATTGCTAGTGCTCTTGTCCTGTGAGTTTGGCGAGTCTCTGAGGTGCTATGTTGTTGTCTGCAGTGTTTTACAGGCTTTTAATCCAACTACACTAACACACAGGTTTAGTAACGTCACTGCTGTGCAGCGTCCGGGTTGTAGTCTGAGCAGGACTTTCCCTCTGTGCTTGACTGCGGTCGGTTAGACACAACTTGCTACTGCAAACATCAACATGTTTTGCATTGGAGTGTTTTCAAATTGCACAAATAAAATGACAAGTGATGAAGCTTCCACAGGCTCCCTTTCCGTAACCTGCTCAGACAACAGCTGTTATGGTGGACAGCAGTGACCTAATTGAAATCGCCGGTTAGTGTGAGTTGAAATTGGTTGGATTAAAAGTCTGTAACATACCCCAGATGGCTGGATAAAAACGTCTCCTAAAGGACTCCAAGTGGGTCCAAACTTTTCTCGGGGAATGTAAATAACGTAATAAATGCTAAAAGAAAGGTCCAGGTGGCGAAAAACGGTACTTTCCCTTTAAATCCATAAGATCATACTCTAAAGCAGTTGTTCCCAAAGACTTAGACTTCTTTAATGTCCATAACACTTACATAAAATGGAAAATTGTCTTTACCCAGGGATAATATTCAGGTTTTTAAAAACCCAAAATTTAAGGATATTTAACACCAGTACAAAACTGGTCATCAGCATATTGCTAATGTTCTGTTTTTTAACAAGTTAAAACCTTAAAAATGCTCAACTGAGATTAAATAAAGTTTTGTACATAGTGGCACAGTGTCGATGTAAACTATTATGTTATTTAGACTATCCCATAATACCCCTAAACAACATGCTGACGTAACCATGGAGATCCTATGGCCAAAATATTCCCAACCTGCAAGCACCAACATTAACATGAGTCTCCAGGTATGGATTCAGACCCAGAGCTGGGGGGATTGGATCCACAACCGCAGCCAAATAAACCTACTAGCAGTGAAGGAAATAATGCATTCAATGGCACTCCCTCTCACTCTCTCTGATGCTAGATTTCATTTTAGCATTCCTCACAAAAGCCAGACTAAAGCCATGGTGGTTTAAATGGGGGAAAAGATCAAATCTGGCAACCCTATTCAGAGTCGCTCCGCTTATGCTTCTGATCAAACTACGAAGTATGCAGGCAAACTCCACTGATTGCTGGAGCTGCTGTAATACGGAATCAATGAATGAAGCGGCATATTTGTATTACCACCTAAAATATTTTTTCAAAGCTTAGTGATGATCCAGGTGGGAAAATTCTTATATTGTTGTGTAAACTTTTTCTGGCGGGTCTCAGGAAACTACGGCACACATCAACAATGCAAGAATTTCAACAGCAAACTAAAAACATAAAGCATCCAGATGGCCAGCCTTTCAAGGTATGTGAAAGTCACAAAAAATTAAAAGACACTGCAACAATGAACAAAAACAACCTAAAATCCTCTACCACTGTTTGACAGGGTCTGTATCGTGTTAGTTAGGTAATTTCTCATAGTTACAGTGATTGAAGCTGACATGACGTCAGCTTGATTGTGTGTTGTGATGGGATTCCCAAAAATTATGGCTACAAGGATAAAAGCTTTCCATTTGGAGTGCAATGATTGTCATTCTACAATACTTTGCATATTTATAACAGAAAGTCACAAATAGCCTTATTGGCTGTGGCTGATAAACAGCTAAACTTCCTTTAAAGTTTCTAAATATAAAATCTAATATAATTGAAATAGATATTACTGTTAAAAACCTGTTTGTTTGTTTGGTTGGTTGGTTTTGGTCGCTGAGAGGTAGCAGTGTTGTCCCAAGAATGATTAAATAATTTTTCCCGGTCAGTACCTTATGTTTAGTATTAATATGCCCTCTGTTTTCCTGGAGGAGTAGCTACCAGCACACTTTGTGACATTTAATGGACTTAAATGCTGTTTTTAAGGGGAAGTATTCCAAGTATTTAGATTACAGTACCAGGATTCAGCAAAGTAATAGAATACGTTACAAAATACATTTTAAGGCCTCGTTAACCTTTGGCTGTTATCTCTCCATAGAAGCTCCACCTAGTCTGGTATCCTGCTCAGCTACAACACCCTGTTAAATGGAAAGCATGGATTCAGATGATGCTTCCAGTGACCGAACATCCTCCATGTCCTCTTATCAACTTTGAATTTTTTTAATATAGAAAGTACTTTTACATCAGTTCTTTTGTTCTTTTCGTGTCTCTTTTCTGTCTTCTCAGACCACCAGATGGTTGTGGCAGAACTGCTTGTACTGAGCCAGTTTCTGCTGGAGGTTTCTTCCTGTTAAAGGGGAGTTTTTCCTTACCAATGTCGCTACATGCTTGCTCAGGATGAGGGATTGCTGTGGTTGGAGTCTGCATGTAGAGGGCACAACCTTACATCAATGACTCATTGCAATCTGCTGGGATTTAATTCCTTTAATAGAAATCTTTTAATTGATTGGAATGTTTGTACAATTTTATTGAAATGACTTTTCTTGTAAAGTGCCTTGAGATGACATCTGTTGTGAATTGGAGCTATATAAATAAACTGAATTGAATTTAAATAAATTTCAAATAATTGACTATGCCAAAATCCAGGGTATTCTTATGATGCAAAACCACCCACACTGATTATAGTCAGGTAAAGGTAATCCTAAAGTCCCCACAAAGCCAAAGAAGCCAACCCTACTAATCGGCATCCTTCAGTACCTGATTCAGGCCTCTGTAGCTAGTGCTGCCGCCCACACTCAGTCTATGCAGAGGTGCAAGATAAGTTCACAGAACAGCTTCCTGGATTCAACGACCCCACAAAACCAGCTGGGTTTCACCAACCGGCTTACTCTCTGACATGACACCGACAGAAAAAACACAAACAGGCCCTGGCATCCCACAAACTTTAACCCAATTGGAACTGACCCCCATTTTCCGTCAAGCAAAAACTAATTTACATTTTATCACTAGATCTCATTTAATAATCAGTTCCAGGCTTTTTGTTATATTTATTGATCTTTATGAGGAAATTAAATTGAAATAGCTTAACAGACATTAAAAGGTTACATATTCATAAACATTTAACATCAACTATAAATCCATCAATCACACCCTTACTGTCAATAATGGTTTTGTTTTTCTGTGGTCTTTGCTGAGCCTGCTATTTTAAACAAACAATAAAAAGATGTGGTATTAGATTGTAAGATTTATGTATTCCAGAGACCAGAGGCGTCGGTTGGGTTGGGGATGTGGGGAGTTCAGCAGTTTGCTCTGTTCAGGTGGAAGCTAATTGCTCTTGTGGCATGCTCAGCCTGATTCTCTTTCCAACTCTGACACTGGTATATTAAACTTATTTACATAATCCTACAACTTTAATAGCAGCAAGAAGCAGTGTGGTGTAAATCAACATAAAACGTTGTGGACAATAAAAAGTGTTAAAAAACTGAAAATAACAAACCGAAGTTTTGCACAAAGAAATATTTGACATCAGTGCACCTACTGGGAACAATAAAGACTCTTTGAATGGAAAACCAAGGACGTTCTGTTTACTCTGACCTATGAGCTGATCAATATTACCAAGAACTCCTAACAGAGCCAACGTCAGTATGTGGTGACTGTAATGATTTACAGCCTTGACAGATAGTAACCAATGATACATTTTAAGTTCAGCAAATATGTTCATTACACAAGACACATTTGTAGAAAAAAATAGCAGATAATATGATAAAGGAAAGATCAACACATGCATAAATGCACAAAATGTGATCAAGCTGTCTTAAACAGTTCGTGTTAACTTCCTGCTTAAAGGGGAAGCTAGTTTATTTTTTTCAACCTGGACCTTATTTTAGTTACCTTATATTATTTATATCAACATCTTATCCCTCATTGGGATAGAAATAGTTTTTTTTAACTAAAATAATTGTTGCAGATTGGGACTATGGTAAAAAGCCTCAGCATTTCCAATATCATTTAATCCTTTTCAATATGTCCTTAGTTGAAAATAAGCTCCAATGAAAAAGAAAAACCAGCATGTAAGAATATGGCCAACAAACTATATTATCATTAAAATATCAACCTTTTCTGGGCAATTATATAAAATCAGTGAAGCTAGAAACCAATAAATTAATGTTCATTGTTGTGTGTGCGTCTTTGCCAAATGTTTTCAATCCTGAACCACCCGACAGAAACAACTGAAAACTAATATGTTTTCCAATGAGCAGCCTTTATTTCAGTTGAGTGTGAAGTCCAGTCCATAACCTTAGCACTGGATTTTTAAAATGTATAGTTTTTATTTATATATTTTATTTATAAAAGTTTATACAATGGCAAACCAAAAATGCCAAATTACACAATAAAATCTTCGTATAGCTTACATCGGGATGTGTAGTTATGGCAAAATAAATAAAACCACTTTTATTTTTTCCAACCTACAGTGCAAACAGTATAGAAATATGCATGTTACCAGAAAAGAGCACTGTGGGATGTTCAAAGTATGGGATACTGTTAGAACCTTACCCTGGTTTTAACTTTTTCAGAACTTTCTCCCTGACCCATCTGCTGTGTTCCCTTGGGCTACGTGATGCCATCTATAATGTTCTCTTTTTGGAAATAATTTTTTTAACTCAAAAGAAATTCCCATCCAATATTGTTTAACTTCAAAGTGATGCACTATTTTGTTATTTATCATAAATTTCAGCTAAAATACATTGTTGCTTGTGGTAGGAATGTGACTAAATGTTAAAATGGTTAAGGGGTAGAAGAAATTTGCAAGGTTCTACATCTAGACGTCTTTCCTATCTAGTAATTTAGTTGAAGCTGCTAATAAAATGAAACCAACCGCCTCCAGGTGTACATTACAACAGCTATCAGAGAATGACTGCACTATACAAATATCACCAGATGACGTTTGATTGCCCAGCACACCGATTCTACCATCACATACCAATAAATCAGATGCTAATGACATCCTTGCAGCTTCTTTCCTAAAACTGGTTGTTTGCTTACAACAGAAAAGTAGTTCAATCGAAGTTAGGGTGTTTGTTAAAGATAACGTCTCACTTAGCAGGAAGAACTGGTTGTATGATTTTTGATTAGTGCCACAACCACTCCCTTCTCTAGTTTCCTACCTGAGGGACACACTGACCAGGTTTTAAAGCAAGTGGTTTCAGTACTCTATGGTTTGAAAAGTCTTAGATCAGCTCTGCTGATTAGCCAGAGTGACTTTTAAATGAGTAGATGGTTTTTGGTTCCTAGAAGACACTTACCTTTAACCATTTACCCATGGATAGCTATAGGTTCTCTGGCATATTAGGCTTTTGTGCCAACAATTAAAGTATTTTCACTTTAATTGCACAAATGTTTCAATGACCCAGAGAACGTTAAATCTTTACACAATTACAGAAGGTCAACTTGGTTCCACCCAAAAAAGGATTCTTTCGGAGGATTCATACTGAAAGGATGACCATTTACCAGTGTGCAAGTACAGTTCAGGGCCCAGGCTTTTTCCTAACAAGGCAACCTTTTGGCATCTAAATACCAGATGGCTTTTGAGAGTAAGTGACCCCTAGATGCTACTTTGCAGTTTTTCCTAGCTCCCTTAACATCCTGCATGGTTGCAAAAATATTTTACCCACCAAATACACCGTTGGTAATCAAGTTGTATAACTGAAATGACAAAGCAGCTCAACCTTCAAAACCACTGGAAGTGAATACCTAAACAAAGCTCAAGTCCACCCACCCCTTTTGAGAAAAGGTGAACGCTTTAAATTATGTCCAAGTTTAAGGTCTGTTAAAATGTCAGAATCAAAGTCCTTAACAGTGATGTGCAACATTTGGCAAGTGATGATGCACTATACACTGCCTGGAACAGTAAGGCATACCGATGCGCTCACATTTCAGGTCATGCACAACTCACTTTAGGCCAACCCCCAGAAGATGACTGGACAACTGTACAGTTAAATGGCATTTGTAGTTTTTGACCAGTAGCTGTTGCTCCTTGGACACTGAAGTACCAATTATTGCTCCATTTCCAACTATATTGAACATGCAAGGAACAAGTTCCCATTTCATTTCCCTGAAAAGCCCATAAGCACTGGTGCAGAAAGCTTTACACTCCCAAAGCAGATTTACTAGAGATTCTAGAGACAGGTTCTCACTTTCTGCACGAGAAAGCCAGAGTTGAAATGTAAAAGGTTCTCCTTGTCCCAGTAAAGAGGTTGAAATAACATTTCCCAAACCCAGACTTGAGGACCTACCAATTACTTTTCAAACAAATTAATACTCAGCTCCACTACATGCAAAGGACCCACAAAAAATCTGAAGGTTTAAATTCCAGCAAATACAGATAATGAACAGAGGTCACTCAGGATCAGCTCAACATTTTATTGTCATTTGTCAATAAACAGACTGTAGCAGAGCTCACAGCAAGTCTGTATAAGCTGCTCCAGGATTCAGGCTGTATAGCGACATTCCACATCAATAACTGTTCTTTGGCTCCTTATGATGGGACTCATGGCCAACATCTTGGGGTTGTGGATCAGTTGGAAGGAATAAATGAGACCATCCTGGGATACCTGAAAACAAGAGGCAGACAGTTCCAGCAGCTCAGACCAGATACATGTTGAGGACCTACATGTGGTGAAAACGTCATACCTCCAGTGTGCTTCCACAGTCATGCAGCTCAGATTCAAAAATCAGCACATGAGATAAGTGGTCAACACCAGCAGCCGGACAGCCTCCCAGTGTGATCTCATCTGGAGCTATCAACTTGCCGATGCCCAGAAGGTCCTGACTCACTTCCACATGGATCTTACTCTCTCCACACCTCACAGCCACCGGGTTGGATGGTTGTGGTTGCTGCACTTTGAACTGAACAGGACGCTTGCTCACCCGAGTCACTGGACCTTCTGGAAACTTCCATTGGGGTTGGTCACCTGCAGGCTGGATCCGTTTGGAATGGAACCCACTGGTTCCCTTAAAGACACTGGAGGGCTCTTTCAAAGGGCCCACTGGTGACTTGGCCTGCATTGCTTCAAGAGACTGCTTCACAGCTCCCCAGTAGTTTGGTGGTCTCATGCCGCGCAGGAAAGCGTCACTTTGACTGCTCCATGCAAGTAGAAAGCTGAACACATAGAAATGCCTGGACTCCATTGCTGCATGCAGGCCTGATTGTCTGCAGACTTTTTAAGCCCTGAGGCTCCTCCCTCTGCCTCATTAACTAAATGCCTCTCTACAGGTGTGGGTGTCTAGGCTGATCATCACACTAATTGTTCAGTTCAGAACCTGGGGTCTAATTTATAAAACTTTGCGCAGAATCCTCACTAAAACCAGACTTAAGCTCTGCAACTTTTTTTTAACTTACGCATAGTAGGTTTCTGATCTATCAAACTTGGAGTACGCACAGCTGCATTCAGTTTCCTCTTTATGAATCAGACTCTTTGTAGAAATGTGCTCAGCTGTTTCTGTATCATATCCCACCGCCTACGCACCCACTTTCTGCCTTAAACGGTGAATGCAAAGTGCCTAGTGAATATTCTGCATCAATTTAAGAGGGCTAATATGGGGCGTTTCATGGATAACCATAGCAACAGAGAGGCAAAAGACACAAGTGCAGGCATGCAGAAGCAGAGAAAACAGTTTTATTTCAATGAATCATTATTGATCTATATAGAGCTTTACTCTACCAAAGGCTTCACATAAACAGACAAATATATAGTTACAAAAAATGTGTTAGAAGACAAGACTAAAAACTAAGTATAAAAACTTAAAAATAAATAAATAAAAGCTGCAGCACAAGAGATGAAACAAATAAGATCATTAAATATAAAGTTTAATTTATAGGTTATGATTATCTCTTCTAGTGACAGTAAGACTGGAATCAAAGCAAATTAAACACATAAAGCTAAATCACAATAGAACATAATAAATTTAAGCACTCCGAGATATTTAAAGCCAGGCGAAAAGGTGCGCTTCAAAAGTACTTTTAAAAAGTATCATCCATGCAAAATATTGATTTAGGGTCATAAAAATAAATGGAAGAGCTGCAGGTGACATGGCGTTGATGCAGCAGCGTGCCTGACATGAAAAAAGAATCTTCAATGAGTGGCATCGCATCCATTGTGCAGACTTATGCTGGGACGCAGCAGCATATTTATTTTTCACACATTCACCAATATGTGCAATTGCTATACAATCTGAAGACATAGATCTGAACATAATTCTTAAATGCAACATATTTTTTTATCAAATTCTCATTTTTATTCTCAGTTCCTATTGACGGGACGGGGGATAAGTTTGTGTATTGGTTGTGTTCGTTTGTGTGTGCAATGCTCTACAAATCTGAAAATGTGGCTTAAATTCACAGTTTTTGTATCCCCCCTGCTGCGCTGTCAATTAAATTCACTTTTATTTATTTAGCGCCAATTCACAACAGATGTCATCTCAAGGCACTTTACAACAAAAGTCATTTCAATACAATTATACAAACATTCTAATCAGTAAAAGTTTTTTATGTAAGGAATCCCTGCAGATTGCGACGAGTCATCAATGTGAGGTTGTGCTCGGATCATGCAGACTCCAACCACAGCTATTCCTCAGCAATACCTCATACTGAGCAAGCATGCCGCGGCAGTGGAGAGGAAAAACTCCCCTTTAACAGGAAGAAACCTCCAGCAGAAACAGAACCAGAACCTGGCTCAGTACAAGCGGTCATCTGCCACGACCGTCTGGGGGTCTGAGAAGACAGAGAAGAGACAGCATGGAGGATGTTCAGTGACTTTAAGCATCATCTGGACCGATGTTCCCCATCCAGCAGGGGGCATTGTAGTTGAGCAGGGTACCAGAGCTTCTAAAACACTGAGAGAAAACTGGGTTAACAATCACAATAACAGCAGAAAAAATACATCTGGAGAGTAGTAAAAGAAAAAAATTGAAGAGAGAAGAAAAGTGGTCAGTCTGTCCTCCAACAGTCTAAGCATATAGCAGCATAACTACAGAAATAGCTCAGGATAACCTAAACCATTCTAACTATACGCTTTATCAAAAAGGAAGGTTTTAAGCCTAGTCTTAAAAACAGACAGTATCTGCCTCAAATACTAAAACTGGGAACTGGTTCCACAGGAGAGGAGCCTGATAACTAAAAGATCTGCCTCCTATTCTACTTTTAGAAATCCTAGGAACTACCAGTAGACCTGCATTCTGAGAATGAAGTGCTCTGTTAGGAACATATGGAACAATCAGATCCCTGATGTACGATGGAGCTGATTATTAAGGGCTTTATAAGTAAGGAGGAGGATCTTAAACTCTATTCTGGATTTAACAGGGAGCCAATGGAGAGAAGCCAAAACAGGAGAAATGTGATCTCTCTTTTTAATATTCATCAGAACTCTTGCTGCAGCATTTTGGATCAACTGAAGGCTTTTAATTGCATTTTGTGGACTTCCTGATAATAAGGAATTACAGTAGTCCAGCCTTGAAGTAACAAATGCATGGACTAGTTTCTCTGCATCACTCCTGGACAGGATGTTTCTAATTTTAGCAATATTCCAGAGGTGAAAGAAAGAAATCTTTACAGAAACCTGTTTAATATGGGATTTAAATGTCATGTCTTGGTCAAGAATTACACCAAGGTTCTTTACATTATTACCAGAGGCCAAATTAATGCCATCCAGATGAAGTGATTGATTTAGCAGTTTCCTTTTTAAAGGTTCTGGTCCAAAGACAACAACTTCTGTCTTGTCTGAATTTAAAAGTAGAAAATTCAGAGTCATCCAGGTTTTTATGTCTTCCAGACATGCTTATAATCTACCTAACTGATTGGTTTTCATCAGGTTTTATGGATAAATATAGTTGTGTATCATCAAATTGCATTGTCAGTGCCTCCATTGGCGTCATTTTAACCGGGGACATCGGGGACATGTCCTCAGCAATATTTATGATTGAGGGGTTTTTCCCCACTAAACCTTGATGCTGAAATTCTTTACCAGCCACTTGTGCTCCCAGCAAAGTTTCTGCATCAGTATCTGAACAGATTATCTAAATCACTCTCCTGTCTCATGCAGTCATGTTTCTTTCTGCTCATATTGGCTACAGCATTCTCTGCAGTAGATGTCATGTTTTTAAAGACTGGTGGTCAGCTAAAGGGACAAGTCCTGCAATGTCACTGGTACACATTCCAAGGTGGAAAAAATGCAATTAGCCTATAAAGTTCCTTTGCTATAACGAGGTCCATCCTTCGCTGCTTCGCTGTTTTGTGGATTTTTTTAATGGCACAATTTAAAGGCTTTCTTTACGGCGCACAACTCACATTGTGTTCTGCGTCCTACATGATTGGATGCAGTTGTGAATCTCCTCCTGTCATGTCTGGTTATAATAATATTCTCATCCAGACAAAAAAAAGCAGCACAAATGACTGCCCATAATTATGTTCCTCACTAGGACATGACACCGGTTCCAAGACCTTCAGTGGAGAGAGACGCACCTGATGTCGCAGGGACGGAA
This sequence comes from Apricaphanius iberus, assembly GCA_028564705.1. Classification (NCBI taxonomy): domain Eukaryota; kingdom Metazoa; phylum Chordata; class Actinopteri; order Cyprinodontiformes; family Aphaniidae; genus Apricaphanius; species Apricaphanius iberus. Next base: position 1,353,777 of record JAPXFQ010002465.1, on the reverse strand, counting down.
ATACCGTATTGCGTATTAATACGTTTATGTTTTAAATCTACGAAGGTTTGAGTATTAAAACTAGTAAGAAATGTGAGTAAATATTAATTTATGTCTGGGAAAAGTATAAAAAAGTGTGTGTACGGCCTTAAAACATAATAACTGTAAAAAAGTTGGAACAAATCAAAAGGGAAAATAACCTGATCCATTAGTGAAAATAATTATAGTGCAGCAAATTATTAGTCTTTCGTTATTACTGGTACTGAAATATATACTGTGCAGAAATCATTGTGCAGAAAGCAAACACTCTCCACAGTTCCTGGATTTACCTTGATTTCTCATTTCTAAATTGCTGATGGCACTGGATAGATGGATAGTGACAGCATTGAGTCATCAGTGCAACTTCGGGGAAAATTCCCTCCTGCTCCCTCCACCAAAACAACACATGCACATTTTCCTCTTTGGGACTCTTAAACAAAACATTACAACAACAATATTGCCTCATTCCCAGTCCGCTCGCGTTAAATAAACGTCGTCCTGGAGCCGTGAAATGTTTTTTTTTTCACCTGAAGTAACTTTAAGCTTGGTTTATGCTTGACGCATGTACACATTCCGCGCGGAAAAGAGACGTGCCTAACCGGCCGAGACACCTTCTAGCAGCATCTATACTTATTGCAGCTTGTCCCTGCTGAGAACCAATATTCCTGAAGACTGTAGGGGGCGGTGTAGGGCTCTACAGCATGCATAAGTAGTAGAAGTAGTAATCACTGTTGTTTACAAGATGGTGACACCCGTGAGCTTAAACAAAGCAGAACTTTTATGCTGTTCACTTAGGAAAAAAGAAGAAAAAGGAGACTGTCCACTCGTCCATTAAAACACAGTTGATCACAGTGATCTCTATCGGCCGAATCATAAAGATGTCTTTATTTACAAACCTCTGGCAATAGGAGCTCTTGCCAGTCTTCCATGCGTTGTTTCATTAGCATGGACCACACTTAGAGATTAGATTTGTTTTGATTAGTTCATTTATTGGCAAAGGTTAGATAGATGGAGTGTCTGGAAGGATGCCCTGATGGAGGCTTGTTGACTCTGTGTGGGGGTGCAGTCTTCGGAAGTGGGTCTTCTTCTCGAGCCTGCTCAGGACCCCCCCAGACGAAGAACCTGAAAGAAACAGTTATTAGTGCTGGAACTTGAAAAAAGCAGATAAGTGGATGAAGGGATGAGGTTGGGGGGGGGGGGGGTGTTGGGATGAAGGGATTAGGGAGGGGATGAAGAGATTAGGGAGGGGATGAAGAGATTAGGGAGGGGATGAAGAGATTAGGGAGGGGATGAAGGAATAATGGGATGAAGGAATGATGGGATGAAGGGATGATGGGGATGAGGAAGGGGATGAAGGGATGATGGGGATGAGGAAGGGGATGAAGGGATGTAAGGAATGAGGAAATGAAGGGATGAGGGATGAAAGAATGGGAAAATGGGGATGTAATACCGAGACAAAGTAAAGGATCAGGGGGAGGGAGGGTGGGGTTTACGAGATCAGAGTCTGAGCGACGCTGATGGCTAGAAGCTCAGGTTTTAAATAGATCATGGAGTAATTAGGGATGAATTCAGGTGTGAGATGCCAGGTGAGTTGAATCTGAGTTGATTACTAAGAGGATACTGAATATGGAGCGTGGTCCAGCTCACGAACCTAAGTTAACATATTAACTTACATTACAAAATTTCCTAGGTGGGCGGTGCGGAAATTTGGGTCTCCATGGCCGCGCAGAGAGGCGTGGTTGCTGAAATGACGTAATTTAGCCACGTGGAGCCGCGCGGACCACGTGGATGCATCAAGCATAAACCAAGCTTTATGCGGATCACCCACAGGTAACTTCCCTATTTAAGGTTCCATGCTAGTCCATGCCTTTGTCACTTCAAGGCTGGATTACTGTAACCCTTTATTATCAGGAAGTCCACATAATACAATTAAAAGTCTTCACTTAGTTCAAAATGCTGCTGCTAGGATTCTGATGAATATTAAAAGAAGAGATCACATTTCCCCTGTTTTAGCTTCTCTTCACTGGCTCCCAGTAAAATCTAGAATATAATTCAAGATCCTCCTTCTGACATATAAAGCTCTAAATAATCCAGCTCCATCATACATCAGAGAGCTGATTTTTCCATATGTTCCTAACAGAGCACTTCCCTCTCAGACTGCAGGTTTACTGGTAGTTCCTAGGATTTCTAAAAGTAGAATAGGTGGCAGATCTTTCAGCTATCAGGCTCCCCTCCTATGGAACAGGCTCCCAGGGTTGGTTCATGAAGCAGAAAACTTGTCTATCTTTAAAACTAGGCTTAAAACTTTCCTCTTTGACAAAGCTTACAGTTAGATATATGTTAATAGGTAGTTAGAGACAGGTTAATGTTAGTAGTCAGGTAGAGTAGCTAGGTAGCGATAGATTAATGTAAGCCAGGTAGAGAGTGTTTGTAGCTAGGTCTCCCAGTAGCTAGGAGACAGGTTAATGTTAGTAGCTATGCTGCTTTAGGCTGTTGGAGGACATTATTAGAGTCAGTTCCTACTTTCTCTCCTACTTCTCTCCAACTGCATGATGTGCTATCAATTCAAGCGCTAACCTGTTTTCTCTTAGTCTCTTCCTACAGTAGGTGCTCCTGACCCGCCCTGCTTGATGACCCTGACTAAGATGGCATTCCATTGGAGGAACGTTCTCCACGTCCTGCTACCAACTTCTGCTTCTGCATCAGTTCTGTTTCTCTTTCTGTGTCTCTGCTGCCTTCTCCAAACCCCAGACGGTATCGGCAGATGACCGCTTATGCTGAGCCGGAGGTTTCTTCCTGTTAAAAGGGAGTTTTTCCTCTCCCCTGTCGCTTCATGCTTGCTCAGTGTGAGGGATTACTGAGAAGTGTCCTCCTGACTACAAAACATCAGATACCTGAAAGCTAAAAGAAGGCTGTCTGTATTAGACCTTGTTTTTTAGTCCATTATTCACAAATTATGGACAAGTCAAGTTTGTTTATAGAGCTCTTTAACAGTATGACAACTGACCAAAGTGCTGTACAGTAAAGAAATCTAACAAAATGTTATAATAAAATAGCATGCTATGGTCTCCATGTTGGTGCCTCCCAGTCAAGCCTAAATCACCTCTTTCTCTTTCAAAATGCAGCTGCTCATCTTTTAACCAACAACTAATGATGTATGCACAATACCACAGTTTTATATTCTTCTCACCATGTTTTCGGACTGATTTTGAACTTTAAATACATTAATGACCTTTCACCTACTTATTTGTCTGAACTATTTTGTGTTTGTGGCAGCTTCTCTTTAATGTTACAAGAACTGAGTTTATGCACTGGGGTGACTGGGCCTTCTCGGTGGCTGTACCCACACTCCGGAACCAATTCCCTTTGGATCTTTTTGCCACAACCAAGTTGGACCATTTTAAAAGCAATTTGAAGACACATTTGTTCAGAAAAGGTCATATATCACTGTGTTGTTAACTTTTATTGACCACATATGTTTTTTAACATTCTGTCTCAATGTTGGAGTGTACTTATGCTTTTTTGCACCACTGTATTTGGGGGGGGGGGAAGGGTTTGCACGATTTCATTTTACTTCTTCTACTTGCTGTCACAATGAAATGCAGGATCTGTCCCAATGCTTCCTCTGTAGTTTGTCAACTGCCACCGCATTGTCTGACAGATAAGCCATCAGCTCTTTGTCAGTCTGGATTTTCATCTATTGGTGTTTCTATAGAGGAGAAGTGTTCTATACTGTTTCCCCTTCTCTATAAGTTGCAGAAAACAGCTGAAGGATAGAACTAGAGTTCTGAAAGCCAAGCTGATCAAAGCAAATCTGACATTTTCTTCCAACAACCTTTAACCTAAAGCATGTTGATCTCCCAACAGTAGGCTCTTTAAAAACAGTTTTTCACATCCTGTTTCTCTTTTGCAGGCACCTCTAACTTACCTAACCACATTATTAGTGCTTGTATTGACATTTAGCAACAAGTTGACTCATAGAATATCTGGATGATTATTTTCAGATTAAATCTATTGAGATGCTTAATCAGTTGTTGATAAAAGGGAAATTGTCAAGTAAATCTGGGTGTCTGAGGGGTCTTGGATGAGAGAATAAAACAAAAGTGTCAGCCATATTCATACATAGTTTATTTTACGTGCACGGAGGGTCTCGTACTGAGAACCCCCAAGCTTCAGACAGTTATGATAGGATAACCACAAGACCAATCCCAGAACAACATGGAATAGGTAAAGACAGGATGTGTCATCAGTAGTGAGCAATAAACAATCAGGAGATAGATAAAAATAAGGGACACTTAGTATAATGCCGAGAAAGACATTCACAGGAGCTGTCATAAGTGTAACACCAGATAATAAGAAGAGTTGTCATAAGTCAAGATGAGATGTTTACATACTATTGGTTCTTGTTTGTACCTTAGAATCAGAACAGCTTACTAAGAGCTGAGTAAGACAATTAAACCTTTCTGAATTTCCCACGATAATAAAATTTTATGTCACATGCCGCCGTTTTGGTCATAGTATGACCACAAAGAATAAACAAGAAAATGTACAAGAGTAACATGCATTTGCAGCACAACAACATCAGAGATGGCACACAATATTTTGGTTTAAGACAACTTTTCATAAAGAGTTACATTCTAATCAGGCAAAAATAAAAAACAAAAGTTTAACAGACAGCATTGTCATCATCATCATCATCATCAGAGTAACAGAATAAGAACAGATGAAAACACTTCTTTGTTGTTTGGAATAAATGTACAGCAGTGATTATAAAAATCAAACAAATACCATATTTTTCAGCTTATAATATGTCTACTGTAATTCTGTTTTTGGAAAGTTGTAATTTCTGGACATTATAATAGATGTAATTGATTCTATCAACATTTTTATTAATATCAACAGCAAATTGATGATTGCCATCAGCAATATAATTTTGGTCAGATTCTTCAAATGGTAAATGGACTGGATTTATATAGCGTTTTTCTAGTCTTACTGACCACTCAAAGCACTTTACATTGAAGCCACATTCACCCAATCACACTCGCATTCATACACCGACACCCAACATGGCTCGGTAGGACAATGTAGAATTTGGGGGTTAAATGACTTGCCCAGGGGCACATCGACATGTGACTGGAGGAAGCTGGAATCGAACCTACGACCCTCCGATTGCAAGCCAACTACTCTACCACTGAGCTATGAATCTTTTAGCTCTGTGATGATTAGTTTCCTGGTCTGTTTTGTGAAAATCAGTGAACACGGTTACAGGCAAAATTAAGTTTACAAGAGTACATAAACCTGCAGTAAAAGGTATTAACAGAACTTACAAACATTTTACCTTTATTTGCTTTAGTAAAACAGATGATATTATTTAAGGCCATATCAAAATTGAAGTAAGAAGGAGCAATTTTGGGAAAAAGGATTTTCCCAAAAGGAGCAGTTGTGTGGTGTATTGGTTAAAAGGTAACTAAGACAGGTATGATGAAGTTCAGAAGGAGTTGGCATAATTTTTGACACTGAACGTTGACCTAAACAAACATCACAGTTCCCGCCCATAGTTTCATCAGTTTGTTGTACCATAAGCAGCCAGTTATTAGTGTCTTTTCCGAAAGTCCAGTAGTCGTTTAGTAAGTTCATCAGTAGCTGTGACGCTCTCTGATTGAGATTGTAGATCCATCTCAGGAGCAAAAAGTAATATTCCTTTGTTTCTGACAAAGTATAATGTCACCAATTTTTAATCAATTCCACTGAAGATGCATTCAGCATGAGGTTTACACAGTCATTGTCCAGTAATCCGTAATCAGGTCTGATGTCGGCTATGATGAGGTTAACTTTGAGGATTAAGGAAGTTTTTTTTTGGTGTCATTTGTGGCAGGGGTCAAAGGTGATCCTTCTCAGGGACATATTATAACATCCGTTCCTTGTTTGTCCTCACAAGAAAGTGGCAGATTGTTGTCTAGAAAATCTTTTCTTTCTCAGCAGGGGAGGGGCTGGTAATGTGATGATGAAGTTCAGACAAAGCGAGAGATGGTTTGGTTCCATGGAAGATGAGCTGGTAGCATGGCAGCTACGTGTAGCAGTAGGTGCAAGGATTCCCTCAGCAACCTTCACCTCTGTTTGGATAGTAAGCAGGATCCTCTGCCTGGCAGGGAAGGATTTGCTCTTAACCTGAGAATGAATGTCTGACAAAGGTTTGGCAAAAAACTATTTTTGAGCCCTTAATAAATTTAATAGCTAATGTAATGACCTATTCCATCCAGATTCTGGGGACTCACTGGGTGGGGCTGCAACTGCTGCTTGTTGCAGGGGAATCAGCTTTGCTGTCTTGTCTCTTTTCCTTTCCGTGTGCAGTTGTCTGCTCTCCTGAGCAGAGTGTGACATTAGCGACAGTCCAATTCAATTCAATTCAATTCAATTCAATTCAATTCAGTTTATTTATATAGCGCCATTTCACAACAGATGTCATCTCAAGGCACTTTACAAAAAGAGTTATTACAATACAATGTTTAGTGTAGAAATTACAGAACCACAGAAGATTGCGTCGTGGAATTCTCAGCAATCCCTCATACTGAGCAAGCATGCAGCGACAGTGGGAAGGAAAAACTCCCTTTTAACAGGAAGAAACCTCCGGCAGAACCAGGCTCAGCACAAGCGGTTATCTGCCGCGACCGTCTGTGGCTTGGAGAATACATAACAGAGACACAGAAAGAGCAATAGAACTGATGCAGAAGTTTGTTGCAGGACGTGGAGAATTTTCCGTCACTGCAATGCCATCTTAGTCAGGGTCGTCAAGCAGGGCTAATCCGGAGCACCTACTATAATAGAAAACAGGTTAGTGCTTGAATTGACAGCACATCATGCAGTTGGGGAGAAGTAGGAGAGAAAGTAGGAACAGACCCTAATAATGTCCTCCAACAGCCTAGCCTAAAGCAGCATAGCTACTAACATTAACCTGTCTCCTAGCTACTAGGAGACCTGGCTACCAACACTCTGTCTGAGTCCTCCTGATCGAGGCTCAGCCCGTGGACGGTGTAGGGCCGGTAACGGCCCCCGTCATGCCGGGGTCTTCTCGGAGTCGGGTTGTTTGAGAATGCAGCCCAAAGTGGGTGGTAAACTCCATCTAAGGCTAAATACCGGCACGAGACCGATAGTCGACAACTATCTTAAGGAAAAATTGACAGAACTGAGAGGACAGAGTTGAAGAGGGCGAGAAACGTTTAAGAGATAAACGGGTGGGGTCCGCACAGTCTGCCCGGGGGATTCAACCCGGCAGGTAATGGGCGGCCGCACTGTGCGGGAGGATCCCCTTGAGGGACCTCTCTCCGGCGCTGGCTGGCCCCCGTGGGGCGCATTTCTTCCGCGGCGGTAAGCCGCGACCGGCTCCGGATCTTTACCTGGCTTACATTAATCTATCTCTACCTAGCTACTCTACCTCTTCCTATCTCTTCCTAACTTTTGACACTCTGCCTGACTACTAACATTAACCTGTCTCTTCCTATCTACCTGTCTGACCTGACTCTAACTACCTATAAACATATCTCTAACTGTAAGCTTTGTCAAAGAGGAAAGTTTTTAGCCTAGTTTTAAAGATAGACAAATTGTCTGCTTCACGAACCAACCCTGGGAGCCGGTTCCATAGGAGGGGAGCCTGATAGCTGAAAGATCTGCCACCCATTCTACTTTTAGAAATCCTAGGAACTACCAGTAAACCTGCAGTCTGAGAGCGAAGGTCTCTGTTAGGAACATATGGAACAATCAGGTCTCTTATGTATGATGGAGCTAGATTATTAAGGGCTTTATATGTCAGAAGGAGGATCTTGAATTCTATTCTAGATTTTACTGGGAGCCAGTGAAGAGAAGCTAAAACAGGGGAAATGTGATCTCTTCTTTTAATATTCATCAGAATCCTAGCAGCAGCATTTTGAACTAACTGAAGACTTTTAATTGTATTCTGTGGACTACCTGATAATAGACAGTTACAGTAATCCAGCCTTGAAGTAACAAAGGCATGGACTAGTTTTTCAGCATCACTCCTGGACAGGATGGTTCTAATTTTTGTAATATTCCTAAGGTGAAAAAAGGAAATCCTACAGACTTCTTTAATGTGAGATCTAAATGACATATCTTGGTCAAAAATGACACCGAGGTTTTTTGCTTTATTACTGGAGGCTAATTTAATGCCGTCCAGGTGAAGGGGCTGACTAAGTAGTTTCTTTTTCAGAGCTTCTGGTCCAAAGACGACAACTTCTGTTTTATCAGAATTTAGAAGCAAGAAGTTTAGAGTCATCCAAGTTTTTATGTCTTCCAGACATGCCTGTAGTCTACCTAACTGATTGGATTCATCAGGATTTATGGATAGATATAGCTGTGTATCATCTGCGTAACTATGGAAATTTATCCCATGCTGCCTAATTATTTTACCAATAGGAAGCATATATATAGTAAAAAGAATCGGCCCAAGGACTGAACCCTGTGGTACTCCGCAAGTAACTTTTGAGGTTGAGGAGGGTTTATCATTTACTTGAACAAACTGAAATCTGTTAGACAAATAAGATTTAAACCAGCCTAGGGCTGTTCCTATTATACCGACACGTTGAAGCCTTTCTATGAGAATATTGTGATCAACAGTGTCAAAGGCAGCACTGAGATCTAACAGGACCAGAATGGTCACCAGTCCATTGTCTGAGGCTATGAGAATATCATTAGTAACCTTCACCAGAGCTGTTTCAGTGCTGTGATGAGCTCTAAAGCCTGACTGAAACTTCTCAAACAGCTCATTATTGTTTAAATGATCACATATCTGGTGTGCAACTATTTTCTCAAGAATTTTAGATAAGAAGGGAAGATTAGATATCGGTCTATAGTTAATTAAGTCGTTTTGATCAAGAGAGGGTTTCTTAAGTAGAGGTTTAATTACAGCAATCTTAAACTCCTGTGGTACATATCCATTGACTAAGGATAGATTCATTATATTTAAAATTGGAGCAGCGATCAGAGGGAAAACTTCTTTTAAGAGTTTAGTTGGGATTGGGTCTAAAACGCAAGTTGAAGGTTTAGATGAAGCTAATAATTTTAGTACATCACAAAGTTCGGCTGCATTAAAGCAGTTTAAGCATATATTAGGTTCCACCATTTTTGAGGCTGCCTCATTAACTAAGGAGGAAGCAAGCATATTGGGAAGGTTCCCAATTATCTTATTCTTTATGGAGTCTATTTTATTTATAAAGAATTGCATGAAGTCGTCACTGCTTAGAGCTTGGGGAATGGTTGGCTCGATAGAGCTATGATCCTGTGTGAGTTTGGCAACTGTATTAAAAAGAAACCTAGGATTATTTTTATTCTCCTCGATTAAAGATGAATAATATGCTGTTCTAGCTGTGTGAAGGCTCTTTTTATATAGCAATAAACTATTTTTCCATATTAAAAAGGAATCATGTAAATGCGTGGAGCGCCATTTTCTCTCTAGTTTTCTAACATTCTGCTTTAGGGTACGTAGCTCTAAATTAAACCAGGGAGTTAATCTTCTATGGCTAGCCACCTTCCTTTTCAAGGGGGCAACTTTGTCTATTGCCCGACGCAGGGAGGAATTAACGCTATGAACTAAAATGTCAAGTTGTGAGGGGTCACGAGTTAAATCACTGTTTTCTGTTCTGCATTTATAAACTGAGGAAATTAAAGTTGGAAGAGCTTCTTTAAAATTTGCTACAGCGTTGTCTGATAACGTTCTGGTATAATGAAGTTTTCTTTCAGGTTTGATATGATCCATTAGAGTAAGTTTAAAAGTGATAAGGAAATGATCAGACAGGATAGGGTTATGTGGAAAGACTGTTATTTCTTCACAGTCAATGCCATAAGTCAGCACAAGATCTAAAGTGTGGTGACAAGAATGTGTTGGTCCCTGCACATTTTGAGTAAAGCCTATTGAGTCTAGGATAGTGTTAAAAGCTGTATTTAGACTATCACTTTCATTATCAACATGAATATTGAAGTCTCCGACTATAATGACTTTATCAGTGTTTAAAACTAAGTCAGATAGAAAATCTGAAATCTGATCTAAAAATTGAGAATAAGGTCCTGGTGGACGATATAAGACCACAAACAAAAGTGGCTTTACTGCTTTGTTATGTGTATGAGGAAAGCTAAAAACTAGATGCTCAAAGGAACTGTAACTATTATTTTTTTGGAGATTAATTAGTAAATCGGAATGAAAGATAGTTGCTACTCCACCTCCTCGACCAGTACTTCGAGGGACACTAAAGTTTAAGTAGCTAGGGGGAGTTGACTCATTTATTGTGACATGGTCCTCTTCCTGCAACCATGTCTCTGCAAGACTAAACAAATCAATATTATTTTCACAAATTAAGTCATTAACACATTTGAGTGTTTTTGAGGGGAGAGATCTTATGTTTAGTAAACCACATTTAATTGATTTGTTTTTATGTTCAGTCCGAGTTTTATTTATCTTTATGAGATTTTTATACTTTGCTCTAGTAGCATTAACTTTTAATTCATTAGTTTTGGGTAGTGGACGGGAAACTATCTCTATAGGGTAGTGGGTGGGTGGCAGTCCCTGTTCCTTGACCTGGACTCTGGGTTCCCTGATCTGGACTCTGGTTTCCCTGAGCTGGACTCTGGGTTCCCTGAGCTGGACTCTGGGTTGTCACGGCTTTGGGGAACTAGAGATAACCCTATCAATGTTCCTGGAAAGAAGCGAAGCTCCGTCCTCGGTGGGATGGATGCCGTCTCTACGTAACAGTCCAGGTTTTCCCCAGAAGGCCCCCCAGTTATCAATGTAGCCCACATCGTTTTCTGGACACCACCTTGACAACCAAAGGTGGAACGAAAGCATACGGCTGTACATGTCATCGCTAGTACGATCAGGCAGGGGACCAGAAAAAATTACAGAGTCAGACATCTTTTTGGCAGCCCTACACACCGAAGCTACGCTAATTTTAGTGACCTCCGACTGCCGTCGCCGGGTGTCGTTGCCACCAGCATGGATAACGATCCTGCTATACCGCCGTTTGTCCTTGGCCAAAAGCTTCAGATGGGACCTAATGTCCGCAGCCCTGGCCCCTGGAAGGCATTTGACGGTGGTCTTTCGTGTCTCTGGAGCCACATTCCTAACTATGGAGCTGCCAATTACAAGAATCGGCCTCTCCTGCTCGGCGGGTGCGTCGCTGAGCGGGGCGAACCTATTGTTCAGAGAAAGGGGCTGGAGGTTGGCCGCGGACTGGGGTCTGGCGCTAGTCTTCCTACGAACAGTCACCCAGCTCGCCTGAGGTCCCGGCTGCACGGGAGCTGTTGGAGGACGGCTAGGTCCTGTCCTAGTTGACTCCGCGCTAGCTACTGCTGGGCCTGGCTGTTCTACAGCGCGGAGCCGGGCCTCTAGCTCAGAAACCCTCGCCTCCAAAGCTACAAAAATGCTTTTTGGTGTTGGGGAGTTGGGGTGTTTGAAATGCAGAAGAGGTGGAGTTCAGGGTTTCAGTTTAGCAACAGCCCTCCAAGCGCCCTCCAAAAGAGGAAGATAAGTAGAGGCAGTATCAGTTTGTTTTACATTTTTTATCAGTCTCTTTGTCCTTTAAGAGTCTTTTTTCTTCTTTTCCATCTTTTGCTTTCTGAGCAGTGAGTGTCTTTCTCACTTTCTGCTTCCTACAATTTCAAACATCCATCCAAACCCTACATTTAGAATATCTTTTCACTTAAAAATAAAAAAAAATAATATATATATATATATATATATATATATATATATATATATATCTTTCTTTCAACATTACTTGCTGTATTCTTAATATAACAAAGTTTTCTTTCCATAAAACTTGTTTTTTCTTCTCTAGACTGTTTCTAAGTTTCATCAATTGAGTCTGACTGGAGACCCACCTTCAGGAAATATATGTTTCACATTCACAGGATAGATAACCACAAATCTTACCGTTATAATTTATGTTACATTATGCTGTTTGTTTTTTTACAGGATTCATAAAAAAATTCAGGTTCCCTTAGGATAAAACCACATTCACTCCAGTATTTTAAATAATCGTATAAATCATTCACCATATTTTTTTTTTCATTTGATACATAAGAATACATTTAGGGAAATTGGAAGAACCTTTTTCTTTAACATTACCCATATTAATAAATATAATGTGCTAAGGAAACTGGATAGAACTCCAACAGTAATTCTTCCGTTCACTGACTGTAGCTGAAAAGCTGACAGCTCAAATCTTTCTTGTCCATTATAAAAGAACTCAAAATTTGATAGACACGATCTGGTCTTGTTCCAAAATTTCCCGATAGTACTTCATTAATTGATTTCACAATTAATACTTCATAAGTTGGTCTTGCCTAAATAGGCTCACAATATTTATTGATTGATCTTGCTTAGAAGAAGCGCACAACCCTTAATCGGTCTTACTTCAAAAGCTCACAGTGGGCTCATCTCGCTTCTTGAAAGCTCAGAGTCAAAACATTAGCTGGTCTTGGTAAATTATTTCATTCATTCTATCTATTTATTTTCAATAAAAAAGCAAAAAAATTTATCTCACATTCTGGACTCAAGGATTCAAACCTTATCTTGTCTCAGGTAAATTGTCGTCCTGCACGACGCAGGAAAAGGCTCTCCTAATTATAATCAAAACAGCTGACCACAAATAGGAAAATATAATTTCCTCTTTTACTATAATTACAGGTTAGAATTTAGTTTTTGTCCTAAGTTATATGCAGGACTTCAATGTAGTCCAATATTTTAACTAAAGAAAGAAATTAATTTAGCTCACCAGGCTTTGTCCCTCAGACAAATTTAGGTTCAGTCCTCGTTGCAGTCGATCAGAACACTGGACTCAGTCTCCCTTCTCTTGAATGCTTAAGCGAGGTCCGGAGATGGGTGCAGAAAAACACCCAGGCGTCCCCTCAGTCAGTGTTGGACGGACATGCTCGAGGCCTGTTCAATGTGACACCAAAACTGTCGAGGAAATCTGGGTGTCTGAGGGGCCTTGGATGAGAGAATAAAACAAAAGTGTCAGCCATATTCGTACATAGTTTATTTTACGTGCATTCTACATTTTCGTAGAGTGCATATACTTCTGGTTTAATATGTACACGGAACGAAGATATAAATGCAACTCTTGTTTTTGCTCAAAGGTCTAAAACATTTTCTATATACACACACACACAAAAGACAGTCCAGAATATTGCTTCAGCTTCCAGGAATTGTGTACAGATCCTTGCAACATGGTCCGTACTTCATCAAACTGGGTTTTATATTTACATACATACAAGAGCTACAAGATGGCGGAGTAGGAGCTTGCTTCGCACAGCTCCCCCTGCTCAATGTGCTAAAACAGCCAAAATAGCTCTTCGGGAACTTTAAGCTTCGAACTTTTTTTTTTAGAACTTTTGAATCCTAACTTTGGGTGCGACAATGCCTCCGAGAAAGGTACCCCAATCTAAAGAAGAACACTCACATGTTGTAGACGCCGAATCTGGCGCGTGTGTGTTGACGACTGCGTCTCTGGAAACTATCCTTCAAAAATATTTTGCTGAAGCTGATAAACAATCTAAAGATCGATTTGAGCGCCTGGAAAATCAGCTTGCTTTCATTAAAACAACACTTGATGAGCATTCGAAGGAGTTGGACTCCCAACGTAAGCTTACTACTTCTCTTCAGACTCAAGTGAAACTACTGAGGACGCCACAACTGAACAATCTGAGGCCATAAAGAAACTACAGGATAAATTAATTGCGATGGAGGATCAGAGCAGAAGGAGTAACCTCCGTATAATCAATTTAAAAGAAGGAGTTGAACAAAGTAATGTTCTGTCCTACCTGTTGCGCAGTCTTCCTGTATGGTTTCCTGAACTGGCTTTCAACCTCCCGGAGCTCATGAGAGCACATCGCGTCGGCCGCCCGCGTGCTGCGGGTGCTTCTCCACGGCACATGATCTTTAACTGTCTTCGCTTCGCCGACAGAGACCGGATTTTGGGCCTTGCAAGGAAAACACCTGTGGTAATTGATGGTCAAACTATCCGCTTCACTGCTGACTACAGTGATTCCACTGCTCGACTCAGGCGTCCTTGCTTCCCAATAATGAACCGGGCCCGCACCTTGGGGTTTGAGGCTTTTCTGTTGTATCCCGCTGTCATCAAACTCAGCCGTGGGTTGGATCAAATACAGTTTGGTGAACCTTGCGAGGCTTTCAAATACCTGGATTCTATAGATCCTCTCTCACAGTGAAAAGTATTAACTATGCTGTCATGCTTGTTTGTTTACTTCCGCATGTCTTGACATGCTATTTAGCGTTCGACGTCACTTCCTGGTTACGGTGATATATGTATATGTGGAGGAGAGAGAGAGGTAAAAACTTGTCCTCCAAAGCCCGGAGTTACTTTTTATTTTATTTTTTTTCTTCAATCAGAGGTTCAATCAGTTCAATCTTCAATCAGAGGTTGGTATTTTGGTTTCTTGTGATAAAGGGCTGCTCCCATTTGTGTTTACTTTCCTAAAAATTTTGACGTCATGCTTATTTTCTTCTCACAAACACTTGGATGTTTGATTGCCTATGACCCTGAAGCTTGCTGTTCCTTTTGCGTCAATCAATGTATGCTGTTTTGTCAATCCTCCACTGGGTTTCCTGAATAAGCAAACAAAAATGTATGGTGTGTGTGTTTTCCTTTTGTTTATTTAATTATGTTATTTACTCATTCAAAGGGATGTTTATTAATTCTCGAAGCACTTAGTTTTGCTACTTGAAGAAACTCAGTGGTTCTATAATCAGGGGAGTGAATGAAGACAGTTTAGTTTAATTTGTTATTTTGCTTTCGTGTGTGTATTTTTGTGTTATCATTTTTCTTTTCTTCTTTTATTTATTTAATTTAAATGTGGGTATGACTGAGTGTGTGCGTGTGTGTGTGGTGTTGGCTCTCATGTTCACCTCTTCTTCACTCTCACCATTTTTACCTTACGAGGTTGGTTAGATCTACTTTCATTTATTACAATTATCTACTCTATGGGTAAAGGTCTCCATGCTATCCATCTTAACATCCGTAGTTTACTCCCTAAAATTGATCTGCTTAGAGCTTGGCTGTCCTATAACAATCCCAATATTATCACTTTATCTGAAACATGGCTTACTAATAGTATTACAGACTCTATTATTCATTTTGAAAACTATGTAGTGTATAGGGCTGACAGAGGATCTAGGGGAGGTGGAGTTGCCACTTATATTTCATCTAATCTGAGTTCACAGCTAATTATTCCTGATGTTAAACCTGAGCTTTTTGAAGGTATCTTTGTTAAGGTTACTCTTCATACAAATAAACAACTAATAATAGGCAACATTTACCGACCACCTACATCTCCTAAGCTAGAGTCTGTCAAGAACATATTGGCTACGGTATCGTCATTGGGAGACTCAAAAGAAATTATTCTGCTGGGGGATTTTAATTTAAATTGGAATGATCCTTCTATATCTACAGAACGTAATATGGTTAATGGTGCTAATCTGACTCAAATCATCACTGAGCCTACTAGAGTTGGCTCCAACTCTAAATCTCTCATTGACTGGATTCTTGTTTCTCATCCAAACAGAATAATGACTTCTGGTGTTCTCTCTGATTGCTTTAGTGACCATTCTATTATTTATTGTACCTGGAAAATAGCAACTCCTAAGCTACATCCTAAATGTATCAAGGTACGGGAAACAAAACTGTTTAACACTAATCTATTTGTTAATGACCTTCTAAGGATAAACTGGGACAGGCTTCACTTAATTCCTGATGTTGAAGCTGCATGGACTTTCTTTTACACTGAAGTTGGACCAGTTATTGATAGACATGCCCCATGGAAATCCATTAAGGTGAAAGGCCATCATCTACCTTGGGTTAATGGTGACCTTATTAATCTTTTTAAAAACAGGGATAGGGCCTGGGCTAAACATAAACATACGCAACTACCTGATGACTGGGAGGAATACAAAAGTTTAAGAAATTTATGCACAACTCAAACAAGGAATGCTAAAGCCAATTATTACAGAGATAGCCTGTCAAATGATTTAACACCATAGTCGGTAAGTCCAAAAATGATTAACAATGAAATTACCAATGATCCAGCTGTGATTTCTAATGCATTTAGTTTGCTTTTTTCTCAAACACCGCCTGTTCCACCTCCTGCTCTTCACGGAGACCCATTTCTCAACAGCCAACCTTACAATAGCTCTTTCAAATTTAAACAGGTCAGATCAATGGATGTTCAACAGGTCATTAATAAGCTTTCCTCTAGCAGCGGTCCTGGCCCTGATGGCATTGAGGGTAAGTTTATCAAACTTGCCTCTCATGTCCTCGCACCCCCACTGGCTGTGCTTTTTAATTTGTCTTTTGATACCTGTGAAGTGCCTCTCGATTGGAAATGTACCAAAGTCATTCCTTTGCATAAAGGTGTCGATTTGCAAATCTTGAACAATTACAGGCCAATATCAATAATCAATACTGTGGTTAAAGTATTTGAGAAAATAATTTTAAATAATCCCACTTTATTATCTGATTATCTCTCTGATAATAACTTACTTACTCAATGCCAGTCAGGCTTCAGAAAGCACTTCTCCACTACCACTGCTCTATTGAAACTCTCTAATGATATATTTTCTAGCTTTGATGATAATATGTGTACTGGTGCCATCTTTTTAGATCTCTCCAAAGCATTCGATTTAGTTGATCACTATCTTCTATTGGACAAATTGCAAGCTATTGGCCTCTCGAGATCATCTTTATTCTGGTTTAATTCTTATCTCCATCATCGTCGTCAGTGTGTGTCCTACAGAGGTTGTAAGTCTGATTTTACAGGCATAGCTAAAGGAATCCCTCAAGGTTCTTCTCTGGGACCTTTATTATTTTCTATCTTTGTTAATGATATGCCTCTATGCTGCACACACTGTAATATCTTTATGCTGATGATACAGTTATCTACTGTAGCAAACCCACCATCTCCGGGATAAATCTCTCTTTACAGCACGACTTCGATTCTATACAGCAGTGGCTATTAGTTAACAAACTTCTCCTTAATAAATCAAAGTCATACTCTTTACTGTTCCATAGGAAAGCCTTGGATATTGGAGAAAATAACCTTATTCTTCGTTTCCTCGACTCCTCTCCTCTGGAATCAACTGAGACCTTTAAATACCTTGGTGTTTGGCTGGAATCTGATTTATCTTTTAAAGCCCATGTACAAGCAATAACAAACAAACTTAACTATCGTCTTAAAATACTTTATCAATCTGTCAATTGTTTTAATTTTCTGGTCAAGAAAAGAATAGTCCAACAACTGCTCCTGCCTATTTTGGACTATGCTGACATTATTTATCAGAACACCACTGCCTCTTGTCTTCATGCTATAGATGTGGTCTACAACAGTCTTTGCCGTTTTGTTCTCCGCTGTCCCTTTAGGACACACCGCTGTGTGTTGTACAGATAGTTGATTTGGTTTGCTCCTTCTGCCAGGAGACAGTTTCACTGGTTACAGTTCGTTTTTAAAAGTTTTTATTTTAATTATCCAGCTTATCTCAAGCAATACTTAATGCTTTATAATTCATTTTACAGCCTGCGTCACAATGATCAGATCTTTTTTGTTGTACCTAGAGTTAAAAGAGAGGTAGGAGAACATGCATTTTGTTTTAAAGCTCCGTATGATTGGAATAATCTGCCTTTATCTATCCGTTCCTTATCTTCATTTACAGCATTCCGAAGGGCTCTTGTGGAGCATCTTAGGAACATTTGTCTTTGCTTTTAGTTTTGTATTGCTTGACCTTGGATTCCATTGGTCATGTATTTATTATTCTTCATTCTTCTGTCCTTATCTTTATTCATTTTATCCATTTATTGTTGGGTTTTTTTTTTCACTATTAATATTTTTATCATCACTGTTCTCGCTTCTAGACATGTGGGGCTTTTTTGTTTTTGTCTTGTCATGTCATTTGTGGGGTTCGTGTTGGGTGGGGTTGAGCATTATGAGCTGGTGTGTGTGTGTTAAAAGACACCAGTGTTTGGTGTCCATAACTCCACCATGGCGCAACTCTGTTAATAACATCAGCAAATCGCTCACCAACGGCTGCTGGTTGGGTTCATTTACATATAACTGAAGTTGTGAGGAGAGAAGGAGTTGAGCGAGCAGAGAAAGAGCCACACATGAGTACAGAGCAGTTACTGTTCATTCACAGATCAATGCTCTCAGATGAGTCTCACTGCACGCTCAAGTTGGTGGCACAAATATTACACCATACAGAATATGTAATCCAAATCATCTCTAACCAAATTATTTTTGCTTAAAGACATACGGCAACAAGAGTTCCTTGAAAGGGGTGTTAAACTAACGAGAAATAGTGTAAAACGGAGTTTAATTTCCATTATTCTACCATTGGATGTCATGCTTACACATCAGAACTATTGTTTAGGAACATTTACAAACTGCCAGATTCTAAAATTGTTCACACGTACAACATATGCACAGATCATTCGCCTGTGGCTCAATGGTAGTGTAGAGCTGGCTTGATATCGGAGGGTTGTAGGTTCGATTCCAGCGTCCTCCAGTCAAATGATGTGCCCCTGGGCAAGGCACTTGACCCCAAAAAACATCCTACCGAGCCATGTCGGTGTATAAATGTGAATGGGTGAATGTGTCTTCAATGTAAAGTGCTTTGAGTAGTCAGCATGACTAGAAAAGCGCTATATAAGTTCAGTCCATTTACCAGTGTGCAAGTACAGTTCAGGGCCCAGGCTTTTTCCTAACAAGGCAACCTTCTGGCATCTAAATACCAGATGGCTTTTGAATAAGTGTAAGTGGGTAAGTGACCCCTAGATGCTACTTTGCAGTTTTTCCTAGCTCCCTTAACATCCTGCATGGTTGCAAAAATATTTTACCCACCAAATACACCGTTGGTAATGAAGTTGTAGAACTGAAATGACAAAGCAGCTCAACCTTCAAAACCATTGGAAGTGAATACCTAAACAAAGCTCAAGTCCACCCACCCCTTTTGAGAAAAGGTGAACGCTTTAAATTATGTCCAAGTTTAAGGTCTGTTAAAATGTCAGAATCAAAGTCCTTAACAGTGATGTGCAACATTTGGCAAGTGATGATGCACTATACACTGCCTGGAACAGTAAGGCATACCGATGCGCTCACATTTCAGGTCATGCACAACTCACTTTAGGCCAACCCCCAGAAGATGACTGGACAACTGTACAGTTAAATGGCATTTGTAGTTTTTGACCAGTAGCTGTTGCTCCTTGGACACTGAAGTACCAATTATTGCTCCATTTCCAACTATATTGAACATGCAAGGAACAAGTTCCCATTTCATTTCCCTGAAAAGCCCATAAGCACTGGTGCAGAAGCTTTACACTCCCAAAGCAGATTTACTAGAGACAGGTTCTCACTGTCTGCACGAGAAAGCCAGAGTTGAAATGTAAAAGGTTCTCCTTGTCCCAGTAAAGAGGTTGAAATAACATTTCCCAAACCCAGACTTGAGGACCTACCTATTACTTTTCAAACAAATTAATACTCAGCTCCACTACATGCAAAGGACCCACAAAAAATCTGAAGGTTTAAATTCCAGCAAATACAGATAATGACCAGAGGTCACTCAGGATCAGCTCAACATTTTATTGTCATTTGTCAATAAACAGACTGTAGCAGAGCTCACAGCAAGTCTGTATAAGCTGCTCCACGATTCAGGCTGTATAGCGACATTCCACATCAATAACTGTTCTTTGGCTCCTTATGATGGGACTCATGGCCAACATCTTGGGGTTGTGGATCAGTTGGAAGGAATAAATGAGACCATCCTGGGATACCTGAAAACAAGAGGCAGAAAGTTCCAGCAGCTCAGACCAGATACATGTTGAGGACCTACATGTGGTGAAAACGTCATACCTCCAGTGTGCTTCCACAGTCATGCAGCTCAGATTCAAAAATCAGCACATGAGATAAATGGTCAACACCAGCAGCCGGACAGCCTCCCAGTGTGATCTCATCTGGAGCTATCAACTTGCCGATGCCCAGAAGGTCCTGACTCACTTCCACATGGATCTTACTCTCTCCACACCTCACAGCCACCGGGTTGGATGGTTGTGGTTGCTGCACTTTGAACTGAACAGGACGCTTGCTCACCCGAGTCACTGGACCTTCTGGAAACTTCCATTGGGGTTGGTCACCTGCAGGCTGGATCCGTTTGGAATGGAACCCACTGGTTCCCTTAAAGACACTGGAGGGCTCTTTCAAAGGGCCCACTGGTGACTTGGCCTGCATTGCTTCAAGAGACTGCTTCACAGCTCCCCAGTAGTTTGGTGGTCTCATGCCGCGCAGGAAAGCGTCACTTTGACTGCTCCATGCAAGTAGAAAGCTGAACACAAAGAAATGCCTGGACTCCATTGCTGCATGCAGGCCTGATTGTCTGCAGACTTTTTAAGCCCTGAGGCTCCTCCCTCTGCCTCATTAACTAAATGCCTCTCTACAGGTGTGGGTGTCTAGGCTGATCATCACACTAATTGTTCAGTTCAGAACCTGAGCTCCAACAAAATGAAGCCCCATGAACCAACAAGGCTTTTCAACACATTGCTTCACTAAATGGTTCAACTACTGGAGATCTCACTTAGATGGTTCAAAATGTTACCATCCGCTGTCGCTATATATATATATATATATATATATATATATATATATATATATATATATATATATGAATGAGACAGAAAGAGAGAGAGAGAGAGAGAGAGAGAGAGTAAGAGAGCACATAACTTAAATTGAATTCCAATACAATTATCAAACAAATGCATGGTTTTACCCATTTTTATAAAAATAAAAAAAAGTTTTACAAATGTTTTGGGTTGAACCGATACACTTTCACACCTTATTATGAGCAATCAACTCAAAATATTCCCACTGTGGGGAAGACTTCCCTTTTTGGAGGCGCTATCTGTATAAGGGAATTAGATTGTTGGAGTATAAACTTATGTGACTCTATGGTTATGTGACTGCTGAATAAACTGCCCACACCAAACAGGAGTGCAGACAAAACCACAGTTTGCAGCGAGATTCAAAGCACTTATGAGGAAGCGACCCACTGAATAAACCGATGGAGTCAACAGCTCAAACCGAGGCCTCGGTCATGTGATTTCTCCATTCTTGACACACGCCTCGAATCAAGACTTCATCTGGCACACCTACTTTTGCCCGAGACACGCCTCGGTTTATTTATCCTATCACTAACAACTGCTTTAGACATTTGCTGCATTGACCCAAAACTCACACAGCTCATCTTGAGCAACAAAAAAACTGTACAGGAATGACTGTAAAAGTTACTTGAAATATCATTAAAGCATTGATTTATTTCAGGTTTTCAGTTACCCTGAACTACTTGTAAAAGTCCTGCTTTCTTACTGCAGTTGTTATTGGAAATGAAGAGATTCAGAAATATAAGTAAATTATTTTGAGAGTTGAATTATTCCGATGTGTGATGAAAGGGTTTCAGCAGAAATGAAGGGAAAGGTGTACAAGACAGCAGTGAGACCAGCGATGTTGTACGGTCTAGAGACTGTACCACTGAGGAAAAGGAACAGGAAGCAGAACTGCAGGTTGTAGAACTCAAGATGTTGAGATTCTCTCTAGGAGTGACGAGGATGGATAGGATCAGGAATGAGTACATCAGATGGACAGCTCATGTTGGATGTTTTGGTGATAAAACCAGGGATGCAAGACTGAGATTGTTTGGACATGTTCGGAGGAGAGACGATGATTATATTGGTAGAAGGATGATGAGGATGGAGCCACCAGCAAGGAGGCAGAGACGAAGATCAAAAGTTAGATTTATGGATGTGGTGAAAGAAGACATGAAGTTAGCTGGTGTGAGGGCAGAGGATGAAGAGGATAGAAAAAAGAAAACAAGATATTATTCTGATGGTTGGTTGGCTGACATTTAGTTTCATTGTTTGATTTAGTTTGTAAAAATGCTAATACAATAGAAATGTTGAGCAATATTTCAGTTTACTTGCAACTGAAGCTAATTGGGGGTTTGTCTCTCCAACTCATTTTTATCTGTTGTAAAATATTGGCCAATTATTTTTTGCAAAAGATATCAAGCTCAGTCAGTTAGATAGAAAACACGTGTGAAAATCAAATCTTACCATAGATTATCAGTTTAATTTAGGTCTAGAGTTTCACTGAACCTGCTATCAGTTTAATACACTATTTTAACCATTCCATTGTATATCTGGCTGGATGTTTAGGAACCCTTTACTGCTGGAAGCTCAAGTCTTTTGCAGACCCTGAGATGTCCTGACCCTGAGATGGGCTATTATTCCTGAGCTGTCCTGTATTTAGCTCCATCCATCTTCTCATCAACACTGACAAGTTTCCCTGTCCCGCTGCAGAATAACATCCTTACAAAATGATGCTGCACTGACCATCTGTCACATAATGTATGTATAAATAGCAAGCTTTCATTTATTCACTTTTACAGTTACAGAAAACACATGCAGCATTAAAAATATAATGTTTCATAACCAAATCTAAACCTTCTTTAAAAGTTTCATTTCCTTAGCTGCTTGAAGGCTCTGAGTAAGATCTCTCCGTCTTTCTCCTCCTCTTCCTCCCAGCTGCCTTGGCTGGGTTCCTGCAGTGCAGAGAACAGGGAACGCTGCTCTCTGCTGTTCTTTATTTATCTTCGTAAATGATGAGCTTGCATAGGATGCCTGACATCACTTCACGCCTCAAGGTCAGGGTGGAGAGGGTTGCTATGGCAACAGGGAGGAATAAAAACACCCGTTACTGACAGACCGTTTAAGCTTGTGATTCATCAAAGGGCCCAGATGCAGAGCTGCTGCTTTTTCTACAGCATTGTGATCAACTTTTGGTTGCGTCATCATCACCACGTCAGTAGGCTCACAAGGAACACAGGTGCAAGGATCCTAACAGCACAGTGCCATGTGCCTTACACAAAAAGACATTCAGACACAGAAAGATCACCCTGCAATGGGGCAGCAGGTATGCACATGTTACCCCATCTTTACGGATGATATAAATGTGATTTCACAGATTGCACCTTTATTTCTTAAAGCATTTAAAGGAGCACCTTTATCAGGGATTAGGTGAGTATGTACTGTAGCTGTAGAATACAACAAGCAGTGCAGTAAACCCGATAAAATTACAGTCTCACAGCAGAAGTTAATTTTCTGCTAAAGTTAAATTTGTAGTTTAGCAGAAGCAAGAATCTCCAGTAACATCTCCCTCTGTGAATGAGTCATCTGCAAATGGAACACATCCCTGCAGGAGGTCAGATAGTGAAGAGTGTTGTACTACTAATGAGATGTCAAATAAAAACTCCATCAGACAGGGCACCTCTGCCCCTTATCCATCCATGATATAATTTATTATGTCCATATTATGACATATTACATACCCTTTTTACTGCAACTGCTGTATTGGATGCAACTGTGTACTATTTTATTGTATGTGTTGTAAAGCACGTTGGTCAACACTGTTGTTTTTTAATAGTGCTACATAAATAAAATTGGATGGATGGATGGATGGATGGTCAGACTTCCCTCTCCCTAATCACTTTGTCCAGTTCCTCGGGGGGAACCCCATGATACTCCTGGTACAGCAGAGACGTCGTCCGTCCAACATGTCTTGGTTCTTCCTCCGGGTCTCTTGGCGGGACATGTCCGGAACACCCCACCAGAGAGCCGTCCAGGAGGCATCCTAATCAGACATCTGAGCCACCTCAACTAGCTCCTCTTGATGTAGGCGAGCATTTGCTCTACTCTGAGCCCTCCTGGATGACAGATTTTGTCCTCTATCTTTATGGGATAGCCTAGTTTCATTTAATAATTTTAATTAACTGAGTGACACGAAATAAGCCTGTGAATATAGTCATTCATCCAGGTCATGGTTATCTCAAGGAAATTTCAATCGAACGCAACTGGACTTGGTAATTTGTCTTGGAAGACGTTTCACTTCTTTTCCAAGAGGCTTCATCAGTTCATGTTCGCCGCTGACCAGGCTGGGACTGGTCCAACTAACTGGTGTGGAGACTCAGCTATTTAACCTCTTGGAGGGCTTTTACAAGACTGATTATGTCCTTGGATCCTTTGTGCTCCACGTCTTAACGACGGTCGTTGGCGTGTCGCCTATTGGTGGAGGTTAGGTTTCGGCTTCATTAGTGCCCTATTGTGTTATAACGACAGTCGCTGGAGTCACAGTTGTTTTTCTTCCTAGAGGTTAAATTGTTGAGTCTCCTGGGTAAGGATGAAAGGGCAGCATTGTAAATTGGAGATAGGTGATGTCTCATGCCTCCTCCTCTGTTAAGCAATGGTTTCTCTACTTTTACATAGATGGCTTCTTTTACAGACTATTCACTACAGAAACTGATGTCAATATTACCTGGTCCTATCTTAGAGAGAGTTGTGGTTTTCACCCAGACAGCACAACTATCTCAACACACCAAGAGCAATGTAAGACAAACCAGGAAATTCCACAACCTACAATCTCGAAACATCGACAAAAACACAGAAACACTCACTTGGAGCCAAAGTACCCTATTTTTATCTGAAGGGGTGCAATATTGCTGTTGAGATGCTGCTGCTGGGATGTGTTGATCAAACGAAAAACATTAAAAAGACCACAGGATAGCTGGTAGCTGATTAAACAAGCTTTATAAAGTGCATGATGAAATAATTAATCTTGAAGCTGTGTGTCACTAAATAAAACCCTCATAACTGACTGTTTAATCTCCACAGCAACTCAAGTGCAGCTTTAAAGGGATATTCCACCCCTGATAAAAAAGGTGTTTGTTGCCATATTCCTCTGAGTTAGATAAGTGATAAAAAAGCATTTTGTAACTAGACCAGTAATTACCCCGATCTGGCAGCAGTCGGTTTGCTTTAGCTTAGCATAAAACGATGTAAGTGAATGGGAACTACTAGCATGCAATTTTTTTATTAGAAGTGGAATATGAGATCCAGAGAGCTCAGAGGGGCAAACTACACTGTTCTATAGTAGTGTTAGCTACACTGAGGAATTTGATCTTTTTTAAGTCAACAGATAAAATAAATTTGATATCTTTAGCACATAACAAGGAGGTAAAATATTAATTCAATTGTATTGACTTTTATTTATATAGCGGCAATTCACAACAAATGTAATCTCAAAGGCTCTTTACAAAAAAAAGTCATTTCAATACAATTACACAAACATTCCAATTAGTTAAACGTTTTCGATGTAAGGAATCCCAGCAGACTGTGATGGACTGGCGACCTGTCCAGGGTGTACCCCGCCTCTCGCCCGTTGACAGCTGGAGATAGGTACCAGCCCCCCTGCGACCCCTGGAGGACTAAGCGGTTCAGAAAATGGATGGTTGGAATCCCACTAGATTGCAATGAGTCATCAACGTAAGGTTGTGAACGGATCATGCAGACTCCAACCACTGCTATTCCTCAGCAATCCCTCATATTGTGGACTGTGGCTCAGTGGTAGAGTAGTTGGCTTGCAATTGGAGGGTCGTAGGTTTCATTCCAGCTTCCACCAGTCACACGTTGATGTGCCCCTGGGCAAGACACTTAACCCCAAAAATTCTACATCGTCCTACTGAGCCATGTTGGCTATTGGTGTGTGAATGGGTGAATGTGGCTTCGATGTAAAGCGCTTTGAGTGGTCAGCATGACTAGAGAAGTGCTGCATATTTTCAGTCCATTTACCATTTACTGAGCAAGCATGTAGCAAGAGTGGAGAGGAAAAACTCCCCTTTAACAGGAAGAAACCTCCGGCAGAACCAGTACCAGAACCTGGCTCAATACAAGTTCCCCATCCAGCAGGGGGCATTATGGTTGACAGCACCAGACCATGTGGAGCTTCTATTGGGAGAAAAACACTGAGAGAAAACTGGGTTAACAATCGCAATAACAGCAGAAAAAATATATCTGGAGAGTGGTAGAAAAGAAAAGTAGAAGAGAGAAGTAAAGTATCTGACCCATGTCACTATCAAGTTTACCACTGTCTTTTTTATCACAAAGACTCAATAAGATTTAGAAAGAGAAAGGGGCAGGAAAAGATTTACACATTTTTCAAGACGAATCATGTAAGTGAAGTTAAGAGGCCTATACAGGAAAAGAGATCCTTTTTGTGTGTGTTTGTATTAAATGTGATGCTTATTTCCACCCCAGGAGCAGAGATGTGTTTGGTGTTTTTATACCAAAATCACTATTTCCTATCAAATATTTTGATTTAAGTTTGGGGATGTGGCCAGGAGTGAGGAAGATAGAGGTGAAGATGGAGGAATCATGGTGATAAGTCATAAAGGTGACTCTCAAATTCTCTAGAAAGTGTGAATTTTACAGGTATGAAAAAGCTTTGTTGGAAAGGATGAAGATGCAACTGTAAGAATTGTCCTGAACTGGAGTGAGCTCTCCACACTTCCACAGCTCAATGCTGCCATCTAGTCAAAACAAAAGGAAGTGCATGATTCCAAACAGATGAAGTGCTGCACTCCAGACAAAACTGCTCTGTGCTCCTAGAGTATTCAATCACTGAAAAAGTTAAGGTTTACCATCTGTCTTATGATTAACCATATGTTAGCTTGTGTGCATCTTTACACCTTGAAGCCATTTACTATAAAAAACATTTCAACACTTTGTAGCCAGGAAAGCACAGAGAAACACAAACAGTTTGGAAACGAGATTGTGGAAGTAATTGTTGGAAATCCAGTTTGAGCCGACTTTACAGTTGCATTTATATGTTGTTTCTCACAGAGAAGCTGGATTGCTCCTGCAGTTTGCTGTAAAAGTCTTCATTCCACTCTAGGAAAATGGTTTAAAAATGCTTCAAAAGTACAAAACTGTAAAGTAAAGCATGGATTTGTACCCTAACTCAGTACCCAGTAGAACCATTTTTCTAGTCCTTGACATAAAGTAGTCCAATATTGTCCAGGTTTTCTTTTAGGACTGTTCAGTGTTTATCACCATCCATCTTTTCATCCAGGCCTGGCATTGTAGGTGGAAAGCCATGTACAAACTAACCCTGGGTTTCTTGGACGATATGATGTTGTTCGTTCTCTAATGTTGTCCAACAACCCTTCACAAAACAACTGGACCTGTACTGGGACTGCATCACACATAGGTAGATGTTTCTTTTGCTTTTACTTAATTAGTTTCATTCCAGTTATAGAATGTATGTACTTGACTTTAAATCTGTATGCATGATAAGACTGACTTTTATCTTGTACAGTTCCTTGAGGCAACACTTGTTCTATACATCAAACTGAGCTGAATAATTTCTGGTGCTTTTTATATCTGTCCATCTGTTGAACCTGTGCAAAGCATGTTGTGATTCGCTCATACGTCTAAATATTGCTCTAAATATAAAGTTTCACTAACTAATGTAGTAATTAGGTGACTTATGAAAGTAATTAGTTGCCCTGGATATTATTTAGGGGTGATAGATGAAATGGGGTTGAAGAGAAATGCACACCACACTTTTCAGATTTTTATTTGTAAAAATGTCCATCTCACATTTATGCACAGCACTGTGTCTGTCACATTAAATCCCAAGAAAATCCATTGAAGTTCACAATTTTAATGTGAAAAAAATGGAAACGTTATCTTTGCCAGGTGCATCTGTTTTTTTTCGCATTGAACGTTGCCTACTGTCATGTCAGTGTAATTGTGATGAATTAGGAGGACATACTGTCTGATTATTTTATTTTGGAACAAAAACACACAATGATGACTTGTTTAAAAGAGTATATGAAATAATATGTTAGATTCAAAGATTACATACTTTTTAAGCTCTAAAACATCACAACTTCAAACTAATTTCAGAGTAAAATTGTTGCAGCATTTTTTTAAATCTTTGGGAAGAGTTTGTCAAAGGGAAGCTGTGCTATAGCTCCTCTAGTTATAAAAGCCTCTCCAGTACCAGCAGGTGCAGTTAAGGCCGGCAGCTATAAGCAGTATGACAACGAGAGTAATTAACAAGCCGACGCCGAGGATGGTGGCAACGACAGCCCAGATGAGCGTCCTCTTTGACGTGTCGATCAGAGGGGATTTGAGGGCCATGCGGGCCCTCCGTGCCCGCCGGCGATCCTGAGGAGGATAGCGTGACAGATTTACCCTCTCCATATTCAGCGAGCGAATCACGCAAGCTCTGTGGTGACTCAGCTGGTCAAAGGTGTGTTTGCCATGGTAACGACCCATGCCACTCTGACCTGGATTGGGTCCAAAACAAGCAAACAGTCAGGTCTCAGAAACAGAACCGGTTTCCATCAATTAATCAAATCTGAGCAATAACAACATCTGTAAGGATGAGCTGTTTCATACAAAATAATACATTGATAAAAATGTGAGCAAAAGATGCAAAATCTGTTTTCCTACAGTGTAAAATGAACATGAAAGGTAAAGTAGAGTGAGCACTGTATTCGTAGAGCTTTTCCTCTAGAGAACCACACTGTCTCAGATGGATGGAGAAAAACCTTTTTTGCAGAATTTCCTTTCCTATGATAAAAAGTTTCTATGAAGGTTAGTATGAGTCCTCCTTCTACAGTATTTCTCTACACATACCATTTATGACATAGTACAAAAGAGAAAATCTATTGTTTATTTTCGTTGTCAGATCATCAGTTACGATACATTATTCTCTTTATAAGCATTTATCCATTGTCTTAACTTAGTTACACAATTACACCGTGTGCCACATTTAACATGTGTGCAAAGTCCTAAAATACATTTATTTTTTAATTGCAGTATAATATTCTCACACTGCAAATAATAATAAAAAATACATAAATAAATCCTGCTTCAACTTCATTGTATTTAGTCAGCTGGGAAAAAAGTAATGCTGTATAGGAGTGTAACAGTAGTCTACATGTATTCATTATTTTCGGTACGGTCTTGTGGGTTCAGCACACACTTGTACCGAATGATTCCAACTGTTTTGTACCTGAACACTTGTAGAATGTTTATGTGGGAAACTCAGAGCACTGTTCAACGTTCTACAGCATAACTTTAAAAAATGACACCAAATCAAAATAGAAAGGTATCACCAAACTCTGCTGTTTTGGTACATTAATGGGTTCTCATGCAGTTACAGTAGAAAAAGAAAAATGGACCGGACCAGAACTTTGTCAGTGAACGCATCTTTCAACACCAATAAGGTCCATAATGCACTCTGCACTGAAATGAATGACTCACCTGAAACAACGTTGAGCTGAATGGAAACATCACTGATACTAGAGAAAAACTAGCTGACATCACCATGGCTACCAGTAGTATCCAATCAGACAACACTTCTGATTAGTGATAAAACACAACTCAGCAGAATTGCTGTTGATAAGAGGGAATATTCCCAACAGCAGCCTATGCTGCATTCAAGTACAGCTGGGAGACTAGACGTTTTATTATCAAATATGGCAAAGTATTCATTAAACATTTATTTAACATTAACACTGACTATTTCGAAGTGGTTGGGTTGTTTCCTACTCCGTCTATGTCTGCTTGTACCATTTTATTCATCTAGAAAAAAATCTGATGAAACATCCAGTCATTTATAAACTTTAAACTTTTTAAAGTTATAAATCATAATAAAATCTTATTAATTTCAGTAAGTGAAAGGAAATAATTCAGGTAAAAGGGTTCCTTGTTGTGTTCGTTTGCTTAATTACAAAATAAACTTATATGAACATTTGTATGTATTTTTTCTGATTAAAGATTAAAGGCCTAGACATTATCTAAGTAGATCATTATAATTTTGAACTGTGCTGAAAACAAGAGATTTTGGCAGATTTCAATTAGATTTTTTTTAAAGGGAATCTTTTTATTAGAGGTTCTGTTAAATTAGTATTTTACCTTACCTGCTGTAGAAAGATGTCATATAACGGGGTTTGTTGAAAATTAAAACCTTTTACTTAACCAACCAATCCATAGCAGATAATTGTGACATCTGGTTCCTAATTTTTACCAAATAATGTTGGTGTTCTTATGTAAAGTTATCACAGTGGAGCCTGCCGGTTGCATCAGTACCTCTTCCTTACCTCATCAACAGAACTGAGTGCACCAGATGATTGTAAATCTGAAAAGATATTTGTCTGGCACTGAAGTGTCTGCCCCTAAGTCCAAATGTTTATTTCATTCCAGGTGTAGAGCACACTGAGGAATCAGATCAATGCAAACATCAGGTTCAAGCCTCTGATCTCAAGGAGATCAGGGGCTTAGCCCAGATGACCAAATATATACATTTAAATATATACATTATATTCAAATTCAATTCAATTCAAAAATACTTTATTGATCCCAGGGGGAAATTATTTGTTGTTGTAGCTCATAAATAATTAATTCTTCAAGGAGTTGTTGTAGACCATGATGGCTGTGGAGAGAAAGGATTTCCTGTAGCGGTCTGTGTTGCAGCGAAACTGAAGAAGCATCCGACTGAAGATACTCTGTTGCTGTAGGACAGTCTCACCAAGAGGATGCTCAGGGTTGTTCATAATCTAATTAATTTTATGAAGAATCCTTCTTTGCATCATTAACTCCAGTTGTTTCACAAGTAATATATATATATATATATATATATATATATATATATATATATATATATATATATATATATATATATATATAAAATATGAAAAATACCATATATATATATAAAAAGACGAATTTCAGTTTTTCAATTCTGAGCCCCTTAAAGCAGATCAAACAGAACGGATTACTATGGTTTAAATAAGCAAAAGAACATTTGCTCAACAATTTTAACTATTAACAACATCATAGTCAGCTGTTGATTGAAGTCACGTAAGATCACTGGTTCAGGAAATACTGCTTACAATAATTAAGAGCAGATAATATAAAGGAAATGGGCTACATTGATGTAGATTCTCGGTAATCCAGGACATGGTAGTCTTGGAAGTTTAAAGTAGAACTGGCATGAAATTCCCTGCAACGTTTGGGCCCTTTTAGTCACACTCTATGTACCTTAATACTATATCAAAGGATCGCTTGCCGTAATTCAGCCTTGTTGTGGAATTGCAGGTGTGACGAGGTAGCCCTTCTGCTAGCATTAGCACAGAACGACTGGGTTTCAGAGGGCGGGGCCTAGGCTATGCGCTTCTGTGGTCAATGAGTCTCTAACGATATTTTGAATGTTCAACTATAATATATAATCTTTTTTCCCCAAATAAAAGCATACTAGCACCAATGCTACATAAACAAACTGGGGTATTAGCTGTGAAGCTAATTCTGAATGTTAGCTATGAAGCTAATTGTAAAGCGAACAACTCAAACGATGCCACAATGTGGACTAACAGCTGCAGGACATTATTTAGGAAATATGCTTACAGGGATATTTGCTGGTTCACGGCGAGTTGGTTTTAATCCTGATAGAAGTTTAAGACGATCTGTGAATCCACTGCTGTATTGTCCCAAGTTGGAAATACAGTCGTCCTAGAAATGTTTGCCACAAACTACCACGCTTCAGCAGTCGGTCCGGCGCATTCCCTGCATACATAAAATCTATCCACAAGCTTTTCAGTGGCTCAAAAGTGGGGAGGACAAAACTATTTATTTTCTCTTTTGTACATCCAGGTACAGAGCAGTTACGATGCTGTCTGGTCTCCATGCTGTTGGTTTGTTGTTTGCCTGTTACCGTAGCTCCCCACGCTGTGGAGGGAGGGACTTGCAGGGTGTAGTTCGGGGAATGGGGTAATTGGCTGGAACTCAACACGTAATGGGGAGCCTAAGGCTCCTCCCCTTCCGGTCGGCCCATGGGTCCCCAAACCGAAAAAATAAGGAATGAAAGACAATGGAGAGATAAAAGTAATTTTCTGGTCCGCTTTGTCTTACGTCCTGAATCACACGTATGTTGTACTTCGATCTAAATGATAACTAATGATGTACATTTCGAATGGGTTTTTTCAGTGATTCGGGATGTATTTGATTGTAAAAATTTGCATTTAAAATACCTACAAATGAGAAGTAAGAAGTCAGATATATGACGTTATTTGGCTAACGGGAACTAGAATTAGCTATAACCCGTAAAACACTCACCTAGAGCTTGTAGAGCTTCTCCTCCATGCTGGCTCTCACTCCACCGACTGTTTTACCCAATGGCCGCTGGCTGCTCTGCTTTGTGAGCGCATACCAAGGAGGCCGCCATTGCTCCTCCATTGCTGTAGTACCTCCATTTGGCCGCTAGGCCCCCTTTGAAAAGCATTGGACTTTAGACACGTTAAAAACAACTTTAATGCCTGGTGCCCCATTGTTTGAAACTTTTTATGGCTACATATTCTTCCTGAGATAACGCTGGGCTTGTAAAAATAATAGGCACCAGGCTGTTTTTCGTAAGATAATTTTTTGAAATCTTGCATAATTAATGAGGGGGCCGAGCCAAGTTTAGCATCAGAGCTAAAAATGCGGGGGCAGAATGGGTGTGATTACGACCGAACTACACGCCCATACACGCCCCGCGAGGTCAGAGTCTACAGTGAAGAACCCCCCCCCTATGCCCTTTTTAGGAACATGGTTCGTCAGAGCTGGGGAGGAGGAGTCTGTGAATCCGCCATGAATTCCCCCATGACAGTATGTCATTCTGGTAAACGGGGAGGAGTGAGGAGGCGCTGTCTATTCTTTTTTACAGTCTATGGTTTAACCCCCGACATAGCTGCTACTTTCCACATGGTCAGATTTATAGAGGTTTTCTCCGTGTTTAATGCTCCTTTCTTCGTCCTGGAGGTTACGACCCTCACTCTCCTTCTTCTTCTGCAGATGTAGTCCACTAAACGTTTTCACACAAAACCTAAAGTAACTTTTGCTTCTGGTCAAAAATCTGTGTTTTCTCTGCATCAAAATTTGTTTTTAAAATTCACGGACATCATATGTTCGATCCATGGCGCATTTTAAACTGGATCAGAAAATAACTTTTATCGCTCCATTGACTCTAATTCCTTGTTTTGGCAGCTGGGGACCCATGGACGGGAAGTAGAAGGGCGTGACTTAGGCTCACCATATGCCGAAACGTGTCGTCATATGCCGAGCTGCCAAACAGCCCATTTCTGAGTGCTAATTTCACTATGAAGGCAGACATACCCCGGGAAGAAGGAAAGACTAATCAGTAATTTTAACCCCTTAGGGACCGTAGGCAGGCTGGGGGAACTAAAACATATGATCAAAAACATCAAAAAAATGCTCATTTCATGCCAGGTCCACTTTAAATGAAGGCAACTGGTCTTTTTCTTCTTGTCTTGAAAACGTTTAATCTCTCATACAAGAGGCTAATTCAATTCTAAAAGACTGGATTGGGAGAAGTCTCTTGGTTAAGAGACAAAATATTTTCAAGGCAAGAGAAAGTTCAGTTGCCATCATATAAATCTCAAGAACAAATAGGATACTAAGTTCTTATTGTCTGAGACATAAATCTGAAATCTGCAGTTTTTCTTCCTCTGTTTTTTTCATACACTGGTTTAATCCACTTTCATTCATTCAATCATTAATTCATACATACATATAGCTTTTATTATAACAAAGTATTATTCAAAAACTTCCCAATCCTGACCACTTGTTGCAGAGTCATTGATATTTTCAACTTTACACAGAGTACAGGAAACTACATCAATTAAAAAAAGATTCCCATGACAGAATCGGAGCATAATCCCCAACCTGAACAGTAACCCTATCTGGGAACTGACACCTAGGCCTTGGTGCAGATCTGTGGTTGTAGCGGCTGATCAGACACACTCCAAAGATCCCAGTGCAGTTCCAGCCACCGGTACAGAAACAACGCATATTCTGCAGTATTTTCTCCCATTGAAGCTTGTGAGTCAGGGAATGGCTGCTTCAGAGAGTCTTTACAACTTCTGATAATTTTAATTTCAGAAATGTCCCGTGATTTCAAAACTGTGGCTGGAGTGGGGCTTAAATCTTTTTCTTTAGTGGCAGCAGAGTGCAGATTCAGCCTTCAGAACATCATCCTAACCCCCAGGCAAAAGTCCCAAACCTTATATACTAATCTCTGCAGCAATCTCACCATTTGATTACACAAATGCACACATTTAATTTCATTTTTATACATAGGGCCACAATAAGTGGTTTTTGTCATTGTGGAGGAACTAAAAGTGACACGTATTCATCTGCTTGATGTGTGATCTCAAGAAGAGCGAACATAAAAAGTTTTTTAAAAATAATAGATGCTACAGACTATACTCTTTAAGTGTAAAACTAACGAGTAAAACATTTTTATGACTGAATTATCTGACCCTGTTGGCCAAACTGATGAAAAAGTGCAATGGACAATGTTATATTAAAATTGTATTGCCAATTCTCAATGTTTGACTACTTTATTCACTTACTGTAATACTATCGTGCTCTTTTTAATTTGATAGGCCTACTTAATAATCCAGAGAATATTTGCCTATGTGATATTTATTTTTCATGATTATTATCCAAGTATTTTTATATTCTTCCCATATGTTTCATATGATTCATTTTCTCTACCAAAAGTTACAGTAAATTGACATTTAACAAGCCAGAACTTTTAAAATAAGATTTACAGACCTGAATCATGATCCGTTTCATCACAGCTGCTGTTGTTTGTCAATCTGTACTTTATGTCTAAAAATTAGAATTGCTACTGTGTTGGTCTACTGACACCTGCTGGATCTTAATGTTATTGCAGGCAACCTAATTCGGAATATCAAGTAATCTACGGATTCAAACAAAATGTATGTAATTATATATTCCAATATGTTAATCAAAGTTTAAAATATGTTATGTTAAAAATATATCATGAGACATCATGTGAATGTTTGTCACATCTTTTTAAAAAGCAAAACTGAAGGTGATGTTGATTATGAATTGTATATGAGGTACTTTTTAAATATATTTTTTATTTTAAAAATTCGTTATTCCAAGCTCTTTTCCAATGTTTTTTGTTTTGTTTTTTTCTTAAGCAGTTTCTCTAGCTTTAGAAACAGATCCTCGCAAGGGACAGATGCACAATAACTTTCTGGTTGGCAAAATATTTGATGGTTCAAGAAAATGAAACGGTTCCCTGAATCCCTCACTTTCTACGTTGCTGAGAGGTCGGGAGTCCTTAATAATGAAATGGCTGGTCCAACTCATGCTTCCTGGTAGCTGATTATTCAAAAAATAAATAATAAAATATGTATTCACTTTGAATAAAGTAACCACGAAGAAGTTTTATGACGTCAGTATATCTGCATTTATCCTAGTTGCATTTGTGACCTCCTTATGTTCATGTTTGGCTCTGTATGTCTCAGCACAAAAGATGTGATTTTATTAATGTATGCCAGTTCAGTAGAAAAAATGCGGGTTTATTCTGCGGAAAATAGGAATAATTTTGACTAAGTTATTTTGAAATGGACTGAATTTGGATAAAATTGAGCGGAAAATGAGAGGAACAGGATTAAGAGAGGAAATAAAATCAAATACTTTATTTGCTGATATAAGATCAAACTGATTTCACACGTCAGAAACCTTGGGTTTTCTTTCTGGCTCCATGATGTTGGCTTTCTGGGAATTATTTTGTTAAAAAAATAAAGTTTTGGCAGATAATCTGAAATCATCAGTTGAAAGCTGGAGACGCTCCTGCTTTTAAACACAGTTCAGCGCTTCAGTGACTGACAACACAGCAGCTGTATCGGTCACGTGACTATTTCTGAAAGCAATACACGCACCGATGCGAGGTTTCACTCTTACGAGCTTAATACATGCGCCGACGCATCGGTGCTGCTCTACC
Source organism: Apricaphanius iberus (assembly GCA_028564705.1). Lineage (NCBI taxonomy): Eukaryota > Metazoa > Chordata > Actinopteri > Cyprinodontiformes > Aphaniidae > Apricaphanius > Apricaphanius iberus. The sequence continues at coordinate 1,317,978 of JAPXFQ010002465.1, read as the reverse complement.
CATCACTACTAAAAATGTTCCTGATATCCAAATCAGCAGCCGTCTTCTCCTGCAGGAGTTTATACAGCACATCCCCTTCCAGCAAACACAAGGAGGCTTCTTCTTCAGGGGGCTTAGGGAGGCGCTACAAAGGCCACTCTGTGTAGCTGTTGCTCTGGTGAACTATGGTACTGCAACTTATTCCCGAGAAGCTTTTTTCTTCTTCCAAAAATAAAATTGAGATTTGGGGCTTCTCAGAAAACATCCGGGGCTCAAGCCCAAGTAGCCACCCCCTAACTCCGCCCCTGCATTGCGCATTTGTATAAAATGTTACTATAAAATATCAAGAGCAAATATCTACAGAGAGCCTTTAGGAAGACACCCTTTAATTAGACTCAATCCCAAAGCTTGTCATTATTCTCACCAACGCCTCCAAATGGCAGCGAGCTGATCGTGTAGTGCATCATGACATCATTAACTGTCACTCCTCCACTGGTGGTTTCCTCAATCATCCGTTTTATGGCCTTGGTCAGATAGAGGGGAAAGGAAGTCAGATATGGAAAAGACCCAAAGCTTTTTTTGGTTTTTTGAGCCCCACCTTCTTGTCTGAACAGAAGATATAGAGAGCCAAAGGTTTCTCCCTCTCATTGATAAAGTTAATGGCATCATCCATGTCGCTCACTGTGACTATTGGCAGGACGGGGCCAAAGATCTCCTCCTGCATCAGCCTGGAGTGGGGGGGCACATCCTTCAGCACTGTTGGGGCTGTCAGAGGAAGACCACTGTTCATCAAACTGGAATAAAAACACAAACATGTGGAGTGTGGTTTCAAATGCATCCTCTTACCAATGTAGCACTGTGAGGAATCACTCTGCCCCCCCACAACAGGAGTGTATCCCTCCATCAGACTCATGATTCTGTTGAAGTGCCGCTGGTTGATGATTCGGCCATAATCAGCCGAACATTTGGGATCGGCACCATAAAATTCCTGTTAAAGGTCAAAAAATAAGTTTAGATAAAGCTCCTCACTGTGCAGGTTAATATAAAACTAGAAGCAGGTTACAGCAGGTGTGTTACCAGTAGAGTCTGTCGGATGCACTCCACCACCCGGCCCTGGATGCAGGGCTCACACAGAATATAGTCTGGAGCGATACAAGTCTGGCCGCAGTTCACAAACTTCCCCCATGTGATGCGACTGCACACAAACCAAATCAGGGACATGATCCTCAAACTTATTCGGCGAGGAATAAAAGAATGTGCAATGGTGTCTGCTGAAGGTCTGATTCAATAGGACATTTTAATGATAAGCAGAGAAAAAAAATCATGTTTTTAAAAAGTTTAGATCACATTAAGCATTTTCCACATAGATTCAACAGCTCATAAACACTCTGGTGCACATACATAAAAGGATTAGAATGTGTTCCATTTACTCTGGTTAGAATGTACAATTTCCAAGTATGAAAAAAATCAGGGTCTTAAAGTTCCTATTTCCTTTACATGTAAATTCTGCATTTCTCATCAACCTCATAACCAGAAATGGCTGCAATGCAGAAATGGTTCCAGCAATACAGTTTATTTTTTAGCCTTGTTAAGAAAGGTACAGAAAGGAAATGTTCTGACAACACCTGAGAATAAGATCCACATTGACCTAAAATGTATCAATACAACTGTTAGATTTAAATTTTAAAATATTTTTTTCTTCAATCAATTTTGTTTTGACATTAAATGAAGAAAGTGTCTCTACATTAAGCTAATAAAACAAGATAAAAAGTATTCGTTTAGAAATTTTTTACATTTTATTTTAATGTTTTTACATGCTAATTAGAAATTGCATTTTGAAAACTATTCATGGACTTTTCAATAATGAGTAGAAACATTGTTATTGGCATTGCACCCTCAAATCCTTCTTATAATTGCTGAGCAGCTGCTATTTTAAGGATTCATCTTTGGTGATGAACTAAAGTAATTGAGGTTAAAAGGACTCTGATTTACAAATATTACTGCCAATGAGAAGAAATATAAAGTGCCTATGTCTTCCAGAGGTATGAATAATTTGGGACTTAAATATATCTGACTTAACACACATTGCTACACTCTTGAACAATGTGACGACTTCTTGTTTTACTTACTAATTTGCTAGGCTAATACTAGCACATGAACTTGGTTTAGATATCATTCATTGATAATATAACTTGGAACATATTTCAGTGTGGTTCCAGTTAATGGTGTGAATGAAACTTACAGCTTCATAGACATAATGGTCCGCCCCTTAAAAATGGAGGACCACAGTGTGTGTTCCAACTATAGTGGGATCACACTTCTGAGCCTCCCTGGTAGGTCTATTCAAGGGTTTTGGAGAGGAGGGTGCAACGGACAGTCAAACCTCGGAATTAGAAGGAACAATGCGGTTTCCGTCCTGGCTGTGGAACACTGGACCAGCTCTATACCCTCAGCAGGGTCATGGAGGGCGCGTGGGAGTTCACCCAGCCGGTCTACATGTGTTTTGTGGACTTGGAGAAGGCGTTCGACCGTGTCCCTCGGGGAATCCTGTGGGGGGTACTCCGGGAGTATGGTGTACCAGGCCCTTTGATACGGGCTGTTAGGTCCCTATATGACCAATGTCAGTTAGGTTTGCATTGCTGGCAGTAAGTCGGGCTTGTTTCCAGTGAGAGTTGGACTCCGCCAAGGTTGCCCTTTGTCACCCATCCCGTTCATAACGTTTATGGACAGGATTTCTAGGCACAGCCAAAGTGTTGAGGAGATACGTTTTGGTGGCCTCAGGATCGGGTCTCTGCTTTTCACAGATGATGCTGTCCTGTTGGCTTCATTAGAATGTGATCTACAGCTTTCACTGGAGCGGTTCGCAGCCGAGTGTGAAGCGGCTGGGATGAGGATCAGCACGTCCAAATCCGAGACCATGGTCTTGAGCTGGAAAAAGGGTAGGGTGCCTTCTTCAGGTTGGAGATGGGGTCCTTCGTCAAGTGGAAGAGTTCAAGTATCTAGGGGTTTTATTCACGAATGAGGGAAAAATGGAGTGGGAGATTGATCGATAGATTGGTAAGGCGTCTGCAGTTATGCGGGGGCTGTACCGGTCTGTCATGGTGAAAAGAGAGCTGAGCCAAAAGGCAAAGCTCTTGATTTACCAGTCGATCTACGTTCCTACTCTCATCTATAGTCACAAACTCTGGGTGATGACCGAAAGAACGCGATCACGGATAGTCTGCTGAAATGAGTTTCCTACGCAGGGTGGCTGGGTTCTCCCTTAGAGATAGGAGGAGAAGCTTGGTCATCCGGACGGGGCTCAGAGTAGAGCCGCTGCTCCTCCATATCAAGAAGAGCCAGTTGAGGTGGAAGCATCCCTGGTGAGGTGTTCGGGGCACGTCCCACCGAGAGGAGACCCAGAGGAAGACCCAGAACACGCTGGAGGGACTATGTCTCTCAGCTGGCCTGAAAACACCTTGGGATTCCTCCACAGACTGTAAAAAGAATAGACAGCGCCTCCTGACTCCTCCCCGTTTACCAGAATGACATACTGTCATGGGGGAATTCATGGCGGATTCACAGACTCCTCCTCCCCAGCTCTGACGAACCATGTTCCTAAAAAGGGCATAGGGGGGGGTTCTTCACTGTAGACTTTGCCCTCGCGGGGCGTCTATGGCGGTGTAGTTCGTTCGAAATCACGCCCATTCTGCTCCTGCGTCTTTAGCTCTGATGCTAAACTTGGCTTGGCCCCCTCATTAATTATGCAAGATTTCAAAAAATTATCTTACGAAAGCCAGCCTGGTGCCCAGGTTTTTTATGAGCCCAGCGTTATCTCAGGAAGAATATGTAGCCGTAGAAAGTTTAAAACAATGGGGCACCAGGCATTAAAGTAGTTTTTAACGTGTCTAAAGTCCAATGCTTTTCAATGGGGGCCTAGCGGCCAAATGGAGGTACTACAGCAATGGAGGAGCAATGGTGGCCTCCATGGCATGCAGTCAAAAAGCAGAGCAGCCAGCCCCCGAGGAGCCGGCCTAAGTAGCTGGGGAGAGAGAAGTCTGGGTCTCTCTGCTTAAACTACTGCCCCAGCGACCCGACCTCGGATAAGCGAAGAAGATGGATGGATGGAAACATAATGCTTTTTATCAAACAAAGTATCATTTATTGACATGTGTCTTGGCTTTTGGTGGACTTCTGAGCACAAAGTAAAACAACTCACATGACAAAGACATAGTAGGAATCACCATAGACATATATACGTAGACGCCTCATTCAGCGTTGAGCTGTACGTAAACGTCGCCGCCACATTGGATGTGGCAAGCGTTTGCAGTTGGAGCCGGTTGGAGAAAAGATGCCGCATTCGTGTGCTTCATATAATTGCACCAAACAAAATCTGAGGGAATAACTTTTCACAGGTAAGACTTAACAGTAACCTTTGATAGTACTTTGCTCATAGACTTCATTATTTGTCCATTTAAACAGTTTTGAGAACATAATTTCCTGATATTGTGGAAAACATTATTCCCCAGCATTTTTTTTTTGTCATTAATTTTTCCTATTTATTCTGCTCATGGTAGAATATCTTACTTTTTTGGCATTCAACCCCTAGCAAGACTTTATTTGATCTTATTTTATTTATTTGGTTTTATTGTGTTGAATTTTGGTTGTTTGATTCTTTTCTTCTCATATTTCTATTTTAATTTCTATTTTAGTTTTATTTCATATTAATTATTTTACTTGTGTGCATTACTTGATTCCAGCATTGGTCGTTTTAGTGCTTTATAAGTACAGTCGGTATGGTACAGTAAAATGAGTGCGTTTGCGTGCGTCAGAGATATCTTTATTCAACACATGTGAATGTGCATCCACAGTGTGACTCCCTCCAAGCAAAACAGACGCAAGTGATTCCTCTTACAGGTTAATTAAAAGTTATTCATCCGCAATCTTGTTTTGAGACATTCCAAAGACCTCTTCCAAACCTTGAAACCGAATATAAATAATCTTACAGTTAGTGTAATGAAATACAATAAATACAATATTTTAAAACTAAATGAAAATAAATACCTTGTTGGCTGTATGCTTAAAAAAAGGGAATCTGTTTCCTTCCTTCAATCCTTTCACAAAGGCTTTTCCTTCAGTTTTGATAGAAGGTTTCCAACACTCTTAGTAACCTGCTTGCCAGGACTTAATCCCTGCTGTGTGTTATTAACACAGCTGGTTTCTGTCTACAATTAAGTAGTGGCTTCCTTAAAATTAGGAAACAACAGTTACACATAGAGAAAGGAGTACAACACCCCCCTTTTGTACTGTACACTTATTAATTAGAATTAAAAAATAACGTAAAAATAATACAAATATTTGAAAAAATGGATAAGAAAAAAACTGATTTGGAATGAACGTTGAGATATCCTGAAATGTACATAATAAATATAGATTAAAAATGACAACGGGCTGAGAGCGGCTAACGGAGGGAGAGTCAGTGTGGAGCTCCCCATGTGTAACAGCCACACTCGGTTGTGGTCGATAAAGTTCTTATTTTAGTCACATGAGAAGATTAAATACATAAATGTTGGTCCCTAACTGTTTCTCAAGTGTAGTAGTGCATGTATGAAGAAATAAATAAGAGGCATTAAAATACATTTCTTTGTAGAAAGGCGCTTTATATAATTAAGTCTATTTACTTGTATTAGTTTAAACCATAGCTTTGCCACATCCAATATGGCGGTGACCCTGACGTATCGCAGCGATGGCCAAATTCGCTCCATGAGGCGTCTACGTATATATGTCTATGGGAATCACTATGATAGTAAAGGATTATTTACAAAATGGATTCTCAGTGAAAACGTATATTTGTTCAACAGAATATGGCAAAGTTCCATTTTAAAAGATGTGGACACATGATGCTAATATTTAGGATTACATTTTGACCTCACTACTTTAGAGTAAATGAAATTACATTAAAGTAGAATATTTTTATTGAAAAAGATAAGGCAGTCTGTCTTGTGTGTCTCTGTAGTAGACAGGACCTGTCCAGTAGGGGTGTGCAAAGCAGCCAATATGTAGACCTGTATTTGTATTTGTTGAGGGGGGGGGGGGAGCATTTGTATTCTAATAAAATTCAAAATGGTGGTTGTGATGATAAATTGGTGTTGGTGGGGGGATTTGGGATGGGGGGTGGTAGAGAGTACCGAGAGGATGCTTTAAGTGCACATCATTGTGCATGGCGCAGATGTTGATAGATGTTGGATATCTCTGCCTTTGCGGAGGCAAGCACAGTCTTTTCTATTTGGTTGCCCAAAGCCATGTAGGAAGTTTCAGGATGACGGGAAGTTATGCTAAGGTTAACTACCCTACATCTTACTGTCTGCAAAAGACAGAGTAACTTAAATGTATCAAATAACTTCCACAAGTTCACACAATTTGACACAACTACACGAGCCTTGTTTCACCCTTTTCAACCGAACGTTAACATTAGTCTGTCAACAGCCTATTTTCTAAATTACAGAGCTAACAGAGGTACATAAAGTGAAAATGAGAGCAACCGCCTGCAGACAATAAGACAATGCAGCATAATGGAATAATCTTCCGATCAAACTTCACTTCCTGAAAGTTCTAAACTGCCTCTGGAACCAAGTTAAATTACAAAAATCTATTTAAAAAATACTGATGCAGTTAAGTCTTTTTTTTTTTTTCGTCACCATTTGACACCTTACCATGTGTTATTTTACTAACTTCTTCTGGAAAATCCAGTAGTTTTTCTACATTAGTTCAGTAATCAGCAGCATCTCTTCTGAGGATGAGAGCATTACCGGCAAGCAATCCTGATGTCACAGTCTTTGTCGATGTAGCAGGGGCTCTTCCCTCCCAGCTCCAGTGTCACAGGGGTGAGGTGGCGCGCTGCCGCCTCCATCACCAGTTTACCCGCTGTGCTGCCACCCGTGTAGAAGATGTGATCAAACCTAAGCCTGAGCACCTGCTGGGTCTCTGACACTCCACCTGTCATCACTGGGTACAGATCCTGGAGGTAAACAAGACACGTTTCTGTCACAGAACTGTTGAACTTCACATGAACGAAATATAGAGGAGAGCATGAATGAAATAAAGATAAATCCTAATCAAGAATCAGGACTTTTCAGGTCTTAGGAAAGGGAAGACTTTCCATCCAACAGGGACCAATTAATCTCAATTAGTGATATGATAAGCTGTGCTATATGGAGGTTTAACAGTATCTTTGTCCAGTGTTATCTTATCAACAACAGCAGTGGGTGTTCAGACCTTGTCCAGATAGCGAGGCAGCAGTGCGCGGAGAAGGAGGGACGAGCACTCGCTCAGCTCGGAGGGTTTCACCACAGCTGCGTTGCCTGTGAATGAATGGGATGAAATCACAGAGTGACGCAGAGCAGGAACAGTAGGAGGATGAGAATGCTGGAAAAGGGGGGGGGGGGGGGGTGGGGTTGCAAGTGAAGGTTGAATAGTTGTTACAGAGCCTTTAAACAGGATTTATCCTTCATGGATTTTCTATCACACTCTATCTTATTTCAGCCAAAAGAATCTATTGGAATAATTTATATTTTATCCCTGACTCAATCCAGCTCATCCATCTAAAGTTGAAGGAAAATAATACAATGCAAATCATTTTTAATATTTTTTTCATGAATAAAACTTGTAGAATGCATGTGCATTCCAGCCATTTTAATCACACACTACTAAATAAAACCCAGGACTAGCAATTGTCTTTAGAAGGCTCTTTTTTAAATGTATTCCACCTGTGTGAAACATAAACTGTGTACAGAGTAAATGCAGCCGTTTTAAACAAAATCCAAAAGTTTAAACATCCAACATGTTATGATCCGTCTCTGTCTTTGTCATTCTTTCCTCCCTGTTTGTTTCTTTCCCGTCTGTCTGCATTAATAAGTCGTAGTTTGTTTCACCTGTTGTCCTATTAGTCCTCCCTGTGTTTTCCTCCCCTGCTCCCAGGTGTTCTCCATTCCCTGATTGCTCTTCCCACAGTATATATGCCTTCCTGTGTCTGTCTGTCTTCGCAAGTTCCTCGTAAAACCTCCCCTCGTGTGGTTCCCCGCTCTGTGCGGTCTGGATATAGTTATTGGATTTAAATAAAATGGGAATAATCTCTCAAAGACTGTCTCTGCGCCTGAGTCCGACCACCCAAACCTGACACAACAGAGCTCTGCTGGATGACTTGAAAATGGAAAGAGGAACATGCGGATGATAAGATCTTTTAAAAAAGGAGTTACTTGGCCAACATGCAAAACTCTAAGCAGCACTTGGCTGAACACTATTGCTACATGTCATCACTTTAAAACATAGTGGAGGCAATATCATGATTTAGCTATGATTTTCTGCAACAGGGATGGTAAGCTAATTAGAGTTGATAGGAGGATAAATAGAGCTAAATACAGTTCAATCAGCGACTGAAAAATTTGGGTCCTACTGAGGACTGGAAACTGTAGTAGAGGACAGCAGCCCTAAACAAACACCCACAACTACAAAGGAAATATTTAGATAAAGGCATGTTAAAGTCTTAAAAGGTCAAAGTCCAGTCACAAATCCAGATGAGAGAAAACTAGGGATGTTCGATATTGGCTTTTTTACCGATATCCGATATACCGATATAGCCTAACTCATAATTTCCGTTACCAATATAAACTGATACCGATATGTGGGGACCCTCCCTCATAAAAAACAAAAACCACTAAACCCTTTTAGGTAACCACAATGAAATATCTTGTATCATGCATACTTGAGCTTTAGAAATTTAGAAAATGTAATAAGTACTAGAATTTTAGAACAGAATAGAAAAAGGTGCCATTTTTATTTTGTCTTCAAAAGTAGCTGGAGCATTTTAGAAAATGTAAACAACATTATACTTTAATAGCAGTGAGGTAAAGTTGAAACAACTGAAACAAGAATAAAAAATAAAAAACCAGCAAACATTTAAGCAGGGCCAATAATTAACCTACCTTTTGATATATTGAAAGTTGCCTCAAAAAAATAATATCTCAAAAACTAAACCTCAAATCCGTCATATTTTTACATTCTGAGAGAGAAAAGAAGTAGCTGAAGAGTTTGATATATAATATGTGTATGGTGTGAGAAACTCATCTTATTAAAAAAATAAAAACCGACACCGATAATTTCCGATATTACATTTTAATGCCAATATCGGCAGATAATGACTTTAGGTCGATAATATCGGACATCCCTAGAGAAAACCCATCTCAACTGTTCTAGGGTCCAGTGGTGATGTGCACTTAAGACTTTGCATTGCACTTGTGTAATACTTGGGTTGACATCTGTTTTTTGGCTATCAACATCAGAAGCAGAACCTCAAAGACCTCCTACCTGCTGCAATGGCTCCAATCAGAGGAATCAGGGTAAGAGCCCAGGGGTAATTCCAGGCTCCAATTATAAGAACCACTCCCAGAGGCTCTGGCTGGATATAGACCTCATCTGATATAGTGAGGAGGTTCTTTTCTACAGGACGAGGAGCAGCCCACTGTGCAAGTTTCTCTATAGCCAGCTTGATCTCATTCTCAATGCCAATCAGCTCCAAGAGTGGTGTGTCGTACTGGCTCTGTGGAAAACCCAGCAGGTAGGGAATCAACCCCAGAAATAAATGAGTGCGTTGTGTGCATGAACATGTATTTTCTGTGTCCTCTCACCCTGTTAATGTCTTGTTTGAGAGCGGTGGAAATTTCGGTCTCTTTCTCTGTAATCATCTTCTGCAGGGCATGAAGCTGTTGGAGTCTAAACTCAAGGGGGCGAGCCCTGCCACTGAGGAAGGCCTCCTTGGCCCGCTGTAACAGCTGCCTTTCCATAGTCACCTGCTCAACGAGAAGTTATGTGTCCATGAGATGGTGCTGGAAGTCACACAAAGCAATCTCCAGCAGTTTCTTCATTCACTCAAAGGGAAACACAGAGACACACAACCATGCACACACACTCATACCTAAGGGTAATTCACAGAGATCAACCCAAGTTGTGAAAGGAAGCTAGAGCACCCACACTCTAAAATGTACATAAAAATTACCATAAATAACCAAGCAATGGTTATAATACATGAAAATTAAACCTGTAATCTACAGAAATTACTTATGTATCAGGGTTCTTTTTTAGTTTATAGCACTGATGCTACAGAGGTTACTGGTTTTGTAGCACAGACAAAAATGTTGTAGCACCAACACCAAATGTTTTTTACAATCTCTAAAAACAAATTGTTGTATTCTATTATATGCAATACACAGAATAAAAATTCCATCAATTGTTCTACACTTAGGAAATTCAGGTATAAATGCAGGAAAGTGACAAATTCACACAAAGATAAAAATATAAAAAAAATTAGAAATAACAGTATGCAGTAAGGACTAAATTACAACATTAAAATACTGCGAAGTTATAAAAAATTGGAAATTCATGTTCAGAAAATGTGCAGCTGAGCAGGATAACTAAAAGATATTAACAAAATACAACTGTCTATTTGTGCATTAAAGAACAGCCTACTAAAGGTGGCAAGTAAAACACTGTTCTAGCAACAGAGCTGTGTTATATTGGTCAACCCTGAGCATCCTCTTTGTGTCACTATCATTCAACAACAGGGTGTGTTTATTTAGAGGCATCTTCAAATTAGCTCTAACACAGACTGCTACAGCAGATTCTTCCTGTCCACAGCCATCAACATTTACAACAACTCAATGACGAAATTTGAATAGAGCTACTACACTTAATTTTTCTGTGGGATCAATAAAGTATTTTTGATCACCTCGATAACACTAACTCATTACAACACCCCCTTCAACATCCCTCAGTATCCGCGTTTTCATAATGTGCATGATCATCATAATGAATGTTGCAGGAGAGTTTTTTTTTAAGTTTTCACTGAATCTACTTTTTATTTTAACCATTAATGGCAGTATGGTTTTGGGTGGACCTGTTAAGTTTAGCCTTTTAGATATGTTTTTGAGGAGTTACGTTTTTATATGACTAATTTTGGTATTGTGGTATTTCTCCTTTCTGAGAGTCCAGTTTAGACAGAGAAATGAGACTGTTTAACAGCTGTCACAGAGAGAGACAACAACAGAGACAAAGGGAAGTGACTGGGGCTGTGAGTGAAATCAGTTATTTATTTAGACAGACATTTTTTTACATTCACATCTAGCCTGGTTAAGATTAGCGGCAGCGACTTTGAGCGTACGCAGTATATTAGCATCTTACGGTCGCACGGGTGCAATGAATGAAAAAAGTTTAGCGGATGGACAGTTTTTTTCATCGCCTGTGTGTTTCAAAGTTTTCTAACTTTGAAATGATAGTAGAAAAACGGCTTGGATTTACATCAGAGATGCCTTTCAACAATGGAGATACTGCTGAATCTTGAATCTTCAAAAGCGACAGATTTATTCAATAAAGCAAATCAATACAACATTTTATTAATAAAGTACATTATGACATAATGTGAAATCACAGGTGAAGCATGTGCCCAATGTAGAGGTGGGGCTAGAGGAAGCGGGATAGAAAAGGGGATGTTTTGAGATAGGGGCCTACTTCAATCAATCAATCAATCAATCAATCAATCAAACTTTATGTATAAAGTGCTTTTCAAACAAAGTTACTCAAAGTGCTTTACAGATTTAAAATAACCCCACAACCCCCCTTTCAAAAATAAAATCATCAACGCAAATACAACCCCCTCCGAACCCAACCCATCAGCCATACACACACACACACACTTAAAAGCTACAAAAAGCAGGCTGAGTACAGATGAGCCAGGAAATGCCATCATGGGAGCCATCTGCATCGGCAGCAGCAGATCAATAGCAGCAGCCAAGGCTCCGACCCAGGGTGCCCAGAGGAGGGAGGGCTGGTACCCCCACCTCCACCCAAGCGCTACCTGGGGGGCACCCAGGCAGCTACAGCCACAGCCGACCACCGCTCCCGATTCAGGGGGCCCCCGAGAGAGGAAAACTGGCAAGAAAGAATAAAATATGTTAAAATATATAGTTTATGAAATATAAAGTGTATAAAGTATAAAACAATAAGTGTAAAACAACGATAAGATAGATCAAGATAAAAATGCAAAGCAGATTAATAAATAAACAGTTAAAAGCTAAACTAAAAATTAAATCAGGTAAAACATGCTGAGCGGTTAAAAATATATTTATAAATAATTAGTTAAAGGCTAAGCTAAAAAGGTGAGTCTTGAGCCTGCTTTTAAAAACATGAACGTTCTCTGCGGCCCTGAGATCCTCTGGCAGCCTGTTTCAGATGGAAAGACGCCTCACCATGAGTCTGTGTCCTGACTTTGGGGATGACAAGGAGACGGCTGCCAGAGGATCGCAGAGACTGCGAGGGTTCATATGGTAAAACCATTTCTGACAGATAAGAAGGCCCAAGACCATTAAGACACTTAAAAACCATTAAAAGAACCTTAAAATCGATCCTAAAACATACGCGGAGCCAATGCAGTGATTATAAGAGCGGTGTAATTTGCTCCCGCCTCCTGGTCTTCATCAGTTCACGAGCTGCTGAATTCTGTAAAAGCTGTAAACTTGATGAAGTCTTTTTTGGAAGACCAGAAAGCAGGGCATTACAATAATCAATTCTGCTAGTGATAAAAGCTGCATTAGCATCTCCGTATTGCCCCGAGAGAGAATGGGGCAGACTCTGGCGATGTTCTTTAGGAGATAAAAACCTATTTTGGTGATGTTTTTAATGTGAGGGATAAAAGTCAGCTCAGAATCAAAAATCACACCCAGGTTCTTCACTTGTAAGGAAGGATTAAAAGACAATGGGCGTTTCTCAATGCCCAGAAACCTTGCCTTGATGCCTTGGTCCCGCCCCTGTTGCCTAGGAGATACGTCATCAGGGACCGCCAAGGCGTGTTCCAATGTTCATGTTCTACGGAGGAATCTGTCCTCCGTTTGTTAGCCGTTTAGCTAACTAACCAAGGATACATCAGAGGTGCCTTGAGCCTGCTCTCGGTCAAAAATTTCCCCGAATACAGCGCGGTAGGAGCCGGCAGCAGCTACTTCGGGGGAAGATTTCTATTGTAAATGTAAGTCAACTATTTTTAACCATCGGGCTTATATCTAAAATGTTTTTTTTTTTTTTTTATTATTATTATTTAGATCCAAAGCAGTTATATACGGTTCGTTAGTTGCTTAGCAGTTGCAGCTTCAGTGGCTACCAGGTACTAATTCGTTTGCACGTTTGATTTAACTGACATATACAAAACAAATTGAAAAGTAAAACTCTCGTTATACATTTCCAGTTCCATGGTTGAAGTAATATTACTACGCTACAATGCTACTATGATGGGCGGGACGTAAACAGAGTACGTAAGCCGCCGCGGTCACGTAAGGCTAGTCTGTTCCAAACCGTTTTTTTGACCAAGGAAGGACAATGTCCTCGTAGGCAAGGCGTCTTGCCTACCGATGCACTGCCTTGGTAGGCAAGATGCCTTGACATTGAGAAACACCCAGTGATTGTAGTTTTGGTAAAAGGTTCTCTCTCTGAGCCTCAGGACCAATAACTAAAAACTCAGTTTTGTCCTGGTTGAGCTGGAGAAAGTTTTCTGCCATCCAGGATTTGATGTCTAAAATGCAGTTAAAAAGTGCATCTATTGGCCGAGTGTCATCAGGAGACATGGATAGATAGATTTTAAAAATGTATCACCTGAAATATTCTTGACAGCAGCTTTAAATTGATAAAAGTAAAGGATTGCAATATATAGGCCTATGTTAAATTATTGTGAATTGAGAAATTGTCAACTGTTGTTTTTCTGCTAAATTACATGGTTTTTGTGGTAAATTACAATCTTTAATGCCAGTCAGTGCAACCATCAAGGCAAGCCTCAGCAGCCTGTTTCTAGCTCGCAGTTCCTGGTTTCGGGTTTCCAGAGAGCCTTCCAGGTCCTGGGCCTCCAGAGTCAAGATAGAGGGTTCCAGCCCTTGGAGTCCACCAGCACATTCCAGCCAGCGGTCCGCTCCAGCAAGTGCCAGCCACAGCCTGCAGTCTTCAGTAGAAAGTTGCCAGCAGCAGCCCCCAGACTTCAACAACGGGTCCCACCCCGCAAATTTCTCCGGTGGTTTTAAGCCTACTGGTGTTCCACCGAGGGTGTCCAGAGAGACACGCCTTGCCCAGGTCCTGTCCCCGCTGAATGTGTCCCAGAGTAAACCCCACGCCCAATTCCTGTTCCCACCTGGGGTGTCTAGCTCCAGCTTCCTGACTCTGGCAAGGGTACCCAAGTGGACATGCCTCACACAGTTCCCGTCTCTGCAGAGGGTGTCCAGAAGGACAAGCCTCTAGTCTTTGTCTCCACAGGTGGTGTCCAGGTAACTCTTCCCTAAATCCTATTTCCAGAGCGAGGGTCCAAAAGGATATACCTCCAGCCACTGCTGTCGCCCACGATGTCCAGGGGACCATGCTTCTTCTTCCAATGGCACGTCGTGGGTCCTCTACACCACATCGTGGCTCCTCTCTGCCTCCTCAAGGGTCCTATAAGCCTGTCCGTAGGTCCTCTATGCCACACCGTGGCCAAGACCGCCTTAATGCAAGGGCCAACTGGGGCGGTGGCCAGAGGCCTACAACGCTTAGGGGGCCTATCATTTCAGGTAAAAAAATAAACATTGTTTTACTTGTCAGGTTTTCTGTCAGTCATCTTATATGCTAATTTAATGCTGCTGATTGATCCAAATTACAAGTGACCTACTTCACCCACGTGGCCTCTAAAGTTCCCATTGCACCATGAGCTCACCAATCATAAAATGTAGAGGGGGTAGTCTAGATGTAAAGAGACGTGGAACATTTTTGAAGAAAAATGAGAGCGTTGCTCAGAAAAGTAAAGTGATTCATGAGAAGGAGCTTCGAGATAAAGAAATAAGAAAGAAAATTCCTAAACTGACAGAATTCTTTAAGTCAGGAGGATGCTGGCAGTACCTGCAGGCATGGAACAGCCCGCGCAGCAGGTAACCGCAGGTGAGGAGGCGCAGCAGATCGGCGCTCTAGAGGAGGAGAGCAGACAGACAGACAGTTGCGTGTGTTTGTGTGTGTTTGCATGACGCACAATTGGACTGACTTGTTAGGAGCTGTTCTTTGTTTCCGCTGTCATCACTGTTTAAAGTTTATGCAGAGATGATGGTGATATTCACTACTTTGTTATATGTTTTAAGGTGTTCAATTAAAAGAATAGATATGTTGGCTTTGATAATATATTTTGAATTTTCTGCATATTATCTATTTATCTATGATAGATAGATAGTCAGTCAGCCAGCCTGTCCGTCTGTATTTTATTTTTAATATTAGGGTCATGATTTGATTCGATTCTCGATTATTTTTTTCCTTTTCTTACAGTACAGAGCCCTATGACATTTTCAAGCTAGTCTAGTCTATGATCATTGTTTTCATTCATTACATGTACAGTAAATGTTATTTCAAATGACTTATAAGTAATGCACTTTCCGTTATTCTTGTGTAATGTATCACATTAGGGAATTAATGGTCAAATATAAAACATTTATTTACAATATTATTGTACTTACAATAAATTGTTACACTTATAATTGTGATAATCTTGTTTAAAAAATAACAGAAATTATTTTTAACGGAAGGTGACTGCCATCTAGTGACTCTTTTTAGTTACCGCAGCTGAAATGCTGAGCTCTGGCTGCCTCAGAGAAACGAGCTAATGTGCAGCAAACAGTGATCTTCTTGTTTACAACGAGAATGTAGACTTAACTCACGGGAAACTAAAAATTTCCTCACTGATGGTTTGAGAGTAGGAGTGGTTTTACCTTTGGTCCCGCTGCTTCTTGCTTTGTAGTTATGGCTTAAAAGCTAGCTTCTAGCTAGCATCAGCTAATATGCTCTTATCGTCGTATAGCGGTTAATAATGCTAGCAGATGGTGTTGTGAGTTGTATGAGAACTGGTAAGAGTTACTTGTTAGGGAAAATGCAATATGTGGTTCCTTGTAATGAGGAAATCTGAGTAAATAGACGGTTGCCTGCTAACTGTTGCTCTGAATCCGAGTGGGGCACTAGTGACTGCTACAGTGGGCCTATGTAAACATGGAGGACATGATTGTGATCGTGTTTTAGATTTCGATGCGCAAGGTCGTTACATAATTTTGATCAATTTCAATAAAAAAAATTGAGACCGTGACTGTCTATCTATACACACATGTAAGAGCCATATATATAACACACACACATATGTAAGGACCGGGGGGGCCTACTGAGTCTCTCTGCCCCGGGGCCTATCAGCTGGTTATGGTGGCCCTGGCCGTGGGTACCTCTTTCATTGCCAGCCGCCGGCAGACTTAAGGGTCTTCCTATGCAAGCCTCCAAGCCACCAGATTCAGGCCTGCCAGCCTCAAAGCTTCAAGGCCCAGCTTTGTTGGCTTCCAAGTCACCATACCTGTCAACTGATACGGTTTGCCCGTATTTAATACGTTTTTTGCTATCTTTTAAATGGATACGGCGTACTACAACATATAATACGGGAAAACACCCAGACCGAAACGGGGTATTTTTGCCGAATTAAGCTCCATCACGCATGCGTCGCTTTATAACTTCCGCTTCCTTCTTGATTGCAACACAACACGAGGAAATCGATATCATTTAAACACGAAACTCTCACCAGTGAAGATGTCTGAACCCTTGAAAAAGAAGTGGAAAGTTAAGTCAACTGGAAAGCATCAGAAAGTGTGGGAACATCTGCAAGGAGAGTATAGTGGATGGATAAAATCTTCGTCCAAAGGCCCGGAATATTCGTTTTGTGTACCGTGTAGGAAAGACGTGAAAGTTGCTGCCAGTGGTTTTTATGACTTGAAAAGCCATTTCAAAACATCGTCACACGTGGATAGTGTCGCAAGAAGTAAGACATACGTTCCTTTGAGTCAACAGTTTGCCAGTGCGAACCCTGCATCGTCACAAAGCAACAAGGTGCTCAAAGCAGAAATCCTCATGTGCCAGTTTTTTGCCGAGCACAACATTCCACTCGCCGCTGCAGATACATTCACCAAGTTGGTACCAGAAATGTTCATCGATTCACAAGTTGCAAAGGTATGTAAGACAGATTAAAATTTTCTTTGTCACTCAAGCAATTAATCTTTTTGAAAATAATGCAAACAATGTAGATCGAGATGATTTATATTAAAGACTGTAATCTTCAATGCAAACTGATAATATCATCAACAGATTATGATTCAAAGTGTGTTTGATGAAAAATATTCAGAGATGTTTACATGCGTTGAAGTTTTTAATGCTATGAGTTGAGAACAGCATTTGGTGGGCCAAGGTTCCCAGCAATGAAGAGCGTTTTCTTGGCCTTGCTATGCCTTCCTCACAGCAACGCAGACAGTGAAAGAGTATTCAGCCATGTCAGGAAACTCAATACAGAGTATAGGAAATCGATGGGGGTGGACACTCTGACAGCTTTACTACAAGTAAAATTGAATACTGACAGTAATCGTATCAGCTAAAACCAACAAGTGAGATGTTGCAATCAGCAAAGGCCGCAACTTCCAAGTACAACAACAATCACAAATGATGTCATTTAGGCTTTTAAGGGCATTGTGTGATATGTGAACACATCATTATATGGTAGTGATGTATTGAATAAAGAATTGAATAATGCAAATTGATGGTGCAGTTTTCCATGTTGTTCTTTGGTAAACACGGCATTTACGGCGCGAATACAGTTTTTGGTCATTGAGTAAGGGAAATTTAAATTGTTAGTAAGGGCAGTCATGGTTGATGGTTGACAGGTATGAGTCACCACAAAGTTCCCTGGCAGCCATTGCCTCAGCACAAGGTTCAGCTCTGCCTGCCATTGCTCTAAAACAAGGGTCAGCTCTTTGTTCCTCACAATTCCGCAGACGCTGGCCTTCTCATCACTGCTTCCTCGTCCCCAGCCCCTTCAACACCTGTTTCCTTATCGCTGGCCTCCACGTCACCTGTTATTTGTCATTGTCCTCCATGTTACCTGTTCTCTTGACGCAACTTCCAAAATTGAACTTTTTGACTTGTTTTTGTTTTGTGTCTGATGCAATACCTCACTTCTAGAAACTTCTCCAGCTATAGCTGCAACATTTGAGAACAAATGTTCTTTACCAGTAATCAAAGTGGGTAGGCTTCCTTCCTACAGCAACAGCTGAGCAATCTGCTGAATAGGACAGTCCATATGAAAAACTACATTCTTATGACCCTGTCCTCGGTAGTCGTGAGCAGCACCGTCTCCGCTCAAGTTCCCATCCTACAGCAATAGCTGAGTGCTAACCAATAGGGCAGCTTAGCTGAAAGAACACATTCTCACGATCCTGTCCACAATAGGTGTGATCGGCCACCGTCTCCGCTCAATGTTTTTACACACACACACATTCTTGTTTCGCTATTATTAATAAGGACCTTCATTGACTTCCATTCATTTTAGTGACTGTGCTATGCCTAACCCTGTCACTATTCCTAACCCTAACCATTATCGATCTACTCCTAACCCTAAGCAAAACTTAATTCATACCATACCTCTAAAATCAACTAGTAGAACTCAGCAACAGTGCCCCAAAGTGAGTTCCAGGCAAAATATCCTTGCTTTGTATTAAACTGTCCTCACTTTATAGGTGAAAAACCCACATTGCCAAAAATTGGTCCTCAGTCAGAATTCTAGACAGTAGCACACACACACACACACACACACACACACAAAACTCACTCTGTTTTCCTTTTAAAAGCCAACTTTCCCTGCATCTCAACATGTCTCTGTATCAATATTAGAGAAACTGGAATTAAATACTCGGGTAGTACGATGTATATTTCTCAAATTAAACTTTTTCCCCTGTTTCTTCCTAAAATGTAATCATAAATGTTGGGAGTTGGAAGCAATTACATTTATAATCCATACAATATTAGGATAACTTTTATATAATAACGAGACAGACAGATCATTTCTTCTTAGAGTTGACTCAGGGGTAAAGGTATTCTTAAATGAGATCTCAAAAAATTTAATTTTAATCTCCTAGACAATTTCAAGCTTTGTGTAAGACAAACCTAAATCTATGGTTGATTTCTCTACTTTCTCATCTATTTCTCCTGAGCAATAAAGGAACAAAGTCTCTATTAGACTCTGAAATTCTTTTCAAAGAGATCTCACTTTGCTCTAAAATGGTTCTCAGGTTTGTCCCCACATTCTCATTTCGGGCTAATTTGTATGTCTCGTATTCTGCTTACTGATATGGGATAATTCCACAGAGATTTAGATAAGGATAAGCATGATTCAGTCTCCGTTGGAGTTTTAACATATTTATTTCTAACAGTACAACAATGGCCTCTCCCTCTAACACCATCTCTGGCTGTATGCCTGCCGTCTGCCTGTGTGTTATATCAGCGCTCGGCTTTAGCTAAAACAAAACACCAAGGAGTCCTTGAGCCTCCAGTGTAGGTAAAAGGTCCATGGTTCTCCAGGATTGTGGAATATTCCCTGGCTGCCTTTACTATTAATTACCGAAAACCAAACAGAACTAATCTTGAAACACTTTTCCCCATGATGCTTACACATACATCTTTGTGCCTTAATTCCATATTATCATCAATAAAAATATTACAAAAATATTCCCCCCCTCCAGTACAACCCCAAATAATATGTTAAGCAAATACACTATCGTTTTACTAGTTATCAACAAGCACAAAGTGGGAGAACCCAGACTAACACAGACACAGACCTAGTAATAATTATCACAGAAAATGCATCAATAAATAAGGAGAAAACCAGGATGATACCAAGTCAGTGCATGTTTAAATTAAGTCTAACTTTAACCAAAGCAGTTGTAAATAAATGACTGACTGCCAAAACCATGATACGGTAGTAGCCCAGGTACATGAATAAAACTGACTCTTAAACTAAATCAAAAACATAAGAGGCCCCCATAGTAGTACTTTTATGATCACTTTTTAGGAAACACAGAATTTTCTAACTGTGGAACAAATAAGTTTTCTTACCTTTTGCTACCTTAATTAATAAAAAGGTCAAAGTTTTATTGCCAAAATCAAAATAAGGTAAAAGTGGTGAAAGAGCTTTTTTTCTCTATATTGCATAATATTTTAAATATTGAGGATTTTTTTTACTGTTCATTTAGTCAGAATTCTGTTCTGCTTTCATTTCTCGGTAGAAGAAAGAAATTGCTTTGGGAGTCATCTCAAGTCAGTGTATGTGCTAGATCTGAAACCAAAGCATGTGGTGGAAAACTGTCAGGACTTTATGACAGACTCAGACACAGAGATAGGTTTTGATAGATTGTTACCTATTTATTAGGCAGTGTTTTCCACAAACAAGAGAAACAAAAAAAGGAGATCATGACTGGGAGAGTTTGACAAGGAATTGGCAGGGGGCGTGAGAGATGGTGGGGTATTTAAAGGGCAGGATGACAATGGGAAGTCTAACCAGAAAACAAGAAACAGCTGAAGATAATTAAAAGACAAAAATAGGGAGACAGGGAGTAACACCGTGACAAAAACACTTTAGATTTTTTTTTCAACATTTATATTTATTTTTCTACAGGCATTGGGTAATTCATATAAAATATCAGTATGAATAGTTTTTTTTACTATGCAACAATATACAACTATTGGTCTTGGTAAAATTTATTTTGGAAACGACACTAGGCTACAGGTGTGTCCTCTCCCTCTGTAAACATGTTTAACGGATCTTACAGCAGTTTCTGTTGCAGTCTTTACTCTGTGCATTCTGCTTCATCCACGTGTTTCAGATTTTACACACAATATGCAATCATAGGGCATTACAGCCACATTTGCGTCACCTTTCCTCTCCTCAGCCTTTTTGTGGGGGCTGGGCCTTAGGCCCTAGAAACGTCCTATTTTCATCATTCATGAGATGTCTTGTAGAATGTATTCTTCTTTCATCCGATGTTTATAATCCTGACATTGATCTGAGAAACGATTCTAATTGGTGCCATAGCTTCAGTGCTAAGCAGAAATGAGTAAATCCCCTTTAAGAAGTACAAATTTAATAAGTAGCTCAATGAACAAAAGAACAATTTCCAAACTTTTCACAAGGCTGAGTTTTATTGAACACTTATTTAACTCCATAATATGAAATTAAGGTTAATAATCTAATTTTGATCACAAAATCTTCAGTTTTACTCAAATTGGTTGAAGAAACAATGAATACACCCAGCAACAAAAACTGCTACATCTAGTATTTTAGATGAGCACCATGATTTTTAAGGATAGCACCAAGTCTTCTAGGCATGGAATGAAGAAGTTGGAGACATATTGCAACATCTATCTTTTTCAATTCTTCATGAATAACCAGTTTTAGAGCCTGGATGCTGGATGGAGAGCGATTCTCAACTTGTAACTACAGAATTCCCGACAGGTGTTCAAATGAGGAGTTCAGATCAGGAGACATACTTGGCCGTTCAATCACCTTCACCCTGTTCTTCTTAAGAAATGCAACAGTAGCTTTAGATGTGTGTTTTGGATTATTGCCGTGTTGGAAAAGTCTCATCATTCCAGAGTATAGAGGCCCAGTAGTCTCCACCTTTTTCATCATGGGCCCTAGCAAATTCTAGGCTTGCTTTTTTGTTCATGGGCTTTAGGAGATGCTTCCTTCATGGACAATACTTATGCATACTATTCCTCTGCAGTGTGCATCATATGGTGTCACAGGAAACGATCACTCTAGTTTGGCTTTCTACTGCTTTAGCTAACTGCAGTGGACTTGCATTGCGATTTTCTTCAACCCTTCTCATCAGAAGACGCTCCAGTCGAGATGTTAACTTCCATGGACGGCCTGGACGTCTCCGTAAGATGGTTATACTTCCATCTTTCTTACATTTTTGGATCACTTGTGTTACAATATTTTGACAGATATGTAAAGCTTTGCTGAGCTTCTCGTAGCCCTCATCTTTTTTGTGTAAAGAAAATAATTATTTTCTCAGATTTTGTGACATTTCTCTCCCATTGGGAGCCATTGCTCACAGAATGAAATGGGAAGGGCTTTTCTTTGTAAAGTAATGCCCTTTTATAGTCACCTGTCTGCTGGACACCTCTTATATGAATCATTAGACTCACCTGTGGTTGAATGCCTGTTAATTAGAATTTTGTAGTTTTAAGTGTGGCTTTTCTCCTAAGACTATAATTGGGGTGTACTCATTTTTGCAACATGGGCTTGAATGAATTTGTTAGGAAAATCACTTTTTTTGTGTTTGGAAATTAACCAATCTTGTTTGCAATCAATGGCCCACATTTGTGGGAATATTTTGTAGTATCATGTCTCATAGAAAAGGTTGATTCTGAAAGGAAACTAAAGGTTTTCTGACAAATGTAGCAGAGTGTACTCATTTATGCTGAGCACTGTGTATGTAAGCACATATTCCAGAATGTTTCTCGTATTCCCTGAAGTTACATCCTCCAATCAGGTCCACTGAGCACTAGTCTGAAATTTTGAAGACTGCTCCTTTGTCTAGACAGTTTTAAAGTGTCTCCTGTCATATTGCCTTGTGTGCATCATTCATTGGATCCATTTAAGTTTTCCAGTGCCTTAAGTAGCAGGAAAATAGAGTGATGTTAAGTGGGAATGTTATATCAGCCACAGATAGAAGAAAGTCAAATTTCAACAAGAAGAATTTGATCAGGAATCATCTGTTCAATTATCTGACTTGTCCAATGGGATTCCCAACACGACAACACACTCAACATGCAATAAATCAGCTTCTACGACTCTTAGAAGACTTTCCTCTTCTAAGTGAAACTTCGATTTCCACCCTGGAACAAGATAATCAAATGGATAATATTGAGGGCTGGGTACCTTCTGCTTTCAACAGCGCAATGAAGGGGGAGGTAAAAGAGGTGTCTGTCACAGCTGCTCTACACAGCAACAGAAGGGCTTGGCTGAGCAATAATAGTATTGCAACTGACATATTTGTTGAATAAAGTTTTGTAACTTAACTGGACAAAGGAGAAAGCTCTTAACTTTAGTGAAGCGGAGTTTGATTGTGAGGTTTTTTCATTATGCTGTATTAGTATTAGTGTCTGCAGTCGGGTGCTCTCATGTTCGCTCCGTGCTCTGTTTACATAGCTCTGTAAGCTCGGTAATTTATACAATAAGGATTTAACAGAGTTAATGATTACCGTTCAGTTAAAAAGGTTAAAACAAGGCGTGTGTAGTAGATTTAAATTGTTTGGACTTGTGGGAGTTATTTGGTACGCTTAAGCCACTCTGTTTTTTGCAGACAGCAAGATGAAGGCTATAGCTTCCAGTCAATCTGAAGCTCCCCACATTGCTTTGGGTAACCGAATAAAAAAAAAAGACTGTGCCTGCCCCTGTAAACGCAGAGATATTAAACATCTGTCAACATGTGCTATGCATTATCATGTGCACTTAAAGCATCCTCTGCTGGTACTTTCTGCCAACCCCCCACAAGCATAAAATCATCAGAGCAATGTTCTGCCCCCGTTGGATGGACTAATGGCTGTTGTGTTATATTCTTTTCAATTATGTTCCTTGTTACATGTTCATTGCTGGATTTTAAAAACATCAACCAATAATGCATATCCATATATTATAATGGATAGTTAAATCTAACATAAGTTAGAAGTGTAATGCAAAAAACAAAAAATTACACCAATTTTGAATTTTACTCTAATACAAATACAAAATCCCCCCCCTCAGCAAATACAAATAGATTTAAATACTGCTGTAGGGTGCACATCTCTGGTGCCTACATGTACATGTAGGCCTCAATCAAAACTTGTTGCGTTTATATTTTTGTTCAACTTGTTTTCTGTTGGTTTGTTGCACACTTTGATTTTAGATAGTGATTTTGTTGAAGCGAAGATGAGATACAGACAGTGAAAGAGGAAGCAGCAGAGGTATTCTTATCAAAAATGGAAATTGGTCACAGCTATTTAAGTAGCATTTGTGCTAGAGATTGCTAACCAGTTAAACACTATAGTAACACTCTTGATACATCATGACCTATTGTTGCAGTCATTTACTCAAGGATATTTATTACCTATGCCAAAGAGGTTATGTTGCCAGGGTTTGTCTGTTAGTTAGGAAAATAAATCAAAATTATGGGATTATTGACAGAGCCAAACAGACTAACCAAGACAGTACCAATAATGAGAGGGAGAAGAGGAGAAACAACAGCTAGAGATAAAGACAGAAGCAGCAAAAGGTGGGAAAAAAGCAAAGTCAAAGGAGTAAAATGAAGGGAGTCAGGTAAAGAAGAGCAATGAGAGTCAAACAGAAGCAGAAACACTGACTGAACCAAATTGTTTGGTTTGACTGTTTCAAGGTGTAATTTTCCAACACAAAAAACATATTAAACATTAGATACAAAAATATAATCCATTATATAATAAATGACACATTCATCAGTTTTGACATGCATGCATTGAAAATTAATGAGAATTTAGACACTTTACTTACACTTTAATAGTCTTTAATCTATTGTGACACCTCTGTTTATGTCTGGGCTAAACCCAAGTAGCATACTCCTTAAAATGGAATGTTTGATGTGAGAATGCACCAGTGGTGTCTCTAGCTTTTAACTATACACCTCCTCTGTGGTCTTTTTTTTCACCTCTGCATTTTCAAACCGGAGATGCGACGGGGTTTGATTATCATCTTTAAAATAGTTTTTCACTCGAACCAACTTTCTGTTGCACCCCTGATGCTCCTCTCTATCCTCGGCCCTTCTTTACACCCTTTTCTTCACCTGTGTTTTACTTTGAAGGCTCCCAGCTACTTAAACTGCAGGTTGTATATTATCCTGCTGAAGGATCAAGCGGCAGCACATTGACTGTGTCCATCTTTCAACAATACAAGTCAATTTAAACATACTTGAGGTAGTGAAGATTTATGCTTAGTTTGAAACAAACATTCAGTCAGACAGACAATGTGTTGAGTTAGATAAGAAGAAACCCATTTTTTCCTCACTGAACACCCACTTACTGGTCACTTTATTAGGTACACCTGTCCAATTCAATGTCTCATCCACTTTGCTTAATTAGAAATAGCCCATTTGTGTCTATATAACTGATCAGACTTCAGCTATCATCTTTAGAAGGATGGAGAGAATAGAAAATTATAGGAGGAATAACTGATGCTATACGATAACTTCAATGCTGGTGAGTTGATGGCTTCAGTTCACATCAAAGAGCCAGTTTGTTCACAAGGTTAAGATGACGTTAACCTTTCACCTGCCTGTTAAGTTCAACAGTCACACTTTGACCAAATTGTTCATAAAGTCTAAATAAACAGGTTAATAAATCATGATCATTTCTATGTGTAGTTTTATTTCCAACAGTGTTTCAACACAATGGCTTGTTTTCATTCAGTCAAAATAAAAACCTAATTAAAGCTGAAGCAAACAAGGATTATATTTTACAGCGTTTAATGCAATATGACATGTAGTTTCAAACATATTTTTCAATTTAAATAAAAAAAATCTCCCAGTATACATCATGTGTTTTTTTCCTTAATTCACTATATCATTTTAAATGCATAATTATAAACATTTATTTTAACCCAAATATTCTAGAATCCAGGTTTATTCCCTTTAGCCAGGTCTTTTCTGGCCTTAATGTCTCTTTAACCAATCTGCTGAGTTGAAAACTTGACTCCTGATTCTTGATCAAACCAATAACACCAAACAGGTCTAAGTCTCTCTAAATTAGAACTGGGTCAGCATATAATAGCTTTCTTTTGGCAGCTTCTTCAGTTTTTTGTTAGCCTGCATCATCTCACCCAAGAAGTTCCAAATGAAAACTATTATCTATTTTATCACATCTTTACATTTGACAATATCATAATATCTGAGATCAGGTTTAGCATAAAAGCTGATCAGTGATGGGCTGAACTCACCGCAGCCGGACCGGGTTGATCCGAGTCGGATATGAGCCAAATGTTCCCTCTTGGCTGATCTCAGATGACCAAGGTTCCCTGCTCACCAGCTGACCTCTGTCTGCACTGTTTGCTACTGGCGCAGCTCTGGGATCAGTTTACCGGGCAGCTGTGAGCAGCCTCCATAACCCCACCCCACTCCACAACACCACCCTTTTATTCAACAATTACATGATAGGGGAGATAATCTGGCTACTACTTTTACAGTCTGTAATTAGCTGTTCAGAGGTTACCGTTTCTTTATGGTTGCTAATATGTGAAGACAGCCAGCCTTAAACAAAAACAACCTGGAAAAGAAGCAGGACACACATAAACTTGATAGTTTTGAATGGAGGAAAGCAGGTATAGCAAGAAAACGGTCGAGAAATTTTACTTAGTATTTTTTTGTTTATTAACAGAAGAACAATGTAAGCAACAGCCAGAACTACCAGAGACCGGGAATAAAATGAACTCAAATGGAGTGTCATGGTAACATGTTGTCTTTACATTGACTCTTACTGTTTAACAAATCATCTCAGATAATATTGAAATTAAACATTAAAATGTAGTGATTTCATACCCTTTCTTTACATAAAAAGATCTAAAATGATTAAGATTTCAATAACAGCCTCATATGTCATATTTCTATACATGTTGGAATGCATGTGAAATGATATGGACTAGTCTCAACAGGGCCTTCACTCAGGGATGGACCAGGATGGGCTCCAGCTTCAGAAAACCTGCATCAGCTGCTCAGCTTCAGCGCAGGAACCGCTGTGGGCATCAAGAGACAGAAAACAGATAGCTCAACTGTTTCACATGAGCACTACAAACGTGGATGTCAACAGTGTGTGTGTATGGGGAGTGGGGGGTGACCTAAACAAAGGAGGTCTTTAACCAGGGGGAGCAAGGCATGTTGGGTAATTAAAAGGAGAGTAGATGAGGGGGCATTTTGTGGGTTGGGTTTCTGGAATAAAACCACATTGTTTCTCAGAGACAAAGCCATTGTTGTATGAGGGTACAGGCGTGGAAGACTGAGGCTGTGTGTACTCTGTGTCTGATTAACATGGAAAATTGTATTCAACAATATTTCTGATTGTAAACTGAGTTCACTCCTTAAACCATCAGCTGCATTACTCCTAATAAACCTGAGCAGAAATGCTGTTACAGAGACTAGAGTCCTATAAGTTAAACACTCTCCCGTGGTACCAGCGATGATTAGCGCGTTGTAGAAAACAGTGGCACATTTTTTTTGTTAATTATTAACAATTAATGCTGAGAAGATAACATTTAGATGTCTTATGCAGGAACGCACGACTGACATCTAATGTAGTCACTTGTAAGAGGTATTTGTGGCATGACACTAAGATACTTTAAGTGTAGTGCATACCAAATTTCAAATAATGCCCAACTATTTGGACAGAATATGTTTAGTTCTTAATTCAAAGTATTTAAATTTTAACAATTTGATTTGAATTTAACTATAGCTGAGATATATCAAGTGGTCTCAACTTCAAATTAAAAAGTACTGCTCCCTCAAAAAATTATGATTTCACAATATTTCCCACAGTAAAGTTTGTTTACTTACTTTTTTCAAGGTAATCGTTTCCTAAATATTTTCAAGTAAACTAACTGTTAGAATTTAAAGTGAACGTTACAAGATCCATGTGTTGCAGAACATTGTCATTGTTTACCCAGCTCTAACATTTATAATTTCTTAGGTTTAAAATAGAGATGTACCGATGAGCTGGTCAGAGATCACAGCTGGCCAGTTTTCCCATCATCCTTTAGCTGCCTGAAATCTGACACTAGTAGTAACAAGTTACAATTACTCAATTACATTTACTTTAGAAGCTTTTTTTTAAAAAAGGTTTAATTGTACTGTTTTTTTATTTCTATTGTGAAGTGTCAATGATATTGTGTAAAATGTCTGGCTTTTCTAACCTCTGAGAGTAACTTTACTGAATGAAAAAAGGTTGTGTTTTAACCCAAAATGCTGAACCTGTTGTGCCATTCCGAGGCTCAGTAAATATACAGTAAATGGTAGACGTCACTGGGAGAACTTAGAATCGAACAGAAAATACCTTTAATGTGCCTCAGTGGGGAAAAAGCAAAGTGAAACGCAATACAAGGCAAAAAGATTCACTTAAATATACAAATATAGAAATAGAAAGTAAGACTAACAGATTGTAGAACCATTTCAAAAAATACACAACCAACTGTAAATATTGGTTTCATTAGTTTGATATTTGATGCTTGTCATGTTCATGTCAGTGTGAATGGTGGACAGTGTTTCTTTGGTTTGAAGGTTTTTTCAATGTATAATTTTTTTCCCTTTAAGTCATAAAATACAAAAACCTTTAGATTTTTTTAAACTTTAGATTGGTGTCTGTCTGAATACATAATTTTCTAAATATTAGATATTCAATATTTTCTAAATCTTCAATTTGATTACGTGATGAGTTACTCAATACTTTAGTAGCATCTTTACAAATGACTTTTTTTTTACTATAACTGGAATAATTTCCTTGACGACTACTAAATCATTGTAAATATAATATACGTTTTGATGAAGACTATTTAAAATGAAAGTTCACCTTGTTACAGAGAAGAAATAAACAGAAAATAAACAACAAAATCAAAAAGCAAATAAGCCACTAAAAACAATCCAAATCAGTATCTAAAATTAATGTCTTTTTGAACAGATGTGTTTTGAGCTGTGATTTAAATAAAAGAGAGTCTTCATTTTTAGTAAAGAGTTTGACTTCTCTAACCGATTCTTCTAATATGACTCTAAATAAAAGCCAACAAGACCAAACCACAACTAAAAGTCGACACTTAATTGGTGGCCCTGACTCAGAAGACATTTACTAACCTTATTAAATGTTAAAGGCAAACTGTATCAAGAAATTAAGTGGTCTTTTTGTTTTATCATGTATTCAATAAATTATTATTTAATAAATTAGAATATGTGTTCTGATATAGCTAAATTGTCAGAATATTTTCTAAGTAACCTTTAAACAGCTATCATACATACTTTAGATTAAGTCAGTATTTCTGTATTGAAATGTTTATCATCTCCTGTAATATTCTAATTCTTTTTTTGTAAATTACAATGCTGCATTTTTAAATATTTTGCTTTATGTTACAAAGATAATTGACCTTTCTGTAGATGTTTGGATGATACCATTAGTCTCAAGAAAACATGACAGAAGACAAGGTAGGTTACCTTCCTGTGGTCCAATGCATCATTTGTGTGTGTGTGTGTGTGTGTGGCTTTTTTGTAGATGTTATGTGCCAACTTAAATAGATACAGCTAATAATGTCAATCACAGCCTTTTACTTGTATCTGAATTGGAGATGCACAGCAGCTTTTCTTTACCTGTACCACAAATGCTGCAAGACCAGCCAGCATTGCCAACATCACCATATTGCGCAGCTTTTGCAGATTAAGTCGTGAGAGCAGAAAGCGGCGGGCCCAGATCACTTTCTTGGTGGTGTGCGGGGGGTATCGCATGCTGTTCAACCCCTCCAATTTGAGTCGTTTGATGGTGCAGCTGCGAAGGTTGCTGAGCTGATCAAAGGTGTGGCGGCCACGGTAGCGGCCCATACCACTGTGACCTGAGGAACAAACCAGAGTTCAAAACTTGTGATAGAATTGTGACCATCAGGCAGACAGATGGCCTCCACTCACCAACTCCTCCAAATGGCAGAGCACTATCCATGAAGTGAACAACGCAGTCGTTGGCCACCAGGGCTCCACTGGACGTCTCAGCTATCACTTTTTTGATCAACTATTCAAAAGACATTCCTTTAGCCTATAGAAGACAAAAATGTGTCTGGAGCTGAAGAGTTTACCTTGTCATCATGGGAAAACACATAGAGAACTAATGGCTTCTCTCTCTCATTGATAAACTGGATGGCCTCATCCACACCATCCACTGTGAGGATGGGCAGAAGTGGTCCAAATATCTCCTCATGCATCACTCTGGATTCACCTGTTACATTTTTCAACACAGTGGGACCTGAAAAAATACAAAAACAAGTGGAGGTAGTAAATTAATACTTAATGCTTATAATGATGTGGAGAATCGCCTGGTTTACTGTTTTAAACTAATTTAAATAGTGAAACAAAACCTTGTCAAACTTCTGTTTTCTGCACAAGGACTGGCCTGTGTTTTACATTCTTATCCAGATGCAATGCAGCAGCTATGAAATATGTCACTTCGATCAAATATAGTTATAGAATCTTTAGATTGTCGAGTTTAAATCCATAACACAATCTCTGTTTTTTAACAGAGTGCTGCTGGGCTAAACAACCTTCCCATGTTCAGCACGACTCTTTTGATAAGTTCTGGTTTAACTGTAAATGATTTTTAATGAAAACAGCTGAAGAAATTTAGAAGAGAAGACAATCCTACTAACTGCTTAGATACACAACTAAAGTCTGTGATAAAGCATTAATATCTATCTTTTTCACATTTTGTCATGTTACAACTACTCACTTCAGGTCAATCAGCTGCTTTCACATTAATAAATACATATTACCTGTAAACTCACAATTTTACTTTAAATTCTTTTGATGCGTGGATTACTTAGGTTGTTGACTGCATTTCGTTTCATTGTTAGATTAGTGTTCCCCAGGAAACATGCTAACCTGGGCGCCATCATTTTAATCCCCTTGATTTTTTGGTTGACTAAATGTTTCACATCATAAAAATTGCATATCAGCAATAACAGTAAAAACAAGAAGTAGAATCTATCTCAAAAACTTTCTTTCTCCCTTTAGATGTTTCTCTTTCTCCCGTATCCTTCTGGAGAAACACTTCTGCCTTATACTGTGGACGTATGTGTATGGGGGCAGTACATGTTGGCATGTCAGCCACCATTAGCTGGCCTTGGTTCTCTTCTGTTCCTCTGAGGGGGGGGATCCCACCTGGGGATCCTTTGCTCTGGGGGTCTCTGGACTCCTTTGTCTCAGTGTTGTATCAGGGGAGGTGGAGCAATGGCTCCTCACACCAGCTATTGAACACTAGTGTAGGGAAACCTGCACCAGAATGCTATCACACATTGGTGTGGGGACTCTGGTGTTCACAGATACATTCTTGGACTGAGGTTACTATTACTAGATGATGTAATAATCAGTTGCATGAGCTTTTCAGTAACGCCGTTATATTTATAAATCTATTTGTGGGTTGTGTAATTCTCAGTTTTTATTGTTTGGTATGTTTTGTCCTTTTTTCCCCCTTTCTCTGCCGTCCTGCAGGTGTGAAGGAAGACTGGGATCTTTTCATGTTTTCTTTGTTCCCCTTTCTCTCTAGCATCTTCAGTTCACCCTGTCCCTCTTAACTTTCCCACCTCTCTTCATCTTCTTTCTTTCCTTTCCTTTATTTTCCATCTGTGTGTCCATAATATCAGGGGGAAAAAGAAACACCTTGGCAATTTCTAATAAAGATTTTAAGCAAAAGCCATCATGCTCCACTTGCCACAGTAAGTCTGTTGGGCCTTACTTGGTACTAAGACTCCACTTCTGAGTGCCAAACTAACAGACAGGACATGTTAAAAAGAGTAAAATAAAATTATAATTTAAAAAAATAACTGAATATATGCTGCCAGAGATTATATAATCTTTTTTAGTTGCCAAAACCTATTAGAATATGGAACAAGTAGTTAATTTTTCTTTTCATATATTATTAAATATAGAAAGAAACAAAATTGCATCTCACTTGTGCTAATAATACTGACAAAGTAGTTTTAGTTGCACAATGGGGGCTCCAGGCTTTTATACAAAAGATAACTCTCCCAGATATCCAGCCTTGTGGTGACAGCATAATACTGTGGGATTCTTAGGTTTTGGTGGTCCTGTCACGAATTCGAAAAGTGGACTCAGATGCAGGCAGGCAGAGACGTGAAAAAGACTTTAAATATGCATCTCCATCAGAATATAACCCGAGCACAGGGACTAACGAGACACTGAAGAATAATGACAAAATCAAGCATGAATGACAACGAACCAGGAAAGACATGAGAATACTGAGGGATATAAATACGCAGGGAAGGTATTCAGGGAGACAATCAAAGAAACTTAGAGAAGGGACAATTAAGCAAGCAGGATCAGACAAAGACAGGGACAGACATCAAACCGTGACAGGTACTGGTAGATGAAATAATGAATAAGAGAGTAGCTTACATGCACTTTTTTGTACATTAACCAAATCAACAACTGGATGGTTAAAATAAGACAATGATCCTGAAGAACATCAAAACTGGTAATAGGCTGTAAAAACAGCCAGAATTAAGTTTTTTTTAATGGCCTTTTTAAAAGAAATCATCTCAATCTTAAAGAAAAATAGTTTGTTATGCATACAATCTGTGTCTGAACCAACACAAACACATATCTTCAAATGCTAAACAGTTATAGGGATGTTAAATTTATAGAGAACAAATCATTTACCTATGTAGCCCTGGGCTTCATCAGCATCTCCACCATAAGCAACAGTGCAGCCCTCCATGAGACCCATGATCCTCTTAAACTGACGTTGGTTAATGATGCGGCCATAGTCATCACAGGTCTTTGGGTTTTCAGAATAAAACTCCTGCAGCGACCCCAGGGATGGGGACAATAGAACAGCATAAAACATATTTGTTAAAATCCTTGTCATAAACAGAAAACCGGATGGATGGATAATAAAAAACCCTGAAAATGACCAATGCCGTTTAGGCATGTTTTTATAAGACTGTTCAGATGTTTGAGAATAACAAAGTTGTAAATGATTTTAGTGTCGTTTTAATGGTTAGACCAACCACTGTCCAGATGTACTTGAATGCACCTTAATAAAGCAGTTGTTGGGAAATTCTGTCTGCTCAGAGGGACTCATTGCTACAGCACCACTTTATAGTGGTATCTTGTGAATGCAGCAGGCAGCTGGATTTGGACTTTTATCAGTACCAGTGATGTTTACATCCAGCTAGAACAGGGGTACCCAAACATTTTCTCTCAGAGGGCCAGAATGAATGTTAATCAGGGGTTTGAGGGCCAAATGTAGTAATTCTACTTGAAATACAAACACCAATAGTAAAGAATAGTAAAATACTTTTATTTATTATACGGTCATATAAGATTCCTTTCTTTGTAAATAATAAAATGACAAGTTCTATTTATCCATTTAAAACATACCAAAACTACGTTTAGCCCTGATATCAATGAAAAAAATATTCTTCCTTCCGGTACTTTTTTTTTTTTAAAGTTCTCCTTTAGTGGCGTTTTTATTAATTATTCAGTGTTCTCTTGTATCACAGAATGCCGTCTGAGTCGGTTTATTAATAAGATTAATTCCTAATTTGTTTCAGTTTATGCCAGTTCAGTGTGGTGGTGGGCATGGAGACTCAACAAGATGTGGAGGGCTTGCTCAGTAAGATTAATGTTATGCAAGTGTCTGTCCTCTGATTGGCTAACTGAAATACTATTCTTACACTGGTTCTGTCTACTAAAATCAGTAACATGAGACAAAAATTGTACCAATATTTATGCTTAGACGGAATTTACCACCCAGTTTAGGCAGCATTACCAAATAAGACCGGACTCCGACATGCTACCCAATGTTTCCCACAGATTTGAAAGCAATTGGGTTACCGCACGCTTGTGACTAAAGTCAACTTTCTAAAGATTGCGCAATCACTTGTTTGCCAAGGGTCGGGACCTACAGTAACATCAACACTATGAAACTATTGTATTCAGAATAAAATGTTTTATAGCACTTTTTAATCTGTGATTGTGTGTTAAAAGCATGCTTGGCAACCTTGAGACCTCAGAATTAGGGAGACATTCAAACAGGCCGGGGAGGTTAAAAAAGAAATATTAAATCATTTTAAATACTTGAGTTTTAAATAGAATTTAACAGTATTTTTTTATTTTACAAGATAACATTCCACAACAATAATGTAAGTTAAGCTAAACAGTCCATCCACTTTTTTGTGAAAAAGCTTTTTTGAAAAGTTGAAATGTTTTTGTGATTTTATTTTTCACCAATAACTTAAACTGTTTAAATTGTTATTTGAAAAGAAAGTTTGAGACTACATTTTCACATAAACATTAGCAAAATAAAATGAATTTAAATGTCCTTTTAACAGTTGAAAACTCTAAAATGTGATCAGCTCAGATTGGGTCCTCACTAGAAGAACATCTTTGCTTTTATTTTGGTGCTACAGTCCCAGACCCACCCTGGGCCCCTTTTAGCCCCTCTTTAATAACCTCCTGGATACGCCCCTGCTCAGCACCACTGAACGTTTAGGAATAATCACTTATTAATCATTCCAAAAAATTGACTCGAAATAAAAGGAAACAAGAGTTGAGGTTGGTTGAAACAGTTTTTAATCCTAAATAACGCTAAAGATGTAAAAAGTAATTGAAACTAAAGCTTCTTTCAGTCACATAAAGACCGTTCTAAAAACGTGCGGGTCGTTGCTGCAGCGTGTGTCACTAATAAGAGCTGATTGGTTTCCTGATAACGTATACAAAACAAGTGGGTACCTTTTTTGGATTGAAAACTGAATTTCGCCCACTGGTCAAGGATTTTCATGTCGTGAGGGAACTGTACCCCATAGCACCTTCCGTGGTAAAATACAAATGAAACATGTTATTCTCCATACCTCTCGCATAACAGGGAGTGTGCATTATAAGCGACACCATCAGATATCAGGAAATTTTCAGGAGGAGCACTGAAATTCGGTACTCTCCCGGGAAAATCATGAGGGTTGGCAAGTATACCCATGTTTGTAGTGTCTTATGGTTTCTCCCGCTTTCCTCCTCCTAACCCGGAAAAACAGTTTAATATCCCACCGCGCTTGCGCTTGGCTGAGGACTAAATCCAAACATCAGGCAAACTCACCGCCTGCAGAAATATCCCGCTGCGGTCACGCAGACACAAGCTGTCTGAGAAAGAGGAAGAGGCGGAGGTGTTGCAGCTGGAGTCGGGTATTATTGGAGGAGTGCGTAAAATAGCGTAAAAAAGACGTACCAAACGCAATATGTGGCGGTTGGAGTTTAACCTGTGGCACACCGCCACACATTCGTCTATGTGTGGCGTAACACTGCTACTGGTCGCAGCAGAACTCCACACCGGCACTACTGCAGTTACAGTCTTCCGGACGGCACATGCCACAGGGCAAACGGGTATTCGGCGCCACGGTCTCCCTAATAGTCTGTTCAGAACGAGCGCCGCCACCGCACCCCACCCCACCCCACGCACGCACGTACAGCCACACACCCCGCTGACGAGCGGGGAGAGCTCACGGCAGCTACATAGGTCCAGGAGATTTATCAGTGACGGTGTCAGCTGCTGATATTCATTTTTTGAAACGTAGGTTACGTTTGAGAATAGTTAAAAAGACATCTCTGGGTGGATGTGGTCACAGATATTAGCTGTTAGCCGAGGTAGTACATTTCATTGTCATGGTGCGTTTTAACACAACACTTTAATAGTAAAACACTACTTACAGCCTGGGAGCTGGTGTTGCACCATTGTGATGGTACAGATTCTTCTTTTAAGTTCAACCTCGAGGCAAAGCCAGTACTGTAAGGTCCGTAGCCTCTAGGAGCTGCAAGAGGCTCGGCTTTCACCTTGTCAAAAACAACGTTTCTGTGGGCGGTCCAAAGCTAGGTAGGCGAGGCTATGATTGCTAAGTAAGCATTATGACGTATGGTTGTTGGGCTTTTTCAAACTCGGGCGTTTTCTGTTCTCTTTTTTATTTAACTAATTCAGGGATTGGAGTTTGTATAAAATGTTCAAATGCAGCATGCTTTTAGAACACAGTGACTGATTTTAATCAGTGAAAACTCAGTTTTTCAAGATTCTGATTTTTTTGTCTGTGTACCACTGATAATGCCACTCCATGTTGATAACTGGTTAAGCTAGCAGCCAACTTGGTAGGTTGCGAACTTGGAAGTAGTTTTAACCATTCCAATGTGGAAGCAAAGAATCTCTTAATGGGATATTTTTAAATTTTGTAAATTTGACTATTTGTGGTCTTATGAAGTGAGCAAATGTAAATGTGTGCACAAACCTCTTCTATATGACTCATGTAAGTTCCTTGTAATTCAATTTTAAACATAATTTGTTATATTACGATTCTAATGTATGTATGATGTGGACTTTTACGCAAGACCAGGGCAACCCCTGGCGGGGCTAAACTAATGACTTGGGGGGGTCAACTTTGGCTTGTGGGCCCCACTTTGGGCACCTCTGAGCTAGAAGTTGTTTCAGGTGAATAATTCAGATAAGTGCACAGTGATGTACATACCAAACTTCTGTTAAAAGATGCACACACTGACAAAGTTTAGGTTTGGTCAGCCTTTCTTTCTCAACTACTGCTGCAGAAACCCTATTGTTCCCAAATAAGTTTAAAGGTAGCTGAGAGTCCTGTTTTATTACTGAACGTTTAGCACAAGCATATTACATGGGTTTTGATATAAAGCAATGCCATTTAAAAACCTGTTCACGATCAGATTTGTATTTAAGGTTTTGCTAGTTATAGCCACTGTGACTGAATCATATTCCCATATTCAGCTAAAATAGATTTTTTTCTGCAAAATTTAATTGTCTAAAGAAATTGTGTTTTCTTTGTTTTTCTATTTTTAGTTCCACATTTCTGTTATAGCTCTTGGAAACAAATTACTTTACTTCTGCAGCTGTATGTATGGTCCAGAGACATTTTCTTGTGTAACATCTGGGTTCTCTCCTGTTTTTGTTTTAAAGATATGTTTAACCGTTTAGATTCTGATTCTTTCCCATTCTTTTCATTTGTTTTAAAGGGGAAATTATTTTTTTCTTTCAACCTGGACCTTATTTTTAGCAAATATTTCGTTCATTTTCTCACCCAGACAAGTTTGGAGCCACTTAGAGTCCTTCGGGAGAAGTAATAAAACCTTTTGAATCGTTCCACATTTTGTCAGATTTAATCAGAAACATTATTGGATTTAACTGGCATTTTGAGTGATAATTCATCTTAAAGTTGACAGGAATTGTGAAGTAGATCCAGTGTTCGAATGTTTTACAAATAAAATTCTTCAACTATGTTAGGCTTTTTGTAGGCCTCCTCACCTTCCCATACCCCTAAAATCCAGTGCATCAAATCACTACCAACTAGTAAAGAGAGTTTATCTCTACACAGTAGCGAACAAACATCATGAACACAAACAGCACCATGAACAAAGCAGGCAGTTCATAGAGAAAGCTGTGGAGAAGTTTAAAGAACTGTTAGGTTCTAAAACAAACTCCCGCCCTCAATCACCCAAAACACAGCATCATTAAATACAAACATGATGATCGGGGTATGCATTTCTTCCATAAGATCAGTGAAGCTGGTCAGAATTGACAGGAACATTAAGGGAGCTAAATACAGAACAATCCTGGAAAAAAAATCTACTTGAAACTTGAAGGGGGTAAACTTCCCCTTCTAGCAAGACAACAAAGCTAAACAGAGCTAGAGCACAGGTGTCAAAGGAAAGGCCCGGGGGCCAAATCCAGCCCGCCATGGCCAGTGATGCAGCCCTCTAAATTGTAGAGGACCAAATACATAGAACTTTAAAGTTCTGTTTATATCCAAAAATACTATGTTGTCTATTTAAAAAAAAGTAACATTCACCCATCCATTTTCTGCACCACTGCATCCTAATGCTGCAGCACTCAGGCAGTAAAAAACTGCATCTCTCCGTTTGTATGTGGTGTATTTTAGCAAGGTGTTTGGTCAAAGTACTCGTGTTCTGGCCTTTGCAAGCAAAGCTTTAATTACATTTGTGACAACGTGCATTGTTGGCCTCTATTTTTGTAAAACCAAGCCAAAGTTTGGATCGTTTCATTCGCTCTGCCATCGTGTCTGTAACTACTGGTGTGCAGATCAGATATCTGATGGAGCTGATTATTAAGGGCTTTATACATACGGAGGAGGA
The DNA here is from genome assembly GCA_028564705.1 of Apricaphanius iberus. NCBI lineage: Eukaryota > Metazoa > Chordata > Actinopteri > Cyprinodontiformes > Aphaniidae > Apricaphanius > Apricaphanius iberus. The sequence continues at coordinate 1,280,155 of JAPXFQ010002465.1, read as the reverse complement.
TCTTAAACTCTATTCTGGATTTAACAGAGAGCCAACTCAGCTAAAACAGGAGAAATGTGATCTCTCTTTTTAATATTAATCAGAACTCTCGCTGCAGCATTTTGGATCAACTGAAAGCTTTTAATTGCATTTTGTGGACTTCCTGATATTAAGGAATTACAGTAATCCAGCCTTGAAGTCACAAATGCATGGACTTTCTCTGCATCAATCCTGGACATGATGTTTCTAATTTTAGCAATATTCTGGAGGTGAAAGAAAGAAATCTTAGAAACTTGTTTAGTACGGGATTTAAATGTCATGTCTTGATCAAAAATTACACAGAGGTTCTTTACATTATTACCAGAGTCCAAATTAATGCCATCCAGATGAAGTGAAAAGTTTAGCGTCAACCAAGTTTTTACGTCTTTGAGACATACCTGTAATCTAACGGATTGGATTCATCAAGATTTATGAATAAATATAGTTGTGTATCATCAGCATAACTGGAAATTCATACCATGCTTTGGAACATGTCGCTCCCTAAAGTCCCATGTCGCACCAACTGCCAACCACCAGCGCATGCTATGAGATTTCCTCCCAATGAAGTGATAGCTTGTGAATCAGGAAACAGCTCGTTTAGAGAGTCTTTGACTTAATCACCTAGATTGGAAAAATGATCCCTGATTTCAAACCTTTGGCTAAAGGGGAGCTTGATTCCAGTGTCCAGAGCGGCTGCTGGGCATAGATTCAGCCTCTAAAACAAGATCTAGACGCACTGCTGTTACTTTTTAATACTGCTTTTATCATTATTTTGGATTTGGAGGAGGACCCACGCGCAGAGCGACGGTTAGAGCGACGATGGCTCATCTTTATTAATTATCCAAACAGGCTCAGGACAGCTCAAGAGGAAATGAGGGGGACATAGCAGACAAGGAGTACACAATGACTGACAAATGCGACACGACGAACCAGTGGAGACGTAAGGGCTCAGGGAAACATTTATACACTGGGGAATAATCAAGGGAACTAGGCACACCTGGGATCGATCACAACACAGAGAGACAATCATAGGCAACACAAAGACAGGTCCTGGCAACTTTGGAATATTTTGGTTCTGACTTCCAGGCGCTGTGTGTAGATAACATTACATCCTTTATGTCAAACTAACCTTAATGGACTCCTTGATCTCTTCCACCACTTTGTTTTGGACAGAAGGTTCACACAGAATAAAATCTGGAGCAATGCACGTCTGACCACAGTTTATAAGCTTTGCCCATGCGATGCGGCTGTGTTGGAAAAAAGATCAGAAAGGGTGCAGTATGTTAGATGTGTCACTAGATGTGACACACATCGATTATAAAGACACAGACCGACATGCTGTCCTGATGTCACAGTTCTTGTCGATGTAGCAGGGACTCTTCCCTCCCAGCTCCAGGGTCACAGGGGTGAGGTGGCGAGCTGCAGCTTCCATCACCAGTTTGCCTACTGTTGTACTGCCGGTGTAGAAGATGTGATCAAATCTCTGCTTCAGCAGCTCCTGGGTCTCTGGCACACCACCTTCCACCACTTGGTACAAATCCTACAAAGTGTTTCCAGTTATGCAAAATCCCCACAAGTTCCATGTGAAGACAAACAGAAGAAGTACAGAGCTAAAACCTAACCTTGTCCAAGTAGAGGGGGAGAAGTCTTTCCATGACATTTGAGGAGTTGGAGCTGATCTCAGAAGGTTTTATTATCACTGCATTACCTGAATAACCAGGGAAGAGATAAATAGATTCATCATTGGATAAAAACAGGGGGGGGGGGGGGGGGGGGGGACCAGACAGGAAAATATCTACAACTAAGGAGTTCAAATTTCTTTTTTCATGTTACAGTACATGGACAGCTGTTACAGACACACCCACACATCTGGGTAGATGCTTTTATATAGCTGAGCACCAATTTTAACCAAGATACTTCCTTTACTTTTTTCCCCTTCACTTTAAACTTATGCTTTTATGATCAAAACGGAAAACTTAGATGAAATGTGTCTGCTTTAACTAGGGATGAAATATTCAACTACTTCATAAAATGTGTTGCATCGTAGAGAAAACGTATATATCATATGCATTTTTTCTGCATTTTTCTTCCCGTTATAAATTTATGTATAGCCAGAATCCGAATATGGAAATTTATTTAATAAGGCAGTCTTGCAATAGAAATTTGTCATTTGTTTTACTTGAAGTGCAAATTTTATTTATATTTACAGTAAGAAAAACTAAAAGTCTTTAAAATGTGAACTTGAATCAATCTCACTCTGCCTTTATCTTGTTTTTCAATGATTTTTGGTATTTTAAAACATTATTGTTTTATTTTCTGTTGGTTAGATTTTAAACTTCTGTCTTTATTGATTTCTCCTAAAAGTATTCTGTCTCATCTAAAATGCAGCAGTCAGAGTCCTGACTAACAGGGTTCATGGAATAACACTCAGTGTCTTACAGACACTAGGGATACAATGGTGCACAAAAATCATATTTTGGTCCATATTCAGCATTTTAAAGTTATGTTTTTGTATATTTTAAATTCACTTGAATGCAGAAAGATTAAAAATGTGTTTCAGACATGTTATTTACTTAGATTAGCATTAGAGCCTTTTTACTGAATTCCTTTGTTCCATTTGCTGAAATTTATCAGATTGTATTATGTTTTGTAACCTAAAAAAGTTGGAAGTATGGAACTGACTGGACATTTTTTTAATAAATAATACGGTACAAGCAGACCTAGCCAGAGTAATAAACTACATAAACACTTGAAAACAGCTGGTGTTCATGTTTAGAAATGTTTGAATTACAATTTGCCTATTTTTGATTATGTAAAAAAAAATATCCTGTCAACTTCTACACTGAACAAAAATATAAACACTTATTTTTGCTCCTATTTTTTTATGTTCATCTCATAAAATTAAGAGCAAAAATAGCAGGATTATTTGGGTAGTTTAGTCGAGCTTCTCAAACTCCTGTTCGGTTCGATTCAAGCCGGACTAAGGTGTATACATGCATTTCAAAGTCTGACTAATAATAACTCTTGCTGCATGTAGACGCACTGAGTGAGGTTTCCATTCAGCTTGACATTGTTTCAGGTGAGTCATTCAGTTCAGTGCAGAGGGTGTTATGGACCTTATTGCTGTAGAAAGACGCATTCACTGACAAAGTTCTGGTTGGTCCATCTTTTTCTACAGTAGCTGTATGACAGCTATATTTGTAAAACAGCTATTTGTACATCTGAAAATGGAACAACATACCGTTACTGTCCTAATAAACACCGTCTATATCAGTGTCATTTAAGGGTTCACTTTAACACTTTAATCCAGAGGACTTAGAAGAAAGCAGCTACCTGCTGCAATAGCTCCAACTAGAGGCAGTAGGGTGAGTGACCAGGGATAGTTCCAGGGTCCGATAATGAGAACCACTCCTAGGGGCTCTGGCCTGACATAGACCTCATCCAATAGAGTAAAGAGGTTCTTCTCCACAGGCCGAGGAGCCGCCCACTCCACAAGCCTCTTCATCGACAGTTGAAGCTCTGCCTCCACGACCAGGATTTCATACAGCTCAGTTGCACATTCACTCTGTAAATCAGATGAGACAATCACATGTCTGAATGCTGTAAAAGTCTGTCAGCAATGTGCAAATGGATAAAGAAACATTGTTTAACAGAGGCTTTGATTTATACACACAGAAAATAATTTCCCAACATTTCCCCAGTTGGAGATAATCAGATTTTCTGCTGCTCTGAATGAGAAACAGGAAAGTGAAAACTCAGATTTAAACAGTGTTCTTGGGAATTTGGCCATATTTAAAAAAAAAACAATATGAGAACTCAGAACAGGAGAATGAAACTGATCAACAAGAAGGTAGAGACATGGAAATTCAGCTTTCAATTCTTAAGCTGTCAAATATATAAAGTATTTAGTTTTGACTACATAACTTGAAATGAGAAACTTTAGCACAAGCATTGCAGAAACTGGGGTGTTGGATGATGTAATATCAAGTGTTTTGCTTAATAAAACAAGTTTATCTAACAACTAAACAGTGTACTCATATATACATATATACACACACACACACATATATATACACACACTCACACACATATACACAAAATTACAGGGGAAAAAAGCAGTTGTAGTTTCAGCAAACGTTAATTTTAAGCTGGGGATGCCAGTTTTGTAGTGGTGACCAGCCAGCATCATGTCTTGCAACGAATCTTACAGGGTTTTAAAATACTAAATGAAAAATGATTACGACAAAGTATAGGACTATGGTCCAATAGAACAATAATATGCACAACTCTCTGTACAATTCACTGTGATGATCTAATTATAATAAACTCCACAGCTATATTAGGCAGTTTTGTTCAAAATTGCTTTTTAAATTTTATTGTACATTATTACATAATGCCCCATGTTATTACATTTCCCTGAAAATACATGGGTGTTATGAGCATTTTGTAATAATAGTCTCAAAATGTTAAAAAAATAACAAATTGTACTACCTTCCTTTTGACTGCAGTGTCCTTTCAGTTAAGCACCTTGTTTTGGGTGAGGGAGAAGCAGGTAGCATGAAATTCATGGCCCTGTACACTCCCAATGTAAGCGGGCCCCATTAGGCACATGAGAAAAAAAGTTACTTTTTTAATGTATTGATGAATATTTCTGTCATTCACCCCCTGAATTGATGCATTTGGCCAACTTTTCTCATACACTTTACACATTAAGCTACATCTCATGGTTATTAGTTAGCAGATGTTGTCCCTACTAGCAGGCTATTTCCATTGGCTAACATTCGCCTACTCATACAACTGAACAGACCGTGCGGATTCATGTCTATGAAGTCAGCAACTAAATGTTGGCTCGACCATAGTCCCATAGTTTAGTTGTCTCCGTCCTTACGGTCACAAAGCTTCGTTGGCAAATAGCTAAGCTAAAGACTTCACACGTGAATTTAAAAGGATTTTGCATAACAACAAGCAAACTAGTTCACTTCTCGGAAAGAGGTCATTCTGCCTTCTTTCTCTTTCTTCCCCATCTTTCTTCTTTTGAGGACCTGATTTTTTTCTTTTTGGGCTGCAGGATGACTAGTGTTGGGAGTAACGCCATTTAAGTATAACTGTTTCACTAATTGCATTATTTTTTTGCTAACGGAGTAATCGAGTTAATTAGAGACACCCCCCAATGCCTCACCAAGAACTGCACTGATAGAGCAGGTACGTCACCGCCGAAGGCTTGCTTCTGAAGGCCGTGGTTTTGGTTAAGGTTTGATTTTCCATAAATCCTCATACATCACAGAAAATACCTGTGCGATGACAAAGTTATCCCAAAATATTGATAAATTGTTGCCCATCATTCAAAGAACATTGCACACCAATTTCTTTTAAATAAATTATAAACTTATTCAATATTTCCTATTTATATGATACTGTAAAATATGGGATTTATCTTCAATAGCTTCCTGTTGATGTGACTAAGTGACACCAAATCCGTCTTAAAATGTTTTACTACAACCAGTTGGATAGTGATCCGTTTACTCTACACTATTACAGATAAGCCTACAAAGATTTGTACAATTTGATGGACAGATTTTTATTTGTTTCTTTTTACCCACACTTATCGTTTAAGTTTTTTACTTAAATGAAAAGTGTGTGATTATGTATTTCCACTGTTAACCTTTTGTATATTTTTACATTTCTGCATACAGCTTCAACCGTATTTAGTCAAGTTAAAATACCATATGTTCTTAAGTAATGCATATGTTTTTTTATTTGTCATTCAGTTAAAAATATATTTGACATTATAGAAGTTTAGTTTATTTCACAATTTCGCACAATCAGGAAATTCATCTTATAAACCATCAAGTAATGCTACATTGTGAAAAATGGACACTCAAAAAGCTACAAGCTTATAGACAGGTCCATAACCCACCACCCTGGGCAAAGATAGTTTACATATTAATAAAGCAATGAATGGCTCAAATAGAACTAGCTCCCGCGGACATCTTCCAATAGGTGAGGGCGGAATATAACACAACAGGTAGCATTTCGACAATATATAATATTCATTTACATCTTTTTTTTGCCATCACATTACAGCAATATCACACCCTACCAAAGTATCAGCAGGGCTGTACAGTAACTGCATGATGGAACATAGAAATAACGTCACATTACTTTGCTTGGTAACTAATTACTTTTAAAGTGTGATAATAACAGTTACTAACTATTTTTGGAAAAAGTAATATGTAACAAACTCATTACTTTTTTAAGGTAAGATGCTCAACACTGATGATGACTTGCATCAAGGCTATTCTAATCTTGCTGGTCTGTGTTGCAAACTGTCTCTGACAGAAAGTAACTGAATTTGACCCAAAAAGTCATTAGATGTCGCCAGATGACGTCATGTGCTAAAGCAGATATTAATGAGGTCATCACATCACACCGACGTGAAATATAAATAATGTGGCAGTCTTCGTTTTCTCCTAAAACATTCAATACAAATAAAACCAGTGTGCTCAGATATATCAAAACAAAAACAGTCATAGGACAGAAAAAGGCAACCTCAAAAGGTCAAGAAAAGATAGCTGAAGAATGGGGAAGAGAAATTGGTAGGTGGGTTTGTAACATTCAAAGGAAAGTTAGTATAATGAGAAAAACAGAACAAAAAAGAAGGGAAGAAATTATTATATCTAGATTAGGATCTGGTTATGAGTTAAAAATATGGTGGAGGATCTTTTTCTTCTGGGTGGACCATCTACACTTTTGGTTCCCCTAATTTTCAATCCTCCTGACAGTGTGCATGCGTACTCTCAGGTGTTTATGTGTAGCGCTGTGACATCATCCATTCATTCTATCTCACAGTTTTCACTGGGTCATTTGAAAGAGGCTGTGGGTCGCGAGAGAAAAGGTTTAGGAGATTCTTTCCAACGATGGGCTCTTCACTTATGTTGCCATCGGCAAGTTTTACTCAACAGGAAGGCTAAAGTTTGGCATGCTATTTGGAGAAATACATTTTGGATTACTGCTAGAAGTTGTTCTCTACATCTATATGGTAACTTTCACTGGAAGATATGTTGTTGTGACTGCTTTTTTTTTTTTTTCCCCCAAAGGTTGAGAGGAGTTCATCTCCTGAAAATCAGAAAAGTCGTCAGCTATAGCTTTAAATTAGGGATGCGCCGATACCGATATTGGCACGGTTACGTCTAATGTACATGCATCGGTTAACCGATACCATGAGCAGATACTCAAACTGAAAAATCTGCAGTAAAATCACAAAGAAAGAAAAAGAATATTCACTTGAAATGTTGTTTTTGTGGTAATTTTATATTATCTGTTATTTTTTCTTAGTGATGCTTAGTTGCCTTTAGTCCCTTCAAGAAAGGTATAAGGTGGAAGGTATACAGTTTATTAATTCAAAGATAATATCGGATCGGTATTGGGTATCGACAGATACACAAAATCCAGGCATCGGTATCTGAGCTGTAAAAGTTGGATCAGTGCACCCCCTACTTTAAATAATAAATTATTCAACTATTATTCAATTATTCATACTTTAAATAATAAATTATTTCAAGTAGGGGAAACATGGTAAAGAGAAATGTGACTTTTCATTCAAAGAATTTTCATAGGCCTCTCTTCCTTCTTGGGCACTAGGTAGTCATGTCCCCCGCACTCAGTGTCGTTGCGGTCTGTCCCCCGTGCTTTTTTCAGCCGTTAATACCGTTTAATATACAGTAACATATTTTTCCTAGCCATCTTTAAACACATCTTAAATGCACACATGCTAAAATAGGCATTGGTGGATCAAAGACAGGTGCTGCAGAGCAGCTTCTTCAGCAAACCAGCCATAGAGCCAGCAAGACGCAACAAACTTTGCAGTTATTTTTTCAAACAAGTGATAAGTTGAGTTATGGTGTTGCATGCAGATAACGTTAGCTAAATGATAGCAAGTTACTACATACCAGTATATTATGATAAGCTAGTTAACAATGCTAATGTTACATTCCATTTTAGTTAGTTCATGCTTGGAATAAACCTGTTCCAATTTCATTTCTTGGCAGTGTGCTCACTATTGCTCTCACTGGGTGCATTGTGCTTTCCTCTTTAATTCTATCTACCTTCCTTCTTACCATAAAATATGGCTTTCTAGCTCTTCATTTTAGGAGAAGGTTCAAAACCTTTGTGTCGTCTGTAAAGTTCGACCAGCAGATCAACTCAGATCTTGGGCCAGCTTCCTTTAACTTCACCTGCCATTCCTGTAGCCATTCCTCAACCGCCATGAGCTTAAAAAAGCCATTTGAAGCATTCATCAGATCTAGGTTAGATTACTGTGATGCAGTGCATTTACTGTAGGTCTTCCTCTTCTTGCTCGTCTTCAGTTAGTGTAAAATGTGGCATATATAACCACAAGTTTGTTACTGAGAAACAAAAAAAAGATTTCATAGACATTCTAACCTAATAGTAATTAACTATGTAATAGCCATAAACTGACAGGTTTATAGTTTTTTTCCTCCCTCTTTTTGTGAAAAAAGCATCATAAATCCAATGTGCCTTTCTGGTGTAAATCACTAATAATTAATCATTATAAGTGAGATTATTGGTTGATATTCCCCCTTTGATTATATATAATATTTTGTTTCCAGCCAGAGGCTGGATGGCGTCCCGATTAAATGATTTAAATAATAATTAAACTACTAATTTACCACTATTAGTTAATATTCTAAGCATCACCAGATAAATCATAATGATCAATTAATCAATTATTTTTAATTGATAAATTCCCCTACACATGCATTGATTTGTTCTATGCGGCTTTCAGTAATGAGTAGAAAATGAATTAACTAGTGAAACCATGATTAACTGATTAGAACCCAAATAAAAAGAGATACCACACCTATTATTAAACCCATGTTTCCTTTTTTTTCTTCTCCAATCTAAGATGTAAGACAAATTGAATTTCCCCTTTTTTTAGGGATCCATCTATCCCTATTTCTTTTTTATTATGTTCTTTTTCAAGCCAATTCCTGCATACAGTCTCAATCGTCTACCTGTGCATCTTTGGGTTCTTTCTGGGTGCTGCATCTTTTTCCCACCGTCCAAAAGATGTTAGGTCAATTGGCCACCCTAAATAATTTTTTTTTTTGGTACAAATATTTGTGTTGCAGTCTTAAAATATTTTTAGTTAGATTATTACTGGTTCAGTGACAGACAAAACACTGAAACATTGAATTAATTCATTTAATATATCTTCTTTACCAATGCAGTTAATTTAATTAAAACATTCTGTATATATATTTTTTTTATGTTCAGGCACAGAAGTTTGGCAGAGTCTGAGTCTTTCATGAATACTAGCAGTGGAAGAAGGAAAAGAGTGGTAATGTTCTGTAATGGCTATTGTATGCGTTTCATCTTGTTCAGCTGCTCCAGAGAGAATGATCCAAAAATGCAGATGCAAGCAGCGTGGAAGCAAAGACATTGCCAAAGAGAAGATCGAATCCTTTGTGTTTCGTGAGTTCAACATATGACTGCACTGTTGTTTGACCGGTTTGTCTCTGTTGTTATGCACATTCAGCAATATGCATAATCCAAAGAACAAAACAACAGTGTGTGTGTTATAAATGAGTTGCCAACCTTGCCGAGGTCCTTCTGCAGAGCACCTTTAATATCCTTGTGCCTCCCCTGGATGAAGCTCTGAAGCCTCTTCAGCTGCTGGAGTCTGAACTCCAGAGGTTTGCTTTTACCAGTCTGGAAAGAGCGCCTGGCCCACTGTACAACCTGCTCCTCCCGAGCCATCTGGGTGGAACATTACAGAAAAATCATCTACCATTTGCAACTACCTGCTTAGTCATAGGTTATGTCAGTATGTCCCAACCCTGGTCCTCAAGGCACACTGTCCTGAGTGTTTTAAAAGTTTCCCTGCTTAAACACACCTGATTCAGATGACTTCAGCTCAACAAAAGCCGGTTAATCAGCCACCAACTGAAATCAGCTGTGCTGAAGCAGGAAAAAAACTAAAACATGTAGGGCAGTGTGCCCTGAGGACCAGGGTTGGGAAACACTGAGTTATGTGACAGACTAACTACAAGAATTACTACATTTTCTAGAAACATAGCTCAGCCCTTAAGTGATCTCTATAGAGGCTAAGCCTAAAGACCACAGCTACACTCTCCAAATGGTTCAAAACACATCATTATGAGAAACCTAACTTGGCTGCTCATAAAAACATCAATACTTTGCTTATCCCTAACTGCCCACACAGAATAAGATCACATTAATGGCAGTATGTCTTAAAGCCAGTTACCGTCAGTCAGCCTGCACCCTTCAAGTTGCCTGCTTCTTCAACCAGTAATCGTTTGCAATAGTAACTTGACACAAACTACAAACATGAGCAGTGGGCTAAAGCCAACAATTGGTTCATTAAAGTGTCAAACAAAGAAGGAGCCAATGAGGGTGTATCTCAGGTGTGTTCTCAGGAACCGGAGAAACAGATTTTAGGCAGTGACTCCTCTCTGCAGGCGCCGTAGCTAACCCCCATTCTGACTCATTCAACATTCTTTGTGTTGCCACATTTTCTCTAAAGACCTAAATACGCTCAGCAAAAACATAGCAGAGCTTGCATGGTTCTTTAAGTAGGAGGTATCCAAGCTATTAATACCGTCACTGACAAATAAAGCAGTATAGGCATAAACACTTGTAGTCTTTGAGCCTTCGTCTTGTTTACACCTCTTCTGTTCATTAGAGACGGAACACAGGTGCCATATGGGATATAATGTTTGTGTGCCTCTCATTCTCACCAATAAAGCATGCAAACACCACTAGCAGCATTCTCTCACATACTCAAGATTAATAAAATTACACATATGTACTTCTGAAATTTCCCTCGCACATACCAAAGATGAAGCACACACGAGCTCTGTTTGAATGAGGGCAAATATTTATGTATGTGTGAAATTATAGTAGTATGTACAAGAGGCTCATACTGGTGTGTATATGAGGTCATATCGTACCAGAGGAGGCCGGGGCTAAAACTTTGACATTGTAATGCATTTGCGTGCATCCCACTGTCAGTAAACCTCAGACATTAAGAGCAGATTAAATCGCTGAAACGTTTCACAAACTCCTCAGAACATATAACCTTAAAGCCATCTGGGATAAATATTGATTTTCTGTCTATTTAATAGAACAGGGAGGCAGAGGTGGGACCGAGTCATTGCTTTGCAAGTCTCAAGTAAATAAACGCATGAGTTAAGTCTCACGTCAAGGCTAAACTTTGAAATTCAAGTCAAGTTTTGAGTCATTTTTAAAACAACTTTTGCAATTGAATTTTCAACATACATCATAAACCATGTGTTCTTTTAAAATTCTTTATTTGAATACCTGATGAAACAAGTGCAACTGTAACTGTTTTCACTGAACTTGAACCTCCATGTTCTACATTTTAATATTATTTACCCTAATAAAAACAGTCTTCTTTTCAACTATAATTTCAAAAATTCACTGCTAAAGATTCAACAGATTAACAAGAGAAGCGTATCGGTGATGTAATTTTCAAAATGATATTTCGATTTTTAAGAGTCACAGGTACAGCATTTCACCCCTTTTTAGAGTCTTACTTGACCTACATTTCTGGTTGGAAAAATACGGTAAAAGGAAGTGTTGCCCACTGTGTAGAGCAGACAGTGGGCTAGGATGGCTTCCTTTTTTAAATCTAGCAATCTGACATATGCATAGACTGAGACAGTCTCCACTTGTTAAGACAGGATCAGCACCACAGGATGAGTGAAATGACATAAAAGTGCACAACTTTGAAAATGAATGTTTTAAACTATAATTATTGGGTAAAATATCAAGTCTTTTCAGGTAAATAGGTTCAAGTCCGAGTCAAGTCCTAAGTCACTAGTGTGGAAGTCAAAGCCAAGTCAAACCTTGAAAAGAAATTTCAATTCAAGTTTCAAGTCACAAAATGAATGACTCAACTCCAAAGCTCTGCAGGGAGGCCTCAAAGTATAAATAGGGTTATACGAAGCTGAAGTTGGCTTCCGCCTTGAGGTGAGACGCTGGAAATGGCTCAAGGGGAATACCTAACTTGAGCACCTTTAATCTTCTCTAATTTACAACTAAACTACTTAGAATCTTCAAAGCTGAAGTAGAATATTCTACACTTATATTAGACTTTTAAAAGTTTAGGAGTCGTGAAACGTTTGTCAGAGTTCAATAAAGGACAATTTCAGCACGTTTTGCTGTATCTGGTCTACTATTACACAACGCAAGAAAGTTGATTGTGTTGTGTCGTTGACTTCATAGCAATCCCTACTACTGAGCAAGCATGTAATGACAGGAGAGAGGAAAAACTCCACTTTAACAGGAAGAAACCTCCAGCAGAACCAGAACCAGCCTCAGTACGAGCAGCCATCCGCTACGACTGTCTGAAGGTTTGAGACAACAGAGTAGAGACATAGGGAGAACAAAACAACTGACAGTAAAAACTCACTCCGTAGCTTTTACATAATAAAAACGTCTTTTCTAAAGGTTTTGGTGACACAAACCATTTTTTATGTTTGTTTTCGGAGCTGTCACTACATGGGAGGGTCGCACTGCTGATTAACGCTCTATAGAACTTGCTTTGGCTGGTGAGCTTGCAAAAACATCATTACACTTGTTGAGATGCACTCCATATAGATTTGTTTTCACGACAGTGACATTACGCTGCAAGCCTTGAGAGGCCGACAGAGGGCAAATATCTGCAATGCTACGGAGTGTGTCTTTAAAGTACTTGCTATTTTTAAGAAAATAAAAAGTTGATAACAGAACATGGAGAATGCTTAGTTACTGGGAACGTCATCCCAGTTGATTACAGATTACAGATCACTTTAATCCCAAAGGGAGATTCAAGCAATGAGGACTCTTAATAAAAAAGTGTGTGTAAGAAAAAAAGTGAGAGAAAGTGATCAAGTGAAACATCAAAATTAAGAGTACATTTAGAATAACATAAATATAACAATATTAATATGATATTAAACACTATCAATATAAATATGAATATCACAATAAACAAGACATCACTAGAGTTATGTCTCAGGTTGTACTCAGGTTACTCAGGTTATACAGAATGTGGTAGAGCGGGTGGGAAGGACTATTCAGGATGGTTTTTAGCTTGGACAGCATCCTCCCCTCAGACACCACCATCAGAAGGTCCAGCTCTTCTCCGATGACAGGACCGGCTTTAAAGATTATTTTATTGAGCCTGTTGCTGTCAGCCACCTTTGGTCTGATGCCCCAGCACACTAGAGCATAAAAACGGGCATCGCCTACCACAGACTCAAAAATTATTCGGCATCGTCCAGCAGATTTTGAAAGAAAACACCTCAGCTGAAAATAGGGACGTACAGGGTAATCTTTCTTGGATATCTTGGTGTGCTGGTGAGAGTTTATCTGCGTAAGAGGGATGGTACGTATGCCTGTGTCTGCATGTCTCATTCTACCTGTCAGGTTGGATCTAGGGATGCCCTCTTGCCTGGAAAATCTCAGGCCCTACATCTAATGGAGAGCCAAGTTCCCCTCCCTCCCTCCCTGCCAATGACTGATGCCCCTGCCTACTGGTGTATTGGTGGCTGGAGGGCAGGGTGCCCCTGGGCCCTGGGTCTCCGGGTTCTTGGCCGGGCCCGCCCTGACATAGCCGGTCGCCAACAGAGCCCATGGTCTCATGTCTCTGGCCCCCCAGGCCCCTGCATTGTCTGCTTCTCCCCACCGGGGTGCGTCCAGTCCTGTCTTAGTCCGCCGGCGGCTCCTATGAGGCAATGATGAGGAATTTTCAAGGTTTCATACTGTTCAGAAATTCTCAAAGAACACCTGTGCTGATGGATTAATAAGATTTATAAATCATGTTAAAATATTCTGTCAAGTAAAACACCTTTTCACACACAAGTGTTATCTGAACAAAAGTGGACAGAAACTTCTGATCTCTAATTGCTTCAGATATCTAAATCAAACAATCTTGAATGTTCCCAAAAAATGGACAAACAGATCTGAACAATCCAAAACAAAGACAAACGGCTGCAAACTTTGCCCAACCATTTCAAGGAGAAGTACAGAGTGACAAAACACACTTGACTCCCAACCAGCTGAGACAGCCACTGTTAGAGATGTACAAGCAGATAAAACTCCACCAGGACAAAAAGTATTCATACCATCACCCAGACTATAAGCAGAGCAGCAGGGTCAAGAAGAGACATCATTGGCAGAGACAGCATTGGCCCCATTCACCTTGCTCTACAGCAAATGACTCCCCTTTAGGACCTTCTCTGAAAAAATGAGTGGGACACAACACCAAAGCTTGGACTAAATAAACTTCCTGGGACTGATATCCTGCCCATCTCCCAACTGGTTGTAACAGACATTTGATATAGAAAGAAACAGGACAGTGATTCTTCTGCCATCGTCTCCCAGAAGTTGCCCGGCCTCAATGAACAAAATATCATTATCCCAGTGCCAATAAGTAGCAGAAAACAATAAGCTAAATCAAAACATTTGCTGAGGTGGTGCCACGGTTTTTCATGACGCAATAATGTTTAGAAAAGTTATCTAGGTATACAGGATCCTAACAAAGCTTTATTTCTAACATTATATAAACCAGCAAAACCTAACTCTATTTGTTTCAGTGTTTTATTGACCTGTCTTTAACATGTATTGAGTACTAATAGTTGTGAGTGACTAAAATATCTATTTTGACAACCAACAAGATAGACAGCAAAAACATTAAGTGACAATTGTCATGACTTCGGCCTTACCCAGTATGCCAAACAGCCAACACACAATCAAGGACACACTCTAGACTTCATTATTAGCAAAGCTTTAAATATATCTAACATCTCTGTAGTTGATACTGCACTATCTGACCATCTGTGTGTTTTCTTTGAAAGCTCCATCTCTACCAAACATTAGAGTCACAATGAGACCACTGTAAAACAGCAGTTTCTTGGGGACAGTTCAACTGAAACTTTTAAACAAATCTTCTCTGCTACCACAACCCCTCATCCCCCAATTCTACCTGTTGGATCTGCATAAGTATGCAATTATTTGGCTATGAATATTTATAAAGGATTGCTTATGCCAATCAATAAAATTACTAATTTATGGAAAATTATTATATACAGGGTACCACCTGATAGTCAGGAACTATATTAATAGCCAGAAGTTTCAGTCTCAGTTATAGTTTACCATCTACCTGTTTATGGCTGATATAAAAAACACAAAGTGAAGGGTGAGCATTAGACATTTATTGAACAGCAATCACTACACGTGTGTGGAATAAATGACAAGCGCCGACTTTCCAAAATATAAGAATTTATTTACAAAAGAAGAACAACAAGGCAAACATTTGAGTCAACCAAGCTAGTAACATACACTACTAATTAGAAGAAATGGATAACTATTTAGCAAAATAAAGAATACAAGGAATGGATAAATACAGTATATTCTTGGGCTGAGGTTATAATAATAATAATAATAATAATAATAATAATAAGATATAATATAATAAGATTTATTGTACAATGGTAGGTTTTTAAAAGACAGACACAATAAATAGACAGACAGATCAAACAGATTACACAGTCCTCATTAAAAGAAGCAACAATAAATAACACCTACACAAAACACCGGTATTTATCGTCAATAAATCTTGAATTATCTGCACCATGAGCATTTATTTAGCCAAATTTGTTTGATGGAGAAGTGTAGTTTTTAGTTCACATTGCTTGTTTTTATTTTATTAATGCTGCAATTTTTTTTGAATGTTTCAGATTTCTTTTGTGTGTCGTCTTTCCTCTCGTATCATCAACTCAGACTCAGTCTTTTTGTTTTAAAAATATATATAAAACATACAGACAACTCTGTCCCTTCCTGTAGATGGCATCAGTGTTTTTGGTAAAGTCTATTTTTTTATCAACAACAAGACCAAGGTTTTCATAGACCTCAACTATGTCCACATTTACCCCACCAAAGGAAATAGGTTTCATTAGTGGTTTTGACCTTCAAGTTCACAAGCAGTTTTTTGGTTTTTGCTACACTGAGATGCAGCTGTTTCTTCTCACACCACGTGACACAGTTTCATACCACAGTTCTGTATTCATTCTTATCACCCTAAGTGATAAATCCAACCACTGCAAAGTCATCAGAAAACTTCTGAAGATGGCAGGTGTCTGAGCAGTAGCCGAAGTCAGTGGTGTAAAGGGTGAAGAGGAAAAGAGAGAGGGCTGTCCCCTGTGGAGCTCTGGTGTTGCTGATCACTGTCTGACAGACAGTTCTGCAGGCTTACATATTGTGGTCTGCCGGTCAGGTAGTCAATTATCCAAGACACAGGATGAGGATCCACCTGCACGGCTGTCATCTTCTCACCCAGTAGAGCCGGTCAAATGGTGTTTAACACACTGGAAAAATGAAAAAAACATGACCCTCACAGAGCTGGCTGGCTTGTCCGGGTGAGCCTTGACAAGGTTCAGCAGGTACAGGATGGGGTCCTCCACTTTAGTTGCAGCCGGTAGGAGAACTGTATTGGATCTATATGCGACTTAACCATGGGCCGGAGTTGGTCCAGAATGAGTCGCTCAAAGGTCTTCATGATATGTGACGTCAGGGCCACCGGCCTGTAGTCCTTCAGATCGCTGGGATGCATAGTCTTTGGCATCGGCATGAGGCATAATGTTTTCCACATCACAGGGACCCTTTAAAGATGGAGGGGCATCCTGAAGATGTGAAGATGAACTCCACAGACCTGGGTGGCACATGTTTTGAGGACTCTGGGGCTGACACAAACAGGTCCAGCAGTTTTATCAATGTCAAGTCTCAGTAGCCGTTACCCAGACCTGGTCAACTGAGAAGGTGACAGAAGAAGGGGGAGGTGATGTGTGGTCAGTATATTATAGAAGGAGCAGGGGGGCGGAGGAGGAGGTGCCGTGATCCCCGGAGAATGCAGGCAACATTGCTGTGTTGCTCTCCATTTCTTCTCCTATTCTGCATCCATGTTGGAATTTTTCCAGGTTGAATTTCTCCATTCTCCGAAGTCACTTGCATTAACAAAATGAAATGTAAATGACAAGAGGGGATATGGTACTGCTTTAAGTGACAACCAGAATGAGTTGTGCTGAGAATTCACAAAGCAGTCTTCTGTGGTTCTCTAATTTCTACATTAAACATTGTATTGTAATAACTCTTCTTGTAAAGTGCCTTGAGATTACATTTTTTGTGAAACGGCGCTATATAAATAAACTGAATTGAATTGAACCAGTTAACACTGAAAAAACATTCACGGCTCAAAAACTAGTGTGTGGCGACAATAATCAACAATGAGCAGAGTGGTTTAACAATTTGCAAATAAATCAATTAAACCAAGTCATACAAGTCTAAACTTGTGTTTTACTAATTTTCTAAGACCCTACACAGATTGTATAAACTAATTTTATCCTACTGTGGCGATGACTTTCCATCCACATTGAAAATCCAAGACCAACAATGGAGAAAGGAAGAAAATGGTCCAAACTGTGATAGAGTCCTTTTAGGAACAGCGGTGTGCACAGCAGATTTTTAGACAAAAGCGTTCAGATGCAGGTGACGATCTGAGTTGGGCCTGTCTTGAGAGAGCTATTTTGGTATAAGCCAAATGCCAGAAGACTTCCTAGATACGCAAACAGGAAGCCGGTTAGTTTGGCAGGAAGTATTACCTTTGGTTCCTTTCTGAACCAGCAAGTTGGAATCAAAAAAAGAGGAATTTCACAATCAGCCTGCCGTCTCCTTTCAGCTCAGTGAATGAGCAGGGATCGACACAAATTTCATGTATGCAGGGTGTCTAATCCCTTCTGTTTCTCATCACCAGCCACAGACCAATGAGAATGTGCTGAGGGCGGCACATGGTATGGTAGGAGCTGTAGTTCGTCCAGCATTATGGAAAATTAATCCCAACAGTATAATGTATGCAGAATTCTGGTGTCAGTGATTTATTGTTAAATAGTTAAAGATAATATGCTGTCTCACCTGCAGTGGAGAAGCATTGCTGACTGTCCACAAATACGGAGATAAATGGAAAAGAAATCATTAACAGGATTCTTGTCTGAGCTTGTCCTGGCTTGTTCTTTTTTTCATGGGAACTTCCTGCCATCAAGAGCTAACAGGCACGGCTTTGTTTGTCACAGGTTTGCCTGCTACTGTTTTTTTGTTGTTTTGTTTTGCATAGTACACATACAGGTCATTCCAACAGTTTTATGTAATTTTAACTGTCATCTGTACTCTGTGTAGTGGGTTGATTTGTTTTAGAGGCCTACTTGTTCTAACCAACAATGCATCCAAATACACTATTTGTACAGCAATCCTTGTTTTTGCTTTAATTTTCTGGGTGAGAGTGGTTTATTTTAATAGCTCTAGTTTACAACACTCTGTAAAAAACCTTGATTTGGTGATTTTTTTATTTCATTTTCTTTATTTCTTCATTTGTACCAACATTCTTAATTTAATTTGTAGTAAAGAATATAGGACAGTTTCTACAAACATTTGATAGCCTAAATGAGAGGCAAAGGCCGTCATTCATCACAGATATTATGTTAAAGCCACCCATCCCCCAACCAAACCTATGGGGTTTTGAGAATGAGGATGCACCTACATGGTTTCCAGCTAAGCCCTCAGAGTTTTTTTTGTTTTTGTTTTTTTTAAGAAAATGCACCAAGTTCTTATAAAACCATAGCTTGCATTCATTGGGGCAACTTTTTGTCATCGTCACTTTTTAATTTCAGAGTTCATTCGCTTCTTTAATAAAGCGGTATTGCTCTTTTGCCAGTCAGTGAGACGGGGGGGGGGGCTCGCATCATGCTGCAATAGCTCCATTTACTATTCAAATTATGTAAGGAAACTTAAATTACAGTGCAGAGAATTACAGATTTGAAGATAAATCTTTATTCAGTTAGATATTCAGCTATATAAATAAACTGAATTGAATTATTCACCTAGATATTCTCTATTCTCAGCTCCCTTTTTAAGAGTTTGACTTTTCTATTTTATTTTTCTTTAATTAGTAAAATATTAGTAGGATAACTAATTATTGGGTTAGTTATCATTTTAGTAAGCAGATTAATAGAGCTTATAAGCATTAATATTGGTTTCAGAAAGTGTAAAATGTTGGTTCTTTGACAGTTTGCCCTTCAGAAACAGATTTGAAAGTGATAATTTAATGATTTATCTGATACATAAAACAGAAGTCAATCCGGCACAGGTAATGTGCCAGCTTTATAGACTCATCAGTTTTTCCATACTGGTGAACTAATATCATTTTCAGATGTTCAGCATTGGTAGTAAACCTTAGATAATTGAGTATCAGATATTAATGGGCTAACATATCAATGATAGTTTTTTAATTTAATAATTTCAAAAAGTCTAACTTTTTTCAAGCTGAAATTGTTAAACGTGAGAAACCTAAATAGAAAAAAAAGCACTCACACGCAGCTTGATTTCTTTAAAGTACAAAGACTGTATTTGAGTTCCATCAAGAACAATGGGAGACTCCCCCTGGAATCAGACGAGTAGAACGTTAAGATTTTACTTTGTAAAACTGGTGCTCAGACAGAGTAGAATAGAGGATGTGACTGTCTCCTTAATATGCATTCAGATCAAGCTGGAGAGGTGCAAAACAACAGGGCAGATACATTCAACATTCTAAAGGTTCTACAGGGAAAATTGCAGACTTGGTACCCATGCTTCTTTTACAACGATCATGTTTTAACAGTCCAGAAAGATACACTAACCGGGTGGTTTTTCGCCTTATTAGTTCCCTCTTCAGTTTGTGTGCAGTAATAGGCTTCATGTTGATCAGAGCTCATTGAAAAAATTATGTAGAAACTCAAACAGAGATATGTTAGAAAAAAAAGAACAGTACATGTGGAATATAGGCCCTGAAACCTCAGAGTTTGTATTTTTACACAGATAAACATATTCACATCTGTACAGAAGAGTAGGCCTGTGTCTGCTTTCATAAGAAGGCACCTCCTTTTCTATCTAACTAGATACCACTGACCTTAATGCACACCTGGCAACTCTGACATACAGTACATACAGTGTTGAGAGCACAGCACATGACTTTAGAGGGACCGACTGGACAAGAGGGCAGTGGAGATGGGGAAACCCAGAATGTAGATTGGGAGGGGAAATGACCCTCATCTGAAAACATCACAGACTGACACTCTTCTAAACAAGCGCTAATGAGTGTGATCTCAACATCAAACAGTCCTGGTAGAAAGAATGGAGCTGCCGTGAGCTTTGTTGCAAATCTTTGGCACGCTCCTGGTGTGCCAAAGACTGATTTTCTTATCAAACCCTTGGCAAACACAAATACGAGCAATATAAATTCATCTATCTACATAAAAAGATTTGTGCTCTTTGACTGAGAGGCAGGAGCTATCGCCAGGATCTCATACACACACCCCACAAAAAGGGGAATCCTTACATGCAGCTCATTCAAATATTTACAAGTTCAGTTGCTCCTTTTGTTAGCTACAGTTGATGAGATAAAAAGCTGCATTTCATTTCATTTTTTTTATTTCGTTTTAGGAAAAAGAAACTTATTGGAACATGTCCACTAATGCAGGTCATTTAATTAATCCCCCCAGCTGACCAATCAGCTACATGATCAAGTCAAAAGCAAAGCTGTCAAAATGTTGCTTTGTTATTATAATAAAAAAGTCAGAGGGGCTAAAGGAGGATGCATTCAAACTGCAGCTCATCTCTCCTCCAATGAACACGTGTGTAGGTGAGGACTTCTCGATCATGCATGTAAAGCAGGTCTGCAGAGGGCGAGTGGAGTGATGAGAGAAGCATCCACACCGACGCTTAACGTTTATCTGTTTTCCACCACTGACCCCCCCGTTCCATAATAAAGTGCTTGAGTTTAAAACACAGAAAGTAAAAACTAAGTGATTAGAAATCTACAGGATCCTTTGCTCTCATGGCTGTCTGGTTCATTTAACAGCAGCGTGGGTTTTTTGTTGAAGCAAAAGTCCATTTAGACAGATTCAGGCTGTCCATTTCCCTTCAACTGCAATACTTGAGGTTTTCATGAAAGACAGAATAGTTGGAGTTCATTCAAAATAAATACACCACAACTGAAACGAGAGGAAATGACCACTGATTACATATTAAAAGATACGTTTCTTCACACAGAGTACGAGTCTTTTTAGAGTCCACAGTACTGTCTCACAGTCCTGTGAATCCTCTTTCCTGCTAAAATCCAATGATATCCAGAGTTTCTATGGTAACCTGATGGGACGTCCCCATCATAACATATTGAAAAGCACCTTTAGAAAGAATGCTTTGATGTCCACATCTGCTTTTACGGTTTTCCTCTTGATTTTTTTTTTTTTTTCATCTTTGGTTGGAAATATGTGCGTTACCCAGAGCTCAGTCTGCAGCTCAGCTGGGACAACAAACCGATGACGAACGCAGATAATAGAAACAAAAAACAACTTCCAAAACAAAGGACGAAAAAATGAAAAGTGCTTGAGCTGCTACAGGGGGGAACAGGAGTCTTTGAGTCCTTCACTGTTCCAGAGTCTTTTAGGACATGGTCCCTCGGTGGCGTTCAGGTGCAGCTACTCATACAGTGTGACCGTACAGTAGCACAGAGACGAGATCCTGCGTTCCACGCTGGCTTTATCTGCAGCAAACACACACAGAGACGGCCGTTAGGACTAGAGTTAAACTGGTTAGCTAAAAATCCTTAAAATACAACAAATGGCAATAAGTGATACATTTCAGATGTAGTTATTTATTCAAAATCTGAGGATTTGAAGTCTTAATAAAAGATATTCTGTAGTCGTATTAAAAAAAGCCTGACATTTGACTGGTTAACCAGCACAGGAAGCGGATTTTAACCATTTCAGTTTGGTCTACCTCTTGTGATTAATCCCAATCTAGAATAATGAATATACAGAAAATAATCAAAATAAGAAGTATTTAATAACCCGATGGCTTAAAAATACATTTAACCATTTATTCTTTGGTTTACTGATTCAATTAATTGACACAATCATTTACTGAAGTGTGGCACTTTTGGAGTTCCATAAAACACATATAGTGTTTTCTTTGCATTTCATGGCTTATGAGGAGAATGGTGCTCAATGTAGTTTTATGTAAAGGCTTCAAAACTTTTGACTTGGCAGTAATTTTGTCAACTTTCGCTTTGATACGAAATCAAAAACACCTTGTTAATAACATGACCTGTGAATCTTCCAGGAAGTGGTTAGAGTGGCAGCAAATACAGTTTGGGTTCATTAGACCCTTTTTTTTTTTTAAAGCGCCATTAAACAAGCTGTTAAACAAATGGTCTTCTAGCATTGCGTAATGAATAAAATGTTGGTGCGTTGTTGCGTCCTCACATTTGAGCACGTTCTCAGTGTCAGCAGGATCCTGCAGGATCTTGGAGAGGCCATCCAGCAGCATGGCAGCCTTACTGTAGCGGTACGCTATGTCCTCCGTTTGTTTAAACATCTCATCCAGAGCTGCAGACTGAACCTGACACACATCGTACAACCATTAGGCATGCTGGCTACATGCTTCAGATGATTCAGATGGTGGGGTCACCTTTCTATGTTTGAAACTCACAATCTCCACTGCGTGGTTGTAGATGAGCTTTTCAGCAGTGACGCTGTTGATCTCGTCCACAAAGCGCTGCTTATCTGAGAAGAAGTGGTTGAGTTTGTCCGTCAGGTGGCGACAGAAGGCGATGCAGCTTTTGTAGCGCTCGTTCAAACTCTTGACCACTGACAGAATGAGGAAACACACTTTAGATTGAGTTTGATCTGATGCTGTGAGGTAAAACATGTGACGAGTTCTAGCTGCTAATGATGTCTGCATTCATTATTCCAGTCAACGTTAAACTTATTTGACAAAGTTAGATTAGAGAGATGAAGAGGGACATGTCCTACCTTGTTTGACAGCATTGGAGGGATTCAGCTTGGCAGATTTGATCTGAGCCTTTGCCAGATGGAGAGAGGAAGCAAGGAGCTGAGCTGCCTTCATATAGAGCACCAACTGCTCCACCTGCCTGTAGAGGGCAGCACAGTTACATTATGAAACAATAACACTGATGCACCACCTTAGATTAAATCAATAGTTGCTGCATAGAAAGATTTCATTTCTTGTCCCTGCTTCTTACCCCCACTCTTTACTGAGCTGGCTGATCTGGTCCACAACCACACTGTCCTGGGGGGGGTAAAGGGAGGCAGCAGACACGCCAAGCTCCGCCCCCCCAGCACGCACTGCTGCCATCTCCAGAATGCAGTCGGTGAAGGAAAGCATCATTCGAAGGTGCATCAGGGTGTCTGTATGCTCACGCTGAGCGCAGGAAAGCAAACACAAAGTTTAACCCAAGAAGCAGAAGAGAAAACTACGACATGCCAGATTAATGTTTGGCCCTTTGGTTCAACGCTGTGGCTTAAAATCATTTAGATATTACTGACCATATAATGTAAATATAAGTAACAGCATGATATTCATGTGCATTTTTTTTTCAAACTTCGTCGTAAACACCACAATATCTTTCAAATAAAATAAAAATACTCTTAAGTAAAAGACGTTTCCAACATAAATGATAAACTTAATGGTTTCATTTCTCCATTCTGCTCTTTAATCAACTTCACTGTTGTCACTATCTTCCCATTCAGGATCGGAGTCCAGGCCCATCTCAAAATATTTCAGCAGCAACAATATAACATTTGTAGGTGTACATTAAAATACCACCGTTAAATTTAAAAAAATCTGATTTTTTTGGTTTTCTTTTTAAACCATGAATGTCCCTTTTAGGATGAATATAGTAATTAGAATCTTAATACTACTGTGAAGCACTTAAACTGACCACTTTTCTCCTTTAAGAAGCCTTCCATAGTCTGCTGATTGGATTTTTTTTTTGGTGTCATTTTCTCACACCTCTTGGCTTATGCGAGCTGAAGGATATTAGTTCAGTGCGACCGGCCGAAAGTATATTAAAGGACCGGGCGGAGCAGCGGAGTTTGAAAGCTACCCCAGTTCACATAGCTGAAGTATGAAAGGGAAAATACGATGGCCGTGCTAACGTCGTGCATAGCATTGCGCGGAATCATATCCCAGTGATAAATAAGTAACCGGCTGGACTTCATTGAGTAGTCGGCTATATAGCCAGCGCTTGTGGAAAACCCTGCAAACAGGGTACCTCAACAGTTCTGAAATAAATTACTTTTTTTCCCCCAAAACTACATCAACACTAAGTCAGAGACCCCATCATCTCACCTCCATCAGCGTCTCCTCAGGCAGCTCTGGGGCCTCAAAAGTGATGAACCCCTCCATGCTGGGAGGAGAGGTCCCATAGGGAATGTAGCGCAGGCTGCTGGGTCCTCCATCTGCTACTGGAACACCCTGCCCAACCCCTAAACTTCCTGGAGGAGAGGAACCTATGACCATGCCAGGGGGAGAGCCCACACACACCCGACCACTGGTGGAACACAAGGAGCCGGCCGAGCTGTTGGAGCCCACTGAGAACACAGGTGGTCCCATTACAACCAGGATTATTAACAAAGGTCGGATACTGAGACCTACTGTATGTGATGCTGGAGGAGGTTCTCACCAGAAGTGGTGCGAGGTCTGGCGCCTAGGTGGCTGCAGGTGGGAGGCGTGCTGCTGCTGGGAGGCGAACCTACAGTGAACATGACGGTCCGGGGACTGGCCGATCCTCCTGGAGCCATGCTGGGGGCTGCAGAGAAACAAACCATCTATGTCACACACGTTTATAGGGATCGTTAAGGATTTATCGTTACAACTAATCTTAACGGTTCTCCTTATCGATCCGGTACTTTATCAGTATCCTTATCGGTACTTTCTTTCGGATAGACTAAACAAAAGGGGAAAATAACAAATAATGAACTACAGTTATTTTATTTTTAAGAATTGGAAAAGCAAAGCACAGAAAATAACAAAAGAAAAAAAAGGTACAAAATGAGTAACTTAATAAAAACACTATATTAGCCAGTATTGCCAACACTGGTATCAGGCCGATATCGTTCTAATGTACTCATATCGGTTAAAGTTAACAGATACCATGAACTGATACTTAAAATTTGGAAAAACTGCAATATTTCACAGAAAATATTCACTGCTAAAAGGCTTTCCCACAGCATCATACCGCCTCCACCTTGACTCACTGTGGATAAGAGGTATGTAGTGTTAAATAATTTTCCACTCTACGCTAAAGCCTGGTTTACAAGGAAGGATTATAAAATTGTGGAAGAGTTTGGGGCCGCACACGCCGTGAGAAAAACAAAAAACAAAACAAAAAAATCACAGATTTTCCTGTTGTGCTCCTACCATGTACGGTGTCTGTGGAGAGACACCACACACAAACCGATTTTAGTCACATCGTTCTCTCTGAGCTACTGCTCAGCACTGCGGACACGGGCTTCGCCCACAAAAAAATCGGCGCTGCGCACACACCAAAAAAATCCTAACTGAACTACAAATGAAATAATTCATTCCTAGCCATTTTCCAGTGAGAGTCAATAAGCATATTCTTCATTATACACTTCCAGGGGTCCTGTTGCTCCGCTCCAATTTGAAAAACACACTTCACTGATTCCAAAATGCTGATGTTATAAATGGGCAACCATAAAGCTGTCTAATAAAAACGTGTTAACAATGTAGTGTAAAAACACAATGGTATACAAAGTGCTGCTGCTATAAGATAATGAAGGTAGAGTGTAGTGTAAGCAGTTCTAACACTGCAGTAATACTGTGAAGTATTATTCATCCATCCATCCAAATATGCTTAATATTGAAACTCTCTCTGCATTCAGTGTAAATGTGTAGAATGGTGGTGTTTGACAAAAAACATTTTTTAATTCAGCTGGGCAACTCGCTTGTTTTCAGTCTCTGTCGTAGGAAGTGAGTTTTGTCCGTGCTAGAGTTTGCTGAAAGGAAGAAGCGCTGCAGCTGCAGTCAGCTTTTCAGCTTAAGCTGCCAGCTGGCTCTCATGTTGTTTGGGATGCCTTTTTTTTCCAATTAATAAACAAGTTTGAGGTGTTGCGATCCCTTGCCTTGATGCTCTCCTTCAATTGCAAAGAGCAGGGAGAGAGCAGAGGCTTCCCTTCGCATACAGAGGCTGACATACAGCTTCAGAAATGTGAATCGTGATAAAACAATCTCTAAATTGACAGATCGTCAGTGGTGTAGATCGTAACACGGTCTTAAATAGTCATATCGCACACCCCATTTAACACCATCTAAGGTCAGTCCCTGGATTTATACTGAGTGTATAAATTACACCCAGAGTGACTCTATTAGCTAATTAGATGGTCATCTACTGAACTAGGTAGCTAGATTTATTTTGGGGTTTCAAGGTAAAGGGGGACTAACTCCAAATAGTGTGAAATCTGTCAGTCGCAAAAAATTGCTGTGTACCTGTGTCCATTGGTCGCTCGGTGTTCAGGCTGTCGGTGCTGCCCTGGTAAGCTTGTCCACCCAGAGTGATCCTGATTGGTTGTTCAGACAGACGACCTGTACTGACAGACCTATGAGGAAACCACATAGCAACATCCCATATTAGGATGACATCAGTCCAGATGAACTGTGTACAGATGTGGGATGGACTGAAAGGCGGTGTGTGAACAAACACTCTCAGGCGCTTCTGTACGCCATCAGAGTGGATTAAACTTAGTGGCGGTCTACCTGCCAAAGGTTCTGCTGGCCTCTGGGGCAGCGGCGCGTCCTGTCAGATAGGGGCTGCAGTGGTGGCTGCAGACGTCCCGGCAGTCTGCCAGCGCCTTGCTGGGAAGCGGACCGTCGGCCAGAGCCATCAGGTTACAGGACGCCTGTGTTTTTGGAATCTTGAACGGTGCAGAAATCGTCTGAACACAAACACAGGTGAAGAAGAAAAAGTAATATGAGCTGAATCAGCATGAACTAGAGGGTGCCAATTTTTTGGGATTCCCACGGTTCACAAGATTCCTGCAGGATTCCACGGGACGGGAGTCAATTTCACTGTTGGTAACGTGATCGGGACGGGACAGGAAATAATCCACGGGATCGGACGGGATACCGGAAATTTGTTTTTTTTTTTTCAGATATCAGGGAATTAGGTTTAAAAAAATGACGCTGCGATGCGGTGCCAATGTGTGTGGTTATTAACTCCGCTGCAAAATGCAATTCCATTGGGTCTACTACACGGCACGCACCCAAACTGAAACTGCTACGTTGTTGCTACGCCACCTGGATAAACTGGTAAGCATATGATATCCGACTGAAAATGCGTGTATCTTAATAGTTCGGTAGTCAGACGAATCGAGTCCAATCATGACGTGGTAAGCTGGCCAAACAACGAGAATGCAGGATATGGATAAAGACGGCGGATAAAGCTAAACAGATGATCTTTGATACTGTGCTACCCTATGGTTTAAAGGGGGGCGGGGAGCGAGCGCCATAGGATGTAAATTACTAATCTACAGGATTCGGGTCGGTACGGGAGTCTTTCTCTCTGAAGTTTTTTTTGGGGGGGGGGGGCTGTCACGTGATCAGGACGGGACGGGAGCGATAACTGATTCCCGTGTCACCCTCTAGCATGAACGACCTCCACACCATACATGCTGATAACGGCTCTCACCTTGGTGGGGGAACCAATGATTGTTGGCAGTGGGGACCTCTGAAGCCAGTCAGACGTTCGCGGCGAAGTTCCCAACAACTTGGTGGGGGAAGAGCCAAGATTAGCTGGCCGGCCGAGCTGGGGGGAGTGGCTACAGGAGGATGAAGAGGAGCAGGAGGAAGGCTGCACAGGGTCAGACAGCTGCTTATGAAGCTTCTGTCTGGTCTGGTAGAAGTCGGTCAGCGTCGGAGCGCTTTGGAGCCGAGCCCCAAGGAGCTGAGAGGACGGAACCGGGGAGCCTACAGGACGTAGAGAGACTAAATCAGAATGAATCCAACCAAGTGTCTGTGGCTGCGGCAGGAATCCATGTTAAGTTGGATTTAAGGCAACCTCACAAATATGGTTCATTTAACTTGTTTCAAATCTTTGTGTCGTTCGGTTAACTTTCACAAAGAGAAAACTTCAAGAGAACAAAAACCCATCACTAGGAACAATGTGAGAACGTTCGGTCCGTTTGTTAATCAGATGTGTCCAGGAGGCCAAGTCGCTGTATTCACATCTACACTAAGCCAGGTTTGTTTTACCAAAGATGTGAAAAATACCCGTAAGATCTTTGTGGGTTGATGTCAGCCCAACACTAGAGACAGACTGACATGACTCAGATGTTTGTTAGCTGTGAGCCGTCTTTACTTCTGAAACTGCTTTAACGTCAAAACAAAAAGACAGCAAAAAGTAATCCTGGTGGATTCATCTTAGTCTTAGTCACTCCGTTTCTAGCCAATCAGAAACAAGAACAGATAACAGGAAGGTTAGCCCTGATGAGTACCAGCTTTGTCTGAAGCAAAACAAGTCATCATGACAACTAAGTCTTTACTAATCAATACTGCTGCCTCAAACTGAACTATTTGGAAGGTTTAATATCTAATGTTTGCTGTTATAAAAACCCACATCTTCATAATCAAGCCAATGTCTCAGTGTGCAGGATGTTGAGGGATTTAGACACAAACTGACCTCCTGAAGAGCTGCGGCTGCGAACCTCCTGGTTCTGCAGGTGGCAGCAGCAGTGGCCCAGCTGCTCAGGGATGGTACCCACTGCAAACACAAACCGTAGCAGAATATCTCAGCTTCATGCGTGTCAGGCTTTAGGCCGCCATGTTCCATCTGACATGACTGGATTGGTGTCTTACCTAGCGGTGAAGGAGAGTAGGGCCGAGAGCTGCCGGTAGAGAGGCGCCGGCACGCCATCTGAGGGGCGTCTGCTGAGCTGGGAGAGCCTGAGCCCACCTTGGGGAAGCCCATAGGACTTGTGTTGGAGCGCCTTACTGTTCCTGACCTGAAAACCCAAAAGAAATAAGAACAAACCAACTTTCAGAGAATGTTAAAAAGTTAAAGAAGCTTTTCCATTAGCAGCATTCATTAAAGTGTTACTCTGAGCTCTATAATAAATCTAACTCTCCACAGCGTCTTTAACAAACTAAATCAGCACCATTCTATGTAACAACCAAATCTAGGAACCCTGAGGATGTGTGGAAAAAGTGGCTGAACTGGAAGCAATTTTTATCACAACAAATGCCTCTAAGTACCAAAATATATTCAAATTCAGATGGACCTGGTTATTTCACACACCAGTTCTACACACACGTTGGTTAGTAAAACTGGATTTAGAACCAAAGCTTTGGACACAACGTTCATCTTCCAAACTCCAGTATGTGAAAAAACCAAAATTCAGAACTTTGTGTTTACTCATTACTCCACACATTTACAGCAATACCGCTGCAATAAAAGTGGACCTTCAAACAATAATTCATGTTTTACACCAATAATCTGCCGTTAAAGCAAGCACAGCTAGCTAGGATGGATCAGAGGGACGTGGCTTGTTCTCCCGTATCAGAACCTCACATTGACTTATGTTGGTCAACAGAACCTGCTGCAGGCACAGACATTCAAGAGATTCCAATCTTCAGACTGACAAACAGAAAACATTATATTAACAGCCTAATTATTAAATCTGCTACCAAAACATTCAGTCAGTCTCAGCTTTCAGAAGACAGACGGTGAAAATAATCTCATTATTACCCTATAGAGATAATTCAGGTGCCAGGTTCTTTATAACTTCTTCACCTCCATCACCAGAACATGCCCCCCCCCCCCCCCCCCAAGCATGAAACAATCTCGCAGTTGATGTAATTACAGAGCAACGTCTGATCTGATGCAATAATTGTCAGTGATTTCATTTAG
The DNA here is from genome assembly GCA_028564705.1 of Apricaphanius iberus. Lineage (NCBI taxonomy): Eukaryota > Metazoa > Chordata > Actinopteri > Cyprinodontiformes > Aphaniidae > Apricaphanius > Apricaphanius iberus. Next base: position 1,250,277 of record JAPXFQ010002465.1, on the reverse strand, counting down.
ACAGTTTAACCTACGATAAATTAATATCACGTAGTTTTCCAGAGCAGACAGAGAGGATACCTGGGTGAGCTGTAGAGAGTGGTAGTCGGGCTGCTGGAGAGGTTCTGCTTGATCCGCTGGTAATTGCGCACCTGGGTGGGAACAGGAATGGGGGTGGTTTCTGCCCGAGGGGACACCATAGTAGTCTGTCCTTGGGTGGGCTGCTGCGGTTGCCTGGGGGAGAAAAACGGGGGGTAAAGTGAGGCGAGACATCCAGCTTTAGGCTGATGATTCCATCTTTGAAGAATCTCCTCAGGGACATCTAATCCCATAATAGCAGAAGTGTGCTAGTGTCCCACTGCTAGTGTATGAGCAAACCAAGCCAGACCTGTTCGATAGCTTCCAGGTTTTTGTTTGAGCAGACGGGTAGAAGGTTGTAGAACTTCAATACTGGGAGAAAAAACAGGGGCTGGACTTCCCTCTAAACAAAGCTAAACAACCAATGAGCTTGAAGCATACTCTGCTGAAGGCGGGGCTGGGGGCAGTCCGTGGCACATGTTGGACCAGGACTCAGTGTTATCAAACACGGGAGGGGAAGTGCATCTGCATTGCTGTGTTATTCCAAAGGACGCACAATGTTCTGGACTTACAGTCATGACCGAGTGACCCGACAGGAAGACTCTAGACTACAGCGGATTGGTGGATGTAACAGGAAGCAGTGTTGTGTAAACACTGGGAGGTTCTTAAAGAGAGACGTGTGAGAGGAGGGCTAGTCCAGACAAAGCAGCACAGAGGGATCAGCCTCACTCTGACATGCCTACATATGAGATCTAAACATCACCACAGGCTGCCTTTCTCCACACTCCAACAGCAATCAGATGATTATGAAACCCATGCAAACGCGTCCTCCAGTTTCATCGATCGCAACTGAGGCGCACTATAGATGGTGGAGGGTTGGAAATGTGGCCATCTGCCTTTTAACCAAGAAGGCCAGCAGAGGGGGATGTGGCCTAACACAGCTACAAAACCCGGTTCTGTTACCCATCATGCATCCTGTTCATTGACTCTCTGGGACAACAAAAAGCCACCCCCCACCCCCCTCAGCCATTGCTTTCTTTTCTCTCTATTCCTTTGCCTCCATGTTTCTTAACCCAACTGATTCAGAACAAAGCGTATACAAAAGATAAACACCTCTACAAATTAGGCGAGCACAGCGTTATTGCGGTCAACAAAGTATTCTTCTGTAATTCAGAACAGTTTCTTCCAGTGTCAATGGTTAACTTACTTATGTAACAGCTATTGACGTAAAGGAAGCAGGCGGCAGAGAGAAGAATCTAACAAACAAATGGCTGCGGTAAGAAAGGGACAGACATAGAAACAGGTCAGGGCTCAAACTTCCATAGCTCAGAGAGATGTCAATCCATCCAGCGAGAAGCATCTTGTTTTACAAGGATGCTTTACAGCTTGTTTTAGTTGGACTTTGAATTCACATCAGCTTCAACACAGGATGATTAAAATAACATTTTTCAAAATATTTTGTCAGTCAAAATTTGCTTTTAAGGAAACACCAGTGGGCAAAAAAAGGACTAAAATTGTAAGTCAGATTTGTCTTGAACATTTTTTTTTTTTTTTTCATTTTTAAACTTTATCGCTCAGCCTGAGTTAGAAGGTTATGCATCTTTACCAGTGGCCTGCAAACTGTGGCTGTTTGGAGCTTCCACACTGGTTCTTAATACTTTTAACAACATTGATTAGGAACCAATCAGTGGTTTTGTAATCTAGATGGAAGAAAATGCAGATTTGAGCAATTTTTCAGTTTATTGATAGAATAATTGCATCTAATCCCCATGATAGAATGACACGAAAAGTACCTGTAATATTTTTTTAGATTACAGGTGTATTTTACTAGATTAGCATACTAAATTAGAATATGATACTTAAAATGTGGAAACTGTGCAAAAATGTTAATTTTAACTTAAACTTTTGTTTTAATATTTTAACGTTTTAATATTTTTGTTATTATATTTAATTCACCATCATTTGTTGCAGCAAGCAGATAAGAAAATGAAACCTGCATTCCAATTCATTTGTGTGGTAGAAGTATCGGCAATGGTACTCTTTCAGTTCAATTCAATCCAAAAATATTTTATTGATCCCAGAGGGAAATTAAGTGTATTTGAAGCTCATAAATAATTCATTTTTCAATGAGTTGTTGTAGATCATGATGTCTGTGGGGAGAAAGGATTTCCTGTAGCGGTCTGTGTTGCAGCGAAACTGAAGAAGCCTCCGACTGAATATACTCTGTTGCTGTAGGATAGTCTCATGAAGAGGACGCTCAGGGTTGTCCATAATCTTTTTAATTTTATGAAGAATCCTTCTATGCATCATTATCTCCAGTTGTTCCACAGTCGTCCCCAGAACAGAACCAGCCTTTTTTATCAGGTTGTTGAGCCGTTTAAGTCCCTGGCTCTGATGCTGCTGCCCCAACAGATGATGGATGAAGAGATAACGTTCTCCACAACAGACTTGTAGAAGACTTGGAGCATCTTGCTGCAAACCTTGAAGGACCTCAGCTTCCTCAAAAAGTCCAGTCTGCTCTGTCCCTTCTTGTAGACGGCTTGACTGTTCATTCTCCAGTCCAGTCTGTTGTCCAGGTGAACTCCGAGGTATCTGTACTCCTCAACCAACTCCACTTCTTCTCCCATGATGGAAACAATATTTGACTTATCCCCGTTTCTTCTGAAATCTACAATCATCTCCTTTGTTTTGTTCACATTCAAGATAAGATGATTTTTTCCACACCATGCCACAAAGCGCTCCACCAGCTCTCTGTATTCAGCTTCTTCTCCATCTCTGATGCACCCAACAATTGCAGATTCATCCGAGTATTTCTGCAGATGACAGGTCTCCGTCTTATACTGAAAGTCTGAGGTGTACAGAGTGAAAAGGAATGGTGAGAGTACAGTCCCTTGTGGTGCTCCTGTGCTGCTGACCAGCTGGTTTATCAGCAAGTACTCTGATCCAAGTATCCGTATCGTATGGGTTTGAAAAAAGTGGTATCGTTGCATGTCTAATATATATATATACACTACCGTTCAAAAGTTTGGGGTCACATTGAAATGTCCTTATTTTTGAAGGAAAAGCACTGTACTTTTCAATGAAGATAACTTTAAACTAGTCTTAACTTTAAAGAAACACACGCTATACATTGCTAATGTGGTAAATGACTATTCTAGCTGCAAATGTCTGGTTTTTGGTGCAATATCTACATAGGTGTATAGAGGCCCATTTCCAGCAACTATCACTCCAGTGTTCTAATGGTACAATGTGTTTGCTCATTGGCTCAGAAGGCTAATTGATGATTAGAAAACCCTTGTGCAATCATGTTCACACATCTGAAAACAGTTTAGCTCGGTACAGAAGCTACAAAACTGACCTTCCTTTGAGCAGATTGAGTTTCTGGAGCATCACATTTGTGGGGTCAATTAAACGCTCAAAATGGCCAGAAAAAGAGAACTTTCATCTGAAACTCGACAGTCTATTCTTGTTCTTAGAAATGAAGGCTATTCCATGCGAGAAATTGCTAAGAAATTGAAGATTTCCTACAACGGTGTGTACTACTCCCTTCAGAGGACAGCACAAACAGGCTCTAACCAGAGTAGAAAAGAAGTGGGAGGCCGCGTTGCACAACTGAGCAAGAAGATAAGTACATTAGAGTCTCTAGTTTGAGAAACAGACGCCTCACAGGTCCCCAACTGGCATCTTCATTAAATAGTACCCGCAAAACACCAGTGTCAACATCTACAGTGAAGAGGCGGCTGCGGGATTCTGGGCTTCAGGGCAGAGTGGCAAAGAAAAAGCCATATCTGAGACTGGCCAATAAAAGAAAAAGATTAAGATGGGCAAAAGAACACAGACATTGGACAGAGGAAGACTGGAAAAAAGTGCTGTGGACGGATGAATCCAAGTTTGAGGTGTTTGGATTCACAAAGAAGAACGTTTGTGAGACGCAGAACAACTGAAAAGATGCTGGAAGAATGCCTGACGCCATCTGTTAAGCATGGTGGAGGTAATGTGATGGTCTGGGGTTGCTTTGGTGCTGGTAAGGTGGGAGATTTGTACAGGGTAAAAGGGATTCTGAATAAGGAAGGCTATCACTCCATTTTGCAACGCCATGCCATACCCAGTGGACAGCGCTTGATTGGAGCCAATTTCATCCTACAACAGGACAATGACCCAAAACACACCTCGAAATTGTGCAAGAACTATTTAGAGAAGAAGCAGGCAGCTGGTATTCTATCGGTAATGGAGTGGCCAGCGCAGTCACCAGATTTGAACCCCGTTGAGCTGTTGTGGGAGCAGCTTGACCGTATGGTACGCAAGAAGTGCCCATCCAACCAATCCAAATTGTGGGAGCTGCTTCTAGAAGCGTGGGGTGCAATTTCTCCAGATTACCTCAACAAATTAACAGCTAGAATGCCAAAGGTCTGCAATGCTGTAATTGCTGCAAATGGAGGATTCTTTGATGAAAGCAAAGTTTGATGTAAAAACAATCTTATTTCAAATAAAAATCATTATTTCTAACCTTGTCAATGTCTTGACTCTATTTTTTATTCATTTCACAACGTATGGTGGTGAATAAGTGTGACTTTTCATGGAAAACACAAAATTGTTTGGGTGACCCCAAACTTTTGAACGGTAGTGTATATATATATATATATATATATATATATATATATACAGTGCTCTGCATAAATGAGTACACCCAATTACGTTTGTCAGAAAACCTTTAGCTTCCTTTCAGAATCATCATTGTGTATGATATACTATAATACAAAATACTCCAACAAATGTGGGCCATTGATTGCAAACAAGATTTGTTCATTTAGACACAAAAAAGTGATTTCCGTAACAAATTAATTTAAGCCCATGTTGCAAAAATGAGTACACCCCAATTATAGTCCTAGGAGAAAAGCCACACTTAAGACTAAAACTTATAATTAACAGGCATTCAACCAAAGGTGAGTATAATGCTTCATTTATGAGGTGTCCAGCAGACAGGTGACTATAAAAGGGCATTACAAAACTGAAGATTTTGTGATCTAAATTAGATTATTAACCTTAATTTCATGTTATCGAGTTAAATAAGTGTAATAATAAAATAAAATAAAACTCGGCCTTGTGGAAAGTTAGGAAAATTGTTCTTTTGTTCATTGAGCTACTGATTAAATTCATACTTTTTAAAGGGGGTGTACTCATTTATGCAGAGGACTGTATATAAACAAGCAGAGTCCACAGCTGCTCTGTAAATGCCTCAGAGGTTTGTTACAGAACAATAGTAAACTTTGCAGAGAGGTTTTAAACAGGGTTTCATTATAAAATATGATCACATAGCAAAACTCAGAGGAAGCAAAGATGTCAATGCTAAATGTGGAGGAGCTCCACCAATCAGCTGCTTAGCTGCTAGCTTTGAATACCACAAAACTGGCCTCTACATTAAGAGTGGTACCAGATACAGCTTCAAGAAATCCTGCTTTAAGAAATCCTGCTTAAAGTCTGCCACAAGTCATGAGAAGAAGAAAGCTGTTGGAATTGAAACTCCAGAGCTAAATCCACCTGAGAATCTGTGGGCAAATCTGATCATTGATGTTCACAAAGAAAGAATATCACTAGATGTATAATTGTATGTTGAAATAACCTCCAGACATCTGAGGCACAACAACAGTCCCTGTTTGCTGCTGCAGGTGAAGCTCTGCTGGTTGTTTGAGGCTATTCTTATCCATGCAGTCCTCTGATGGTTGGTGCTGTTTTTAGCGCAGCACCACCTTGTTTTTTTGGCTCTGTGTCTGATTTGTAGCTGACTCATCATGCAGAAATTAACATGCATCTTCACCAGCAGCATGTATGCAATAACGCACCATGTTGGGAGGAGGACCTTTTTCAATGACGTGATAGAAAAACAAAGAAAGACTGTCTGACCCACAAATATCTAACAAGGAAAAACAAGACATGGGTGTGAAGTGAAGGCTGGACGGAAAATGAAATCTAGTGGTATTATGCCACATGTCCATTACGCTAATGAAACCAAGAAATGCTTCGACAGGTCTGACAAAACATCTCGGTTTTTTTTCTGTGACAGTTTAATAAAATATAAATATTTCCTCATTTTCAAAGATCAGGAAATAATACCAGGAGGATTTGGATGTAAAATTCAATCTTTGATGTTACCTTAACATTTTAGACCAATTCCAGCCACAGTCAGATAAAAGAAAAAACACCCCACCTATTAAAACCAGCACTTATAGAGGCCTCTGTTTGAAAGTCTGCATAACACATGCAGTCGTGTTTTACTGTGAATGTGACTTTCTGTTGCCATCTACATGCCCATTTAGCCACATGCTGGTGACCCCGATGCCAACAACAGAAGTAGTCACCTAGGCTTGAAAAAAAGACTAAATTCTTAGGCTGTTAACCAGAGATTTAAGAAAATATTGATATACCAATACATTGCAATATATTATGTATTGTATTGATACTCAATAGCAAAGTATCGTTTTGTTTTTTTTAAGAATTTGAACTGAAGCATTGATGATGACAGTAGTATGACCAGTAGTTTGTGGCCATTTTCACCTCCTTTGCTCCAGAGGATTAAAATAGATCCAGCAATAAAACATGTTGCGTTATGGATGAAACCGCTTGGAGTGTTTAGGATGCTGCAGATTTTCTACAGTTAAATTCAGTTTTAAAAATCCCAATACATTGTCTTGCTTATAGTACTGCAATGTATTGTATCCCCCACTTTGTATCATGATACTTATCGGATCGCCAGATTCTCGAAAATACACATCTCTACTTTTAACTGTGAAGGTTTTTCTTGTTTTAAACTAAAATATAATTAAGAACTAAAGTCACATGGAATGCATTATAACAGTGATGTACTCACCCTCCACACATAAGGAAGTCATTGGACGGCCGGTGACCTGCTCCTACTGGGTGGTCATCTGTGGAGGAAGAAGAAAACCACACCAGCACAATGATTAGGAGTCCAGCAGCCTTACTGAGTATGAATGAGAGTAACAGTAGATAATAAACCAAAGACAGAATGCTCCCTCTCTACCCTGTTAGCTTACAGCCTGGTAGGACCAGTGTGTACGTGTGTGTGTGTGTGTGTGTTAGAGCAGCTGTTATGCATTGCTTCGTTTTACTTCTGGCTGCATGATACCAGAAAAATGGTGCCAATAATTGAAAACACTGCGATGATGGCATCACGTCTATTTTCTGCTTTCCTCTCTTGCTCATCAGCTCTTCCATCACTCTGACGTTCAACATGTTGGACATAGTCATGAGTTTCCTGGGAGCACCTGTTGCCTTGACACTCTGTCCAACTGGGTAAATATTACATTAAATGTGAAAAGTAAGTATATAACACTTGGAATATACAAGTTAACAATTAGCGCACTCCAAACAGGGGTTTGCAATATGAATATTGCACACACTGATACTGAGATGGCAATAAATTTGTAATATATTCAGCAACCCAAATTTTATTAGTGTAAAAAGGCAGCATGATTGTGCGTCTTTAAAAGGTATAATTATGCTCAGTACAGTCTAAAGACAGTCATTTAGAATGCATTCAGTTTCTAGAATAAATAGAGGAGAATGACCTCAGGTGGTTCTGTGTTTGACTAAGATCAGCTGACTACCTGCAGAAACAACCCACTTCTGTGGGCCAAAGAGGGAGCAAAGCAGTCCTGCACATAGCTGGGCTTACATGCAGGGTCAGCACCAATAAGCTTTATAAACCTGAATTCAGATTCAATAAGATATTTGCAACAAATCTGTTGGGAGACAGCAAGTCTGAAGATCAGAGATGCACCAAGGAATCATCCGGTAAGAGGAATGTGCTGATTTTCACCCGGACTGATACAAAATGTCACCTTTTTCTGATCAGGAAAGGCACCAAACCTAAACATGTCATGGTGAAAACAGTCTTCAGTGTAGACGTTGTTACTGGGAGAAACAGACTCAAAGGTATCAAGTTTCTGTAAGAAGAAGGTGTAGACTTCTGCTTGGATGAGATAATTCTGCATGCCAATAATATTTAAACTGTTGGATAGACTTTAACTGCCTGGATGCACACATCTGATGGAGAGTGTGGCGACTAAGACACTACAGCTTAAAGTGTAGTAGGGATACTGATGAAGGAGTCAGGGAACTGTTGGTTTATTTGTAATTGATATCATAACATCACCGTTTATTGTCTGACATCTTGCTGCTCTGATCTACACAGCACGCTGAAACATGTCCTACAGAGCACAGGTAACTTGTCTGTCACAGAACATGCTGGATTCTGAAATGTCGACCCCCTTCCTGGACACTTACAGCTGTCAGCGGAGATATGAGGCACCAGAACAAAATCGTCAGTGTCGCTGGAGTTCTTGCTGCTGGTGCTTCCTGCAGACTCTTTGGATAGCTGCAGGAAGTTGGGAGGACCGAGTGGAGGGGATGACAGATCATCCTCTGCTAAGGTCTGCATATCCGGAAGAGACTGTTCAGAGGGAGAGGGGGCATAAAGAGAAAAACCAGAGCATTAAACTGTTTTATGCATTCAAAGATGCAGTTCCAGCTTCCATTCTAGCAGTGACTTCATTTAAATTAATGAGACACACAGGTTAGAACACAGACAGTAGAAATGACTTGCTCTGCATTCATTATGCTGCAGTGATGCAAGATGAGCCATTGTGTAAAGAAAGGCTGATGTACCAAGCAAGTTGCTTAAGAGCCCACCTTCTTCTTTCCCAGGTTTTAAATGAGCGGTTAATACAGTAGGTTAGAGCTAAGTTAGAACAAAAGGACTACAGCTCCATGGAGGTACTAATAAAATAACCATTTAACAGTAAGCTCTACTGAATGAAGATTTATCAAACTCACCGGTGGGGAGTTGTAGCGGATGGATGGGGAGGAGCCACAGGAACCCTCAGTCCCAGCATTGGGGACGCTGGGGACGGGCACTGGACACGCTGAAGGAACATGGAGGCCATTATTAGCATCTACAAGATATTGGGCTGCAGTAGATGTGGGGAATTTCACCAGAAGGTCATCTTAGTACTTACATTTTTTAATGGTGGACGATGGTTCCAAGAAAGGATGAGTGAAAAATGTGTCTGTAGGGAAGGTCATGACAGATGTAGGACAGAGCATGAGACTTTTAAACAAGCCTGAAGGCAGAGCACTAATTATGCAAAACCTCTCATTACCACTAATCACCAAAACCAAAAAGAGTGGAGTCAAAAAGAGAAAAGAAACAGCAGACTTGCTGCTTTCACATCCTCCACTAGCTAAATAACAGAGAGCTTAAAGCCCTTTTACTATTAGAGCCATTTTGTTGTAGGAATTCTATGCAGATGTTGGTAAAAATGTACAGAAATAATGGCTGAAATCAAATAAAATTCCTATTGTTCATTTCTAAATCTCTTCTGTTGTAGTGGATTAAGGACAGACTGTGGCTGTGGGACAGCAGGGTGCTGACCCCCAATAAACACTCACCAAAGTCCATTCGGTCTTTCTGATTCCTCTGCAGCAGCCCAAGCAAAAGGTCACCAAGTTGAGGAGATGTCTCCCTGGGAATTCTGCAGAATGTGAAAATCAATATCTGTTTTACAATTCGTGTCAACAGAGTTGAAGAAGCCAACTGCACATCAAACAGCAGGTATATCAGGTTAATTCAATGGAGAGAAAATGGCTCTAAAGTAAAGCTGGCTGCTTCCGGGTAGGAAGTGAAGTATTCTGTACCCTGCAGGGAGATGTTTCCTACCCACTAGACTAGCCACCATTTTCTGTATTTATAGTATGTAGTCCAGCTTGAGGAGAAGTGGTATAAAACATTTTCAGTTAATAGGAGCTCACTTATCTACTTAAGGCTAGTTCACAAAAAGATTTTTTAAATGGTCCTAAGATTTCCACCCCTTGAGAGGTCACACATGGTGATAAAAAGGGGGGGGGGGCTGCATGACAATGACAAACCACACCAGCTCATTTTATTCATGGAGGTTTCCAGCTCGGAGGGGGAGCTTTTAAAAACCTCAAGATAAAACCTGATTTAGGAGTAAATAAAAGATAGTGACTGAGGAGGAAGAGGCATTGGTGATAGTTTGTGGACTAGTTTCAACAAGAGAAAAGGAAAAAAGGAACACGGCATGGAAAGGGAGAATCGGCGTAAAAATCCTGCCATGTGAACCAGTTTTATTTAAACCTCATCAGAATAATGCATTCAGATACAGATACATTGATGATTTAAACTGCAGTTGAGATTTGAACATTTTTATGATCATATATCCATAAAATTAAAGAAAATACATTCTACAAATATTTAAAAAAGGACATTTAGTGGTTCCCATACAGGGGTACGAAATGGTTTGCTTATAGCAACAAAAGTGGATACAGGAAGTGATGAAACTGTAGGGTGTAAGTACAAAATGATGGTAGGACTTGACCAGGAAGCCATGAGCCATGCCGAGCTAAGAACAACCAATCAAAGCAGAGAATGATATCGGAACATGCAATATGACTTACATGGGTTGTAGATTCTTGTTCTTCTCATAAAACATCCTTAAATCCTGGGGACTGTTAGCCTGATGAGGGTGATAAAAATAACACAGATACACATGAATGACTAGACCCACTTATCTGGTTACTGTGTTTTTAGTGTATTAACCTGGAACGGTGGCTTGCCAACCAGACACTGATAGATAACTGTTCCGATGCTCCACAGGTCAGCCTTGGCGTCATAGTTCTGGGACATGATGACCTCTGGGGCCTGACACACAACAGATCACAACAAAGACAGTTATGAAGCAAGCTGCTGACATAGCCTGCCCCATCCTTTCTCCATATGAGAATCCTCAACGTTATCCCTGAGAGAATCTGTATACACCACAGATGTCAAACCCACCCATCATAACACTTTACGTGGCCCTCTAAACTCTAGAGGAACATATGAATAGCACCTTTAAGTTCTATTTGCGTGAACCTAAATACGATTTTACCTAGGGCTGGACGATATAGAAAAAGAGCATATCGCTAAAAAAATAGTCATATTGATCGATATTGATAATTATCGATAAAAATCCCATAATGTAAAAAATATATTTTAAGTGCCTCCCCAGTCATTTTGTAATTCTTCAATAAACTAATTTTAACTAAGAATTAAATTAATTACATTTTCAAACACTTCTTTGTATCATAAGTAAGTTTGTAAGACACAGAAACAAACCAAGAGACCTGAGTAACATCAGTAAATACTAAGAAAAGTAACATTATTAACCATCATATTATACATATTTTTTATCATGTTATTACTTTAAATTAAAGGCTTATTTTTATGCTTTTTAATCTTTTAAACATTTTATGACACAGTTTGTCAATAAAGCTTATTGAAAATGACTTCAGCTCTTCAGCTGTAGGCTAAAGCTAAAGCTAACTAGCTACTCACCAGTGTTGATGGTCTCCAACACTGCAGCTCAGTCACTGAGAGCTGAAGCCAGCAGGTCTATCCAACCCCTGTTGTGTTTTTAAAAGCGTTTTTTCGCTTCTGAGGACCGGGAGCAGAACCGAGGGGAGATTTTAAAAGCCACAGATGTTCGCAACGCTACGCGACCTGGGTACGTTTCCTGTGTCTCTCTGTAAGAGATTCTTAGCGAGCTGGAGAGGAAAGTCCTGCTTAAAACAGCTGACCGTAGTTTTATATTTCGTTCATTATTGCTACTTTTAGTGTTTTACTGCGTGGAGGATCGGTTCAAAACGGGACGCAAATTTACCTGAGCCACTCAAACATTTATCCAGAACAACGTCCTCTACTGCTGCCTTGTTTTTACGTCTGAGCGCGGTGATGGTTCACTTAGAGACTTTTAACAAATTCTGTTTCAGCTCAAATCATTTGATCCTTTTTTGTGGTTTGAAAGGAGAGAGGGTGGCGGACAGAGCTGCATGGGTCATTGTTAATGATTCGTTTGGAGCAAGTAATGGTCGTTGAATTAAGCTGCCTGATAGGGTATAATGAAAAAACGAGGGGGAACTTTTTTTTTCCAATCCAACTTTTTTATCGATGCCTTTTTTTTCCTATCACACCATATGTCTATCGATCAATATATATTGCTATCGAATTATCGTTCAGCCCTAATTTTACCAGTTAAATCAGAGTTTATATGAATAGTCCTCAATCACATGATTTTTAAATGATTTTCAGTATTATTTAAATTTAAGAAGTACCTGTCAAATGCAGACATATTTATTTATATTTTAATGCTTTGTTAAAGATAGTTCCATCAATACTTTCTGCCACAACCGGCCCTTTGAGGACATTAATGATCTTGATGTGGCTCAAAAATGGAAATAAATTTGACAGCCCTGGTTTACACAGAGCCACAAGGGAGAAAAGACCCAAAGCAGCCGCAGCCTGCTCACTCATCACATATACAAACAGGCAATGAAAAATGTATTCATACATATAAAGATGTTTAAACAACAAAAGAAAAGAAAAAATATAAGCGCTTCAAATCAACTGACCATGTACATCGGTGAGCCACAGAGCGTGGCTGCCATCATGTTGCTCTGGAGGTATCGAGCAAAACCAAAGTCAGCTGAAGGACAGAAAACCAGAACAAAGTAGTCACTTGCAACATTCTCACATACAATAGAAACATTTATTCTAAAAAAATCAACAATGTTTATGGAAAAACTCTGTAAAGGGTTCAAAAAACTTCAGCCAAAGCTCAGAAAGTAGAATACGAGACAAAAACACCTTAAATGTATTCATTCCAGTTAACTGGGCACACAATCTTTGTGTTCGTCTAACTTCCATTTTCCAATGTGAATCAAAGCAGAAACACGTTTTCTTCTTCTTTTACCAATTTTGATGCGGATGCCACTAATGTTGGACTTCTTGCGGCCCACGTATGACAGCAGGATGTTCTGGGGTTTCAGGTCACGGTGGATGATTCCTTTGCTGTGCAGGATGCGCATGGCAGCAGCGATCTGCTGAAGGAAAACCCTCAGTGTGTCCTCTCTTAGAGTCCCTTTAGCTTTAAAAAAAGAAAAGAACTCAATTATTCATCAAAGTAGGCTGAAAATGTCACTGTAAGTGGTTCAAAAGCTGCATCAACAACTGGAAGTTTTCAGAAGAAAATACTAGTTTTATTTTAAATGTGATGAATAAATGCTGATTGTCTGCATTAGAAAGTAGCAGTTTGAGGTAGCCTCTGCTAGTGACTAGTGAACCTGGTGACTGAAGAAAACTAATGTGTGTTTAAAGATTTAGAGATTGTTGTTCCTATTTTATCATTGTATAAATTAAAATCTGATTTCCCTTCATAGCAAGCTATCCCTACATAAGTGAAGGCCTTTTAATCATCACAGGCCACAGCACTGCATTGTGGGATGGGGACGAGAATGATATCCTTGTACCAAGCTACAATTACTCCCCCTGAAAACACCCACATAACTCCACATGGTTAAAAAGCCAAATGATATGTTCTTTCCATCCCCATCAGTTACACAGCTTCCTACACAGAGATCCCCCCACACTGCAGTCACATGGTTTTCTTCCAATGCAGCATTATTTACTTTGTTTTGATCCATGATAATCCATGTGTATGACACACAGATTAGTGAGAGGCTTACCTTGCAGATAGTCGGCAAGATCACCTCCATTGCAGTACTGTGTGAGGAGACAGACACCATCAGGAAGCATGCAATGACCCCAGATTCAGCATTTTGTTCAGCTGTAGGATGCTTTTTGTTATCATGAGAACATACAGTTAGTGTTAGAGAGCATCTCTCCTAGTCCTGATAATAACACGCTCATTGCTTAATGTGCGCTGAATGTGCAGAGCCTCAGAGGAGGAAACAGTGGATGAGGCTGAGACCTTCTGGGATCAGAAGCCCATGTTGCTCTCTGACTCTCAGATATTTATGAGCCGATGACCTTACTGCCACATGAGCTGCTTTTCATTGGAAAATAATACAAAGCTTAGATTATGATGATTCATGGGAAATATGTGGGAGAAAAAAAAAAATCCAACTACACTATATTCAGTTGTAGGGCTGCATTAGATGGAAAAGTTTCTAAAAGACGACCAGGACAATCCTCCCTACTGTCTAGTGGGGAACTTCAGGGGAACTTTCCATTAGGAGCGCGTCTCCACTACACTGGGCTGTTCCAACGTCTTCAGGGCCATTTCAGCAACCATTCTGAATGATTGTAACTGATTGGTTGTAACACAGAGGGAAATGAGCAGATGTTGCAAGACAACAGGCTTTGTAAAATTGGAAGAGCTGCTGGTGAAGCGGTTTATAGCATCATAGCGACCAGGAACATGGCAACCATCCCGCTTCTTCTATGTAAATCTCTCGTTATTCCTGGCCTCTGTGGGCACCTTTACGAGCTGATCAGTGATGAAAAGGTCGGGAAATGCTAACCTCTTAGCAAATTCCTTAAAGAGACAGTTTTGTAAAGACATATGAAGACAGAGAATCCAGCCAACAGATTTACTCTTTCAGATGAAGGTTAGGCTTGGGCATCGTTTGAATTTGGACGATTCCTGGTTTCGATTCAGATTCCAAATGATTCTCGATTCTTAGAACGGACTGTTTACTTTATTTGGTTTTTTGTTGCATATTTTAAATGACCTAGCTAACTGTAGGTAGTCTTACTTGATGAATGTTCTGAACTATGGAATTGGAACATGGATATTAAGTCCATTACTTTTTTCTCTACTGTGAATTTCTAACAGGGCTGTTGGCTATGGACTTGGAGATAAATATTACACATTTTATTTTCACATGGATAACATTTTCACAGGAGAGCTTTGATGAATCCCACAGTCATTCCTGAGCAATGAGGATATGAAAGGTGACAGGAAAAAGATACAGGAAGTAGACATTGAGTAGGTCCGGTATAAACTAAAAGAAGGATTCACATCGTTTCAGTGAACTACATCTTTCTGGTAATAGAACTGCTTTCGTTTATGAAGCATAAACTGAAGCGTAAAGAATTTTCCACCACATTGAATCATAAAAGTTGTGACGCATGAAACATCCTGAGCGGAGTTTCTAAACTTACCTCCATGACCAGGAACACAGAGCTGGGAGTTTCCTGGAAGAGAAGAGACACAGAATCAGTAAGAGGAGCCATTTGTCCTGAAGCAGCTGTCAACTTCACCACACAGCAACAGGAAAACAGCTCCTGGAACTTATCTAAAGTCCAATAACACTAGCTTAGTGTTAGGGCCTTCTTATTGGCTACTTCTCACAAGTTTCACTCCATCTATAGAGTTCTGTTTCACAATACAGATGTCAACAAAACATGGGAACATTGATAAGTGTAGCTCAGCAGGTTTTCTTGATGCCATTATCTGGTATTACTTATAAAATAACTAATTATATACATGAATCCAATAAGTTCTGGTTGTCATTTTTCAAAAAAAAAAAAAAAATAAGGGCCTTAAATGGATTTAATAAGTTAGTGGATTTGTATTTAATGTCCTAAATGTGCAGGACTCCAAGAAATCTGCTTTGGTTTGTTTTTAAATATCAATTTCCTCTTCAAATGTTTTTCACATTTTTCGGAATTCCATATTTTGTTTAAAAGTAAACATTTGAGAGGGGAAAAAGCCCAACCCCCCCCCCCCCCCAAACTGAATGGATTTCATAAGGTCCTCACAATGAAGCACATTGCTTAGTTACCACATATTTTCACAATAGTAATACTCTCAGTACTGAGTACTTGATCTGAGTACTTGCCATTACTGAGTACCGATACTTCTACCACAGAAAAAAATGCAATGAATTGGAAGAAAAGTTTTATTTTCTACTCTGCTTGCTACAACAAATGATTGTGATAAAAAAAAAATCAAGTAAAAATTATCACTAAAATATTTTAAGTGAAAAATACTAATTTTATTTGAAATTATTGCAAAGGTTCCACATTCTAAGAATCGGTTCATTTACAATTCGAGTACCTTAGAACAGTATCGGCCTGATGCCAGGATAGGCATCGGTGCATCCCTTCTTAGAACTAAAATGATTTATGATGGAATTTAGCACCAAATATTAGGT
This sequence comes from Apricaphanius iberus, assembly GCA_028564705.1. NCBI lineage: Eukaryota > Metazoa > Chordata > Actinopteri > Cyprinodontiformes > Aphaniidae > Apricaphanius > Apricaphanius iberus. The sequence continues at coordinate 1,234,185 of JAPXFQ010002465.1, read as the reverse complement.
TGCCAATTTGCACAATACTAGTAATAATAACAGCATAATGACCTTTGAATAATTAACAGTACAAACAAAGATGAGCATAAAATAGTTGGCACATTCAGAAGAACAGAACTACTTCTGGACTTTCATCAGCTCAGTCGCTTGTTCTCATGTTGCACAATTCAATCCTGTGATTTCTCCATCTGCAGGTGGTGTGAGGGGGTTGGGGGGGAACCTACATTTCCTGCTACTGTAAGTGAACTGAGGGGGAGCTTGCATAATGATTTATTGTGCAGCACAATATAGGAGAAGGGAGCTGGGAACAGAGTGTCCAGGCTGGTAGCAACCTCGTCACTGGATTGGACAAGGGTGAAGATAAGTCTCCCACTGATCTACATTCAAGGGTTAATTAATAATCTTTAACAACAGAATGTTATTCCATTATAAAATTCCTGATCCTCTGCAAACTCATGTTGGAGAAAAGGGAGGCCAGCAAACGGGCGAAACAGGCAAAAAGCTTCTGCGGTCGCAACTCCCTGTAAACAAGGCAGGTGGAGGCAGCTGCACACAGGGTAGTCTTTGTTTGGACACTTAGAGGAAGTAGCAGTTAACCGTTATGAAACAAACGGCTGCTCAAATCATATTTATGGGCCAGCGCTCTCTGGAAACTCATGTTACCAGCTGAGGGTCGGGCTCTGAAACGATTCTTTCCGGCTTAAAATATTCCAAAAACAACCGTGATATAAATAACCATCTCTGTCGTCATGACATGCTCGCAGTCATGTAACTGTTTCACAAGCAGCTAAAAGCAACAGGCTGGAAAGACGAAGGCAGCAGAAAAAAGAAAAGTACACACGTAAACAGAAATGACACTGCCAAGAGTACGAAAAACTGTTTTAGTTTGGCTGCTGGGTCGTTGCGTCACATTCCAGCAGCAGCAGCTCGGGGTTATGCAACAGTACGTGGAATAGGAAAAACACGAGGAGAAGATGTGTTTGTCTCTAAGGACGTTTGTGTGGAACTGGCAACAGTGGCCCGACGATGTCACACAAAACGCAATGTAGGTTCAGAACAAGTGCAGCGCACGATGGTGACGGTTTCAGAAGAAGCAAGAAAACGGCACAAAGCAGGGGCAAAATGTCGGCAACATTCAGTAGATGCTGCTCATCCACACACACACACACACACACGCACACACACACACACACACACACACACAGAGCTGGATGTGCATCATGTGTTAAGGCCTGATCCTGTGGTGAAGCAGCATTTTAACACAGAAGCCAGCGGTTACAGTGCAGGTGACTGGGAGTGTATTTAACGTGCCTCAGTCTGCAGCAGTAATAAAATCTTTCTCGGAGTCTCGGTTCCAGCCAGTGAAAATGTCTGGAAAGCAAAGCGCTGAAGAAATGTGCTTTCTAGGAAACCCCAGCTGGCTCCCCACTCCACTAAACGGGTCCAGAAACATGGCCCCCCCTCTTTCCTTTTCAGTTCGCCTGGGGCCCCTCTCTCCAGACAGACTCACGCTGTTGAGGCCTCTCTCTGCTATCACACCAGTCAACAGCTGACCATGTCTGCTGGACTGTTTCCATCTTCCTGTATCCCATGATCTGGACGGGCTGAAAGAACTCTTCCACACAGACACACGTGAGGTCGTCCTCTGTCTATGTAGTGTCCAGCAACATGTCAGCTTTAAAGATGGTGGAAATATGATTAAGCAAAACATCAATCACATTAATATAATTAAAAATTATTTGCACTGGACATAATACTGCCATGAGTGTATAATGAAAGATGCACCAATCAGACTTTGTGGCCAATTTTTAATCCCCATTTTAATTTTAATTCCCACCAGTAGAGCTCAGTTTTAGTGAGGCAGATTTCTCCAAGAATTGTACATTAGAAACAAAATTATATTTTCTTTATCCGCCTTGATAAACTGAAGAGAGATGTTTTAATAATGAAATGTTTAGAGGAAAAACAATGACTTTCTGTAAAACAGCTCACTGTCGTGGATCTATCCCTGAAAAAGGTATAATACAGTCAAATCGTAAAGATCTCACTGGATAGAAATAATACACAGAACTCCTGCAGAGCTCTGCTCCAGGACAGATTACAGCTTCACTAACTTCTCTTTCTGTACTGCTTAAGATGTAGCTGTACAACCAACAGCTGAAACTAGAAGTTTACATACTCATTAATAAACAAATCTGACATATTCTTTCTCTCATTGTAATAAACAAACAATTTGGGTGATTCTGATTGAAATGAAGCAGAAGAAGTTTGGTCTGAATTAACTTAAAGAACAAAAGGGTGGAAAGTATTTGTCTTTTTTATTAGGTGTATATAAACTACTGGTTTCAACTGTATCAAACCAGAAATTTGACAGGACAACGATTCCAGACACCGGTTAATATATGATGTATTGTACAAACCGGACTGGTTGCAAAAACTGTTTGAACCACAATAAATACAATTTTAAAGTAAACCATCAGACCAGCGATTTACATACCATTTTAACCAGTAAAATCCTTCTATGTTTAGTATGAAGTCTATTATTAAATGAAGCATTCCTCCCCTTTGAGAAACTAACTCAGATTCAAGTCCATCCAGATAAGATGTCCTCCTTTATCCTGTGCAGCACGCTGCTCAGGCTTTTTACAGCTGTGCATTGAGTGGCACTCTGCTGCGAGGCAGCAGAGCTGCTGAAGCGTGCTATGGCTGCTGGTAGGAAGTAGACCACAGTGTTAATCCTGACCTAGTGCAGGAGCTAAAGTTAACCCACTAAACCCCAACCCTTCTGAGTAGTATTCCTAAATGGAATATAAACTACTGTTTACAACCACAGTCAATCACAACAGCAACGATGTAGAGCCCATCTTTATGAATTATTAAAACGTTCCACCAGCAGTGTGAAATATCTCTGATGTTTCAGGTAAAACTCTTTTGTGCTCGATACAATAAATTACCTCCATTTATATAGCGCTTTTTCAGTCAGAGGACCACAAAGTGCTTTACATTTGGTCATTCACCACATATTCCCACACTGATGGTGGTGAGCTACATTAAAGCCACAGGCAGAGGCCACATACACATACAGCAGGTATGGTGGGAGAAGTGTCTGTGCCCAAGGGCACAAGGACTCAGGCCTAGTTTATACTTCTACGCTTCATCGCTATTATCAGCCGACGCAAGGGCTCTCTGTCACATCATCTACGTAAGCACGGACAGTAGAGCCCAGTTTTCTGACTCTCGAACGGAAGGACAGTGCATGCCTGTGATTGGTCAGCCCTACATCAGCCAAAGATCATTTCACTAGAAGGGATACTCGATCAGTCTTTGTCACACAAGTGATCTGCCTAGCAGCATGGATAAAAAGGACAAACACATCACTTACAGGGATCAACTTGAGAAGGAGGCTAGGGGTCAATAATTTCAGAAAATGTCTACTATCGATAATGTAGATCCATTTTACACATGGATGGATACAAGATCTGCTCACATTTCAGGCCGCAGGTCTCTGCCAGGGTAAGCTGGTAAGTTGTTGTTTTGTAGTTGGACATGGACACGGTTAGCTTTTATTGTATGATTTGCTTCATTTCTTTAACGTTTTCCATGAATGAGCCATATGCATTAAATTAATGGGTTCAAAAAACAACCTATCATCAGCAGTGCAGTCTTATTTTAAAAATGAAACTTTGCCCTTTTGGAGACAGGGGCTAGTCACCGCCATTTTCAGGGATGTCTTTTCCACTCAAGTCTAAAACTAACCAAGCATTGGCAACTGGATTATGGATAGGGAAATGGATTTAGTCCAGGTTTAGAAACTCCACACACAAAGCAGTCAAAGGTTCTGTTGTTGTTCATAGACACAAGTATCCCACCGTGCAGTGCCTACAGCAGCTGGTACGTCATCTGACAAAGATCCATAGTCAATGTAATCAGTAACCAGTGCAGCATTTGGTCACTAGATACGATATAATGCAAGACCAGTTTATGTAATATGGTCTTTTGGTGATTTTGATCACAAGGTGTAGAAAAACAAAACAAAAAAACAGACCACTGTATTTGTTTCCGTGTGTTTTTAGAGACTCTAGGGGTTATTACATTACCTGTTTGTGCTGCTACATGACTAAGCGGGCTAAAAGGCTGTCAAAACACTGGGAGATCCAATCAGAACATATCTGAGTCACATGACTGAGTCACAATGCCAGGACCAAGGTCCATTAGTAATTTTGACATTTACTTTGCGTCATTTATCCCCTTGTTTGAAGAAATATTTTGCTCATACAGATTTAGACTTCAAAAGATATTACCCAAACCAAAAATCATAAGAAACCAAGCCCAGCTCAAATGAACCCCATATTGGCTTGATAATATTTTATAATTCAAATAGCGCTCTGGTAACAAGTTACATGTATACATGAACATCATCAGCAATCATCTTTATGCCTTTAAGTTTACCTTTCACAGTTCTTTAGAGATCAACACAAGCAGGAGGGGAAAAAGAAACCCTAAAATATCCCTAATGTTACATAACCCTGTATGAAACTATAGATTGCATATACTAAAACGATTGGTTGCAGCCAATAAGATTACTGCAGTAGTACAGCTTAAACAGACTGGCTGTTCACGCTCATATCCTATCTAAACTAAATTTACAGGCTGTTAAACTGGGTAGGGATTCACCGATACAGATACTGGCATCAGGGCCGACCCCGGTCTTATGTACTGTATCGGTTAAAGACTCAATTACCACAAATCAGCAAAGCAGATTAAACACAACTTCTAATATAGGTAAACTTCAACAAATATGCTTAACTCTCCTTTAAACTATAAAGGCATAGAAACTCATCTTCTGGCATTTATACACAACAATAAACCGAAACAAACAGAAACTTCTCTTGGCTTCTGCAGCGAGGAAAAGGAAAAAAGCCAGACCCTGAACAGGACCTGTGGTGCATTCAAATAACGTCAGAAATCTATGCTGAGTTCAGGAGCATACAATATTTCATCTTATAGCGAAAATACCATTAATAATACTGCAGCTTACAAACAAAGAAAGATGTGGGCTTTCTAACATTTACTGGCTCCCTGTAGCTCAGAGAATACACTTCTAAATCACTAAATGGTTTAGCTCCAAAGTATGTTGTCACTATAGCAACCCAGCAGACCACTGAGGTCCTCCAACTCTAGTTTACCAATCATCCTTAGAATAAGAAGCAGACATGGAGAAGCAGATTTCAGTTTCTATGCCCAGAAATCTGGAACAAACTCCTAGATGACTGCAAAGCTGTTGAATCGTTTGGTTCTTTTAAATCAAAGATTAAAACTCTACTGTTTAGAGATGCCTTTGAGTATTGTTCTGATCAAAATTTTTCTCTTTATGCTTTTTAAAAAACGTTTTTAATCAAATGCTAAATGTTTTCCTTTACTGATTCCCATGTTTTACACTTAATTGCCATTTTCATACCTTTACAACTACTATATACATTTTATCATACATTTTTGTTGTTTATAATTTCTATGCTTTTATTATATTTTTGGTTTCTTTACCACCAAATCATGTAAAGCACCTTGAATTGCCTTGCGTTGAAAGCGTGCTATAAAAATAAAATTGCCTTGCCTTATTCAAAAACATAGGGCGAATGTGATCCCATTAAAACATGGAGGGCAGCATTGCGCACACCAACGTATAGCCTGCCAGAAATACTTGTTGTTTTTTTTTTTTATAATACTGTACCAAGTATTTTTGCTTTTTACTTTTGTCTGGCCTTTAGTTCTCTAAGATCTGGGTTTCATGGGATTTAAAACAACAATGGTAATGCTTATTGATTAAATAAATTCTTATTAAAAAGTTTAGTTATTTTCTAAAAATTTATTTCAGTTTTATATTTTGAGGATTATAGGTTAAACGATGAGGACTGGAGGCCCAAAATGCTGATCCGGACATCCGTAATGTGTACATTTTATCATACATGGTGCACATACAGCTAGCAGTGTTATTCTATTTTCACCCAACGATTCAGTCAGTTTGTTCTGTCCAAACAATCGTATCTCATCTGATTGGTTTATATGATCCAAATCCAGTCAGGATTTAAATATTGCACATACAATATACACACAAACCATTTACAACCACTAAAACCACCGACTGAAACAGACACCAAACTGAACTGGGAAGTTTCTTGGTTCATTCAGGATTGTTAAGAGTACAAGAACTCCAGGAGATAACAGGAAGGCTGGGGGACTGCTTTGGAGGTGTAGGAATTATTTGAAAATCTCAGAGTTGAGTTAAAGGTATGAATAAGCATGATTATATACACAGAGACAGCTGTTTATGTAATGTTCGCATTTACCAATAATATCTGATGCCGAAATCTGTTTACAATAGGAATTCATGATCATTTTTCCAGTTACAATATTCAAAAAGATGTTTTAGAGGGAACTATTCTCTAAACACACTGTGTGATGCTGCCTTTGCTCCTAATATAATAAATGCCCACTCGTGGCAGGTAGTTGTTCATTCATATTCGGATATTGCAGTTGTTAAAGAATGAGGGCCTAGAATCATCAGGTCAGAAGTTTCACTGAGATAATTTATAGGGATACACCGATACGGAATCAGGGCCGATACCGTTCTAATGTAGTAAGTTAACCGATACTTAAAATGTGGAAACTGCAATGATTTTACCAAGATTTCTTTTTTAATTTACATTTTTGTTTTGTTGTTATTCTTATTAATATTTTACTTTGATCTAATTCACCATCATTTGCTGTAACAAGCAGAGAACAAAATAAAACCTGCCTTTCAATTCAATGTTTTTGTTTGCGTGGTAGGACTATAGGCAATGGTAATCTGTATTGGCAGATCCAAGTATCGGTATCGTACTGATCTGAAAAAAGTGATATTGCTGCATTCCTACTAATTTATCATTTAATCTCTGAAACAATTACAAAACCAGAACTCAACATGATAATCCATACTAACCAATACTGTGTTACATGGGTCAGTTTAAACAGACAAAGTTTAGATTCACCCCCCCCCCCATCACCTCCAGGTCTACATCACTTTCTACACTTACCTGAACGTCATAAAGAGCCACAATGTTTTCATGTTGCAGTTCCTGAGAAAAAAGAGCAGATAATCATGATATAAAAAAGTCAGCGGAAGCACAGCTGGATCAGCTCATATATGTCAGGATATTCTTCCAGGGGGAGGATAACTTTTTACAGTCAAAGGTGTATAACTGACCTGTCGCTCAGAACTATTCCCCCTCTGAATCTAAACGAACCAATGGCATTCAACTACCTGTTTCCCTCAAACAGACTGGGACATTCTCACCAACTCTCACCACAGAGAAGCATTACAACCTGCAACACTTTTGTGGTTTTCTGGGCTTCATTTGTATTTTAAGGCACAAAGGTGATTAACCAATGGGCCATGGGAACATGCAAACAAGGATATTTTATCCCATTTCCCAAACAGAAAACATAACAAGGACAAATGTATGTTGATTGAAACTGTAAGGAAAACCACAATGGCAACTCAACATGACAACTACAACCATGTTGTGTATGTCCGTAGCCCTTCTTGGTAAGATAAATTGTTGTTGGTTTACAAAATGTGTAAAGACTCTCTTTAGGAATTGTTGCGGCACCGATCACTCTCAACGGAAACATAAAGTTAACTGCAACTTTGTTCAGGTTAGCAACAGTAACTAAGGAGGAAGGCTTAGGGGGACTGAGATACAGGTCAGAATTATGCTGCATTCCACTTCACCTTTCCAAGTAAGAAAATCTCGCAGTTGTCTCGCGTCAGTTCACCGAGACACGCCCCCATTAGGTCGGAAACTTAACAAGACTAGCCTGCCCCTCGACAGCTGCTGCCCTCAAAGTGTCCGCGTTCTTTCAAACTGGAATGCTTTAAGTGGGGAATTACATCACGACTCGGACACCCGAGTATCCGAGAAAAATGGAATGCAGCATTATTTCAGAATAAACAAAAGGAACAGTGAGAAGCAGCTAAGGATTGTGCTCACCTTCAGGATCTTTATTTCCTTTCCCAGGAGGATCTGGGACTTGGACAGGTTCTTCTTATTGATGCTCTTAATGGCCACCTCCCAGTCAGTTTTCTTTACAACACACAAGAAAAAATTTTATTCTGTTACAACATTTATCCAAAGCACTTCATACATCTCCAAATTATTCCTTCCATTTCAGTCATTTTATGATCCTCCTATGATCATTAATTTAACACTAATAGCCCATTCACTGCAATTCCTGGCTGCCATTTTTGTTTATTTGTAGTTTCTTCTGATTAGTTCTACAGTAGAAGTAACCTTAGTGGTGAACTCAAGCGGGCGACTCTTTTTGTCGTTCTAAACATGAGTTAAACTGATCCATCACAACATATATTATGTATACAAGTGGATGATTCACAGTGGCTTATTGGTGTCGCGATGTAAGGTGATGAGCTGAATGACGTGCTGAGCGATAAGGCCCACAGATGGCGGGCAGAACACGTGCCTGCCATGTGAGAGGAAAGGGGGATACATCCCCACAAGCCCTGCAATGACATCCAATGTTTCCAGAAGGGTTCCTAGGGCAACTTTCAGAATCCAGGGCGAATTTACAGAATCCAGGACGTATGCAGCTACCCCCTAGGTAGGCCTTCATGAAAAATACATAAAGTTCGCCCAATGACCACTGGGGAAAGGCACCAGTCCCCCAGCGACCCTGCAAGCAAGCAAGAGTTTGGAACTCTGTATAAGGAACACAAAGACAAGAAGCAAGTCTCCAAAAGAATCTAGGTTAATAGGAGATGTTCCGTTTCAGCCAGGAAGAAGCCACAGGACCCAGCATTGGGAGTGATGCTGCATTAAACTGACATGAGTCAGCGTATCAGGACATACATGTGTGTCAGTCTGTGAATACAAGGGCAACTAAGCTGGATCTATCCCCAGCTCACTGACAGCCTGCCCAGCCAAGCATGAATGAGCTGCCACTACAACTGGGGGGTTGGGGGATGTGTGTGTGTTTGTCTGTGTTGGGGGGGGCGGGGGTTGGTTCCAATAGTCCATCATGTTTCAACTGGGAGTGGGTGGGGTAGAAGAAGGTGGCGTACGATAAATCTACTTTCCATCCATGATTTAAACAGCCCACACAGTTATTACATCCTGCAGTCATCCTTTAAAAATGGAGGCCAGCTCTCAGGTTCCAGAATAGCAGATGATCTCATTTATGAATCACGCCTGGTTATAGTCTGAGTAACAGTGTATCAGTGGGATTAGCATCAATAAGCAGCAGTAACAAACAACAGGAATCGCAACATACTGTAGATTTATTGTGAACATCTGCAAGACATTTTTAAGAGCTTTGGTAGTTTGGGTGACAGCGTGAGAGCCAACGGCCCAGCAGGCATGGGTCACATGGACATTTTATCACAATATTTTGTGGTGAGATTGTGAGAATGATAGAATGAAAATGAAAAAAAAAAAACTAAATTCTTTGCAGTCTTCTTTTAGGTTACTGCATGTCACAGCTATCATAACCCAGATATTTAACAGTCACATACAGAAGTTGGATTTCTGTCAGGAAGCTGCACACAGTTGATGCATTCAATCATATTTTGCAGTTTTTTGATAACTACTGAAGCTCTCGTGGAACAAAGTGAAAAAAATATTTATTGTTGGACTTTTAAATAAAAATATAAGAAATGCTTATGCCAAATGCCCACCTCTAAACATCATCATATAGTGTAATAGGAAAAGCTATTGGTCTAATATAATTTTTTCTTGTGTAAAAAAAAAAAAATCAAATACACCTTAAAACTGGAAACATTAGAACTCTGTAATTTGATTCAAAAATGTCTGTTCTGAAGGCAAGATTCAGAAAAAGGATTGGATGTTCAAGGTTAACACCAGGAAAGGTGTAAAATAAAACCCTCATGAATGAATTCAACGGTGTCTCTCTCTCTGTATATATAATATGGCAATCATAATCAAATGTGCTCATCCTGAGTTTCACCAACTTTCAATGTGTTCCATGTGGTGGAGGAAAGATAAACCGTTTACAAGGTTGGAACATAAAGTATTGCTTACAGAGCTGTTTTGTGTTGGGCTCAAACTTCTTTCAGCACTTAAAGGAGACATATCATGAAAGTTCCACCTGTTTAGCCTTTAAATGAAGAGTGTTGTGTGTTTACAATCTGTAGGAATGCGAAAAAGCATAACCTAGCCACCCCAGGTGTTGAGATATTTTTGTGTACTGTTATTGTTCTATTTCATCCCTTCTGACCGCCAGAGGCGGTGCTTACAAGCACTGAATGATCATTCTTGAGCATGCCCAGGTCGAGAAATTAATATCAACACAGTCACCTGTGACCTCCGGTGACCCACGTGGGTCTATAAATTCACGTGACACCGGAACACAGTCCCTTTTGTTCTTCTCGCACATGGTCGAGAGCTATCACTGACGGACTCCACTGCTGCATTTTGACGGACTCTACTGCTGTTGGCCCTTTTTCACCTTTGGTGGGAGCTGCGAGTGTGTCTCGCCCTCCTGGGCTGCGTAGACAACCGTCGCCGCATGGCGAACGTCCCGGTAAGTATTCCTGTTGCCGTTTACGGCTTGGAGTTTTGTGTTTATGTGTTTGGTGCCGTTTTCGGCGAGACGTTTAATACTGTACGGCCAGTTTTGTGGCTTGCCTTACTTCTAAAACAGCGCTGCCGTGTTCGGCTGTTGCGTTAGTGTTTATATTTGGGATTCGGCAGTGGTGCTGTGTCCCCTGCTCGCTTTGTTTTTTGTCTCCACCAGTAGCATGCTCGCTTGTGTGGTTTTTTACTTGTTTATTTTTTCGGGTCGTGAGTGCCGTTTACGGCGGAATCGGCCCGAAGTTATGCTGGGCTCTCCCTGCTGCAGGGAATGTGTAGCCCCGCTGGCCTTGGACGACGGGCACGATCTGTGCGCCTCATGCCTCGGTGTTTGTCACCTTCGGGAGGGCCTCACCGAGGCTGCTTACATGGACTGCAGTGTGATGCCTCTGTCAATGCGTGAGGCACGCCTGGCTGCATGCGGGGGCACAACAGAGTGGACGCAGGGGCGAGTCTCCTCCCTACCTCCTACTCAGCAGGCGCTGGACGGGGTTCGCTCCGCTGCTGAAGCTCCTCAGTCCTCCGTCAGAAAACGCTCCGCTACAGGAGCCGAGGCCCCTGCCCGGAAGAAGGGCAAGGTAGGTCGCCCGTCGGGATTGGAGACGAAGGTGGACAATCTGTCCTGTGAACTGGCCCAGATGAGGGCTCTCCTTCAGGCCCTTCAAGAGGATGGTCTGCATCCGAAGGGGGACGCCGGGCAGCAGGAGGACGTGGCGATGATGACGCCCTATCGGTGGCGGCATCTGACACTCAGTTTCACGATGTGGAACTACATAACCCTGATCCTGGGGGCGTGCATAGGGAGGCATCTGAAGCGGGAAGCGGCGCTTCTGACTCCTCCGCGAGGGACGCGGAAGGCGTGGCGATCTCTGCAGTGCGTACCGCGCTCGCACGTTTGCAGCTGGACGCTCCAACCGCGCAGTCAGCTGCCCCCAGTGCTTTTTTTAGGCGGCAGGCTTCATCCACCGCCTTTTTGGTTCCCCCGTCCACTGAATACATCGACCAGCTTCAGGCCTGCTGGTCCGACACAAAGGCTTTTTCAAGGCCGACTGCTGATGGCAGGGCGCTTGCCTCCATGCAGGAGGCATCCAGGTTTGGGCTGGACCGCATGCCGTCCGTCGAACCTGCGGTGGCCTCACTTATTGTGTCTCCAGATGAAGCCCTGAGGACTGACGCGAGGTGTCCGCGTCCGCAGTGTCGTGCTACGGATGAGCTCCTGTGCAAGGCGTACGAGGCCGGTGCTCGTATGGGGCGCATTGGGAACTCGATGTCCCTTTTGCTGCTGGGTCTGGCCTCATCTTTGGGAGGACGCCGGCCTGGATTCCCCGACACAAGGCCTTGTGGATACATCTCTGCAGGCTTTTGCCTTTATGTCAAGGGAACTCGGTCGCCTGCTCTCCACTCTCACGCAGGCTCGTAGGCAGGTCTGGTTGGCTCAGTCTCCTCTGACTGAGTCATGTCGGAGGACTCTACGGGGTCTCCCGGTCCGTCCGGGGGAACTCTTTGGTTCCGCTGCACTAGAGGCTCTACAACGTACAGCGCAGGCCACCCAGACACGTCAGCAGTTGGCGAGCCTTCACCGACATGTTCCTCCGCGTACGGCAGCTCCTGGTCCATCTCGGGGAGCTTTCCCTACCTCGTCGGACCCCTTTGCCGTCCCTCGGAGACCGCTCCCGAGGTCTGATAGATTTCGAGACGACCAACGTGGGACACAGGCCTCTCGTCCACCCCGTACGGGACAACGGTCTCGGCAACCCTCCCGGTCCACTAGGGGCCGTGGGGGACGCAAGTGAGACCAGCAGGCCGGTGGTCGGTCGTTTCACCCCGGAACAACTCCTATATTGGGCTACCCAAACCCGGGACGCCTGGGTGTTGACCACGTTGTCCGGGGGTTACAGATTACAGTTCCACCGCCGGCCTCCGGTTTCCGGCCCGGTCCGGGTCACTCACATCCGCGACCCGGCCGAAGCCCAGGCACTACAACTAGAAATTGTGACCTTGCTGGACAAAGGTGCGATTGTGCCTGTGGATCCCCTGCGGGATCCGGGGGGTTTTTATTCACGTTATTTTCTGGTTCCAAAAAGGACCGGGGATCTGCGTCCCGTGTTGGACCTGAGGGGTCTCAACAGTTTTTTAAAGGTTTTGCCATTCCACATGTTGCGCACCATGGAAGTACTTCGTGCTATATCGATGGGCGAATGGTTCACCAGCATCGATCTGAAAGATACGTATTTCCACGTCCTAATCGCTCCTCCTCATTGGAGGTTTCTGCGCTTCGTGTTTCGGGGGCGCCATTATCAATTCAGGGTCCTTCCGTTCGGGCTCTCACTGTCCCCCCGGGTGTTCACGCGATTTGTAGCGGCGGCATTGGCACCGTTGCAGGCGCACGGCTTAAAAATACTTCCCTACTTGGACGACTGGCTGATTTGTGCGCCGTCGCGCGCACAGGCTATTCGGGACACGGAGACAGTCCTCACGCATGTACGCCGGTTGGGGCTCAGAGTAAATCTCCCCAAGAGCAACTTGGTTCCGACCCAGGCCACGGTTTTTCTGGGAATTGCTCTCGACACCATCTCCATGACTGCACGACCCTCCCCTCGGCGGGTCGAGGGTATCATGGCGGCCCTCTCTGTGTTCCGAGGGGCCAGCGGGTTGCCTTTCATCAGATTCCTGCGGCTCCTAGGCAAGCTGGTGTCTGTTTCCAGTGTGGTTCCCTTGGGACTGCTCCGTCTGCGCCCCTACAAATATGGCTGAACGGTCAGCATCTAGATCCGTCGCGGCTGTCACACCGGCGTGTACTGTTGCTAGTGTCGCATCAGTGTCTGACGGCTCTGGCTCCGTGGAGGGACAGGCTTTGGCTCGAGCACGGCGTCCAACTGGGAGCTTGCCCGTCTCGGCGAGAAGTTGTATATACGGATGCGTCGTCCACGGGCTGGGGTGCGACGTGGCAAGGACGGGTGGCGCAGGGTGTATGGTCCCCTCAGTCGAGGCGGGAGCACATAAATGTGTTGGAGCTGCTGGCGGTGCATTTGGCGCTTCGTCGGTTCCTACCGTATCTCCAGGACCGACATGTGTTGATAAGGTCGGACAACACTGCTGTGGTCTACCACATCAACCACATGGGGGGAACAGGGTCAGTCAGGTTGACGCAGGTGGCAGGGCAGTTACTGACATGGGCGTGGCCTCGATTGGCGGGGTTATGTGCGACTCATATACCGGGACCGCAAAATCAGGTTGCCGATTCCCTGTCCCGTCAATCTGTGCCTGCCGGGGAGTGGATGCTCCATCCAGAGGTAGTGGACCTGATTTGGAGGTCCTTCAGCAGGGCAGAGGTGGATCTCTTCGCCTCGAGAGATGCGACCCATTGCCCACTCTGGTTCTCTCTAGCGGACGCCTCCAGCCCGATGGGCCAGGACGCGTTGGCACACGACTGGCCACACGTTCTGCTGTACGCCTTCCCACCACTACCGCTCATTCTCCCAACGCTTCTCCGGGTCCTTCAGGAGGGACACCGGCTCCTCCTGGTGGCTCCATTCTGGCCGGGGAGGACTTGGTTTCCGCTGCTGCGCAGGCTTTGTTGGAACTTGCCGATGCGTCTCCCGTGCCGGGGGGACCTGTTGTCCCAAATGAGGGGCCAGGTGTTACACCCCGAGCCCTCTCGCCTGCAGCTCTGGGTCTGGCCCCTGCAAGGCCTGGCATAACATTTTCAGGCTTCGACGGTGGCGTTGGTCACACCATTTGCAATGCCCAAGCGCCATCCACACGCCTGTTGTATGCGAACAGGTGGAAACTGTTCGACAAGTGGTGTCGTGACCGTGGGCTGGACCCCATACGCTGTCCTGTCCCGGCAATCCTCTTATTCCTGCAGGATCTGCTCGACAAGGGACGGTCTCCTTCTACCCTGAAGGTGTATTTGGCGGCTACTTCGTGCTGGCACATTGACGTGGATGGTGCTACTGTTGGTAGAAACAAGATGGTCTCCTTGTTTTTAAGAGGTGCCAGGAGACTACATCCCCCCAGACGCCACGTAGTGCCTTTGTGGGACTTGGATGTAGTTCTCACGGCCCTGCGGTCGGCGCCATTTGAACCGTTATCAGAGGTGGGCCTAAAGTGGTTGTCCATGAAGACTGCATTCCTCTTCGCGATGGGCTCAGCCAAGCGGGTGAGTGAACTGCAGGCCTTCTCTATTAAGGACTCCTGCTTCCGATGGAACCCTGATGGTTCGGGGGTAACCCTCTGGCCGGATCCTTCATTTGTTCCCAAGGTGCCCTCTATGAGTCCTGTCGGGCCCTTACAACTTGCCCGTTTTGACTCTGACTCCCAGCATCTTTGCCCTGTCCGCTCGCTGGCAGAGTACGTGAGGGAGACCGCAGAAATGCGTAAGTCGGATCAACTGTTTGTGTGCTTCGCGGGACCCAGAGTGGGTCATGCACTATCCAAACAGCGTTTATCGCAATGGGTCGTTTGTGTTATAACGGAGGCTTACGCCAGATGTGGCCGGCCGCTGCCTGCAGGTGTGAGGTGTCATTCCACCAGGGGCGTCTCCACTTCCTGGGCTGCAATGACTGGCGTACCGCTGGAGACGATTGTGCAGCAGACGATTGTGCTGCTGCTTCATGGACGTCTTCAAACACCTTTACCCGTTTCTACAGGGTGAATGTGGCTACTCCGCATCCGTTGGACGGCGTCCTCCGTCAGCGCCGATCCTGAGCGAGATGAGTGTCTCTGGGTCCGTGGATTCCTCGGGACCTTGTTGACATTAGTCATTCAGTGCTTGTAAGCACCGCCTCTGGCGGTCAGAAGGGATGAAATAGAATGCAAGTTACGTATGTAACTATGGTTCTATGAATCCCGAATGACCGCCAGAGCGTTCAGTCCCTCGGAATCCTCTCGTTGTGCGAGAAGATTTTGGGACTGTGTTCCGGTGTCACGTGAATTTATAGACCCACGTGGGTCACCGGAGGTCACAGGTGACTGTGTTGTTATTAATTTCTCGACCTGGGCATGCTCAAGAATGATCATTCAGTGCTTGTAAGCACCGCCTCTGGCGGTCATTCGGGATTCATAGAACCATAGTTACATACGTAACTTGCGTTTGTTTTTAAGCCGTTCAGTTTATCTTTTACATTTTCTGAACTATTACTTGCAGTACTTGCACAGGAGCTGCTAAACAAAGTCATGGACTTCCAGCTAAACAATGAGAGAATCCGCCATCTTTATTTCTAACTGAAAGCTTGTAAGCCTAGTTCAGTAATGCCAAAGATAGAAGTGGAACACTTCAAATTTTTGGTTGTTGAATTATCAAGCCAGCCCATTTTTTGCAGCATCTTCCAGCACCAGAATCTCTGCAAAGTGCCTGATCAATTTTTATTTTTCATGGTAGGTTACCAACATCTGTGGGGAAAGTATTTTTTATTTGTGGGAAGGACGAGAGCTTCAATAACCTCCACCAGCATCAAAATTAGGATTTGCTGAAATACTTTGTCTTATTCATGGATACGTTCCTTCTAACGATGGAAATGATTAACAGCAAAAGCAGAAAGCTTCAGATTACACTGGAATTACAGCTAACTTTAGTTTATACCAATGGCCGCTGGCTGCTCTGCTTTGTGACCGCATACCATGGAGGCCGCCATTGCTCCTCCATTGCTGTAGTACCTCCATTTGGCCGCTAGGCCCCCATTGAAAAGCATTGGACTTTAGACACGTTAAAAACAACTTTAATACCTGGTGCCCCATTGTTTTAAACTTTCTATGGCTACATATTCTTCCTGAGATAACGCTGGGCTCATAAAAAACCTGGGCACCAGGCTGGTTTTCGTAAGATCATTTTTTGAAATCTTGCATAATTAATGAGGGGGCCAAGCCAAGTTTAGCATCAGAGCTAACGACGCGGGAGCAGAATGGGCGTGATTACGAACGAACTACACGCCCATACACGCCCCGCGAGGGCAGAGTCTACAGTCAAGATCCCGCCCCTATGCCCTTTTTAGGAACATGCTTCGTCAGAGCTGGGGAGGAGGAGTCTGTGAATCCGCCATGAATTCCCCCCTGAAAGTCATTCTGGTAAACGGGGAGGAGTGAGGAGGCGCTGTTTATTCTTTTTTACAGTCTATGGTTTATACATTCATTTATTGCCTCTTAGCCATCGTTTTGATGGCAATAGCATCTGACCTTCTGCTTATGTCAGCACTATGTACTCTGTATTTTAGCTCCCTGATGAGATACGTCTTTTTAATAGTAGTATCATATTAACAATAGGGATGGGTACCGATAACCGGTGCCATAATGGCATCGGTTCTGACAAACGGTAGTAACCAGACCGAAAAGCAATTTTTTATGCTATTAACGCATGCAACGAATGCCACCATGTTTATAATTCAGCAAACACATCAGCTCTCCTTCCTAACCAGCCAAACACAGCATGCGTTTGTGATCATAAGTGACATGGGAGTATATTACTGTTGGCATATTCCCTTTGTGGTGATATGATAAGTTCATAAGTTGTGAATGGGAAATATGTATTCTTTTAATATCAGCTCGCTTCGTGCGAGCATTACTATAACTAAGTGGTATCTGACAACCAGTTTGTGTTAAAGTGTTGTCAGTAATATTAAAAGGCAAATGTTACTGTAAAATTGCTAACATTTTTCCTTGCCTTTTTTCATGTAATCTACTTGCTTAAACACACGACTCATTAAGTATAATCTTTTTCTATACATTTAGAAAATCCTCTTTTTATAGCTTTTAAGTTACACAGTATAGTTGTGTTAGAAATGGTGTTTCACATGCTTTGCTAAATATAACATTGCTATATTTTTAATGAGGTTCTAGACCATTAAACAGTCGTCTTATATATATAGTTATATGGTATGTTAGGTAGAAATTTGTGGCTGGATGGAACTCTCTTCTCATGTCATACCAATACAAAGTTTCTGCACGGTTAGAATGTCGAAAAACTCAATATGAAAGGCAGGAAGGAAGCGGTGGATCCATGTCACACTCAGGTGGCCCTAACCTTTATGAAGCTGTCGTGTAAACAGCTTCAGCTATATTCAGAGGTTATTACATAGATCACGTTGCTCTGCTCGTCTGTTTTCAGAAAACAGGCAGTCATCCCAGCTGTGAACAGTTGACACAGACGTTTCCATGCATCCATGCATAGCTTCCAGCAGCAGGGACATTTCTCTCGTTTAGAGACTCTTTTAAAGTGGCCCGCCTCAGAGCTAGTTTCTGGATTTTTTATTTAGAAAGCTAAAGGGCATTATGCTGGAGGATAGTATGTCTATGAATTAACATCTGCAACAAAGAAACCCCATCATTCTAGCCTTCCTCAGAGATAAAAAGCTCCACCTTGGTCAGATTCGATGACTGAATTGAATTTCCAGAGCATTATCTTCTAATCCAATAGGTTTCTGAGCTTCAGCATGAATGAACACTATGCAGCTGTTATATAAGGAAGGCTTGTATTCTTAAATAGGCAGTAGCTCCTCCTACCTCAGCACGTCTGCAACACATTCACAGTTGTCTGATTCATCCAGGTCATGAATGAGCCAACAAACATAAGTAATAGTTCATTTAACGCACACAATGTGAATAAAATGCACATAATGAGCCTAGATTCAGATGTTTGGTTGAATAAATCCCCATCAGAGGAGGTGACAGCCCACATATGCTGCTGCAGAGCTGCTCTCCACTCACTGACCCAGATTTTTGTCATCGGACTGCTTCTTGTTCTGTTTTTGCATCAATATTTACACTTTAAGCATTTAAATCGAGACATTTTGTTACCTTTCTGTGTCTTCCCTTAAACACCACCGCAAACGCTCCGTGTCCAACCAGGTCTTTCCTGCTGTATTCAAAATCTCCCACAGTTTCCATCGTTGAAGGAGACTAGATCAGCCGAGGACTGCTCTCTAAAATCCTGCTCTCCTCCTCAAAGTGAGGGTTGGTATCCAGGAGGAAGAGGTTCGATCCGAGCTGATGCAGTTATTTCATGGCAGGCTGCTCTGATGTTCCTTATGGTGTAAATAAGAGATGGAGGTCGGGAATGATGCATTCACGTGCCCTGCGAGCAGGCTTGGATGTTTTTAATATAACAAGCAATCAGCTGGCTTTGAGTGGAGCTAGCATCAATCCCTGGCTTATCTGTGTCAATGGCAGCTGTCTGGTTGTCTGTGACCCAGTTGAACGAGCGCTCACTAACACACACTGTGCCTAGTCACATGACCTACCCCGATAGGTTGTCTACATGATGGGGAGTCGGCCGGACAGGACTCAGTGAAGCCTGGATCAGCTGCAGATGCCGAGCACTGCGCTAGCCTGACCGTGACATAACCCTGTGGCTACACCTAGCATCATAGCTGCCTGCCACAGCAGCTCTGCGCAAACATGCTAACAACAACACCGACTAACATAACATGGTCTCCGAACAGCTCACAGTAACCACACGCTTAGCAACACCAGCGTTCAGCAGTTAGCCTAATCATCCCAATAAAGTCCAGACTGAGCTCCTGTTCGTCCACAGAGAACAGTCCAACTTATTGGTCATCTTCCACAAGTCGAACAGGTCCACAAGACATCTCCGCAATGCTGAAAAACACCGCCGTTTCCCCAGCCCAGCGCCCGTTTCATCCGTGGGGGAACTTCCAACGGCACTGGTTATCTTCGTCACTAAACTAAAGTAAATACTGGGAGCGACTGTCACCTGGAATTATTATTTTTCGATGAAATACTACACACTAAAGCACTGGTAGAAACTGTAACGCTCCAGTATATCACAGGGGACAGCAGCAACCATCTGCTACGGAGTTAAACAATACCCAGGAACAGTGCCATGTTCAGCTTTTATACGCGGTCCGCCACACAACAACACTATGTCCCTCCGCTAATAAATCTAGTCCGTTACACTAATAAGATTAAGATCGGGAATATCACATATAAGATTAAACGAAATTATTATACATGTTGCTTTATTTCATCAGACTTGTTCTTGAGAAAGAGCCTACATGTTTTGACTCTTCTGTGGCGAAACGTTTCCTATCTATGTTGCTCAGGACTACCATGTAATTTGGCTGAGGATGCATCAGATAAAAGTGGCTGAATACAAAAATAATAAGCCTGGCGAATGTTGATAATCTAATTACAATAAACCAGTCTCTGCACTGATGAAACATGGCACACTTTATAAAACATTACTGCGTTAAACAACAGCATTAAGGAAGCACTAAAGGGGAAAACTAGATCAAGATTTCACGCCCTCTGGTGGCTGGATATATAATTGGCACATCTCAAGAATCCATACACACATCGTCAGGTCAGAGACGGCTCTAGGGTTTTTGAAGCCCTGGGCGTGATTGTTGTAATGGGCTCAACACAGGGGAGATAATATTACCTCTCCCCCATTTATTTTCAATGGGACATGTGTAACAAAGACATAATTGCGAGTTTCCCTCCTGCTAAGTGACACAAGGAAATAGTTCATGTGAAATTTTGTTTCCACTGGGCCGGTTCTGGGCATAGGCCATTGCCTAGGGCGCCCCCTGCTGGAGGGGGCACCAAATTTTTTTATTTTACATTTTTGGACAAACTGTTGGACACACTATTCATCTCATGTAAAGAGCAAAATAAGTAATACATAAATAAATAATGAAATAAATAAACAAAGCAAAACTTTTGCTGCATGAATGTAGTGCCCCATAGGCTACCTGCTGCTGCCGGCTGTGTTCAAGTAATGTGGGGGAGGGGTATGTATCCCTCTGTCCGGTAGCTGATATTGATAATGCATGATGAGCCTGTGACGTTGTCACTGATAGGACTTTGTTAAAAGTCGCTGGTAAATGAAAAGGCAAAGCAAGACCCCAGAGGAGATGTCAGCACCAGGGGATTCAGCACCTGAAGAATGTAAGTTATATTAACAAAGTATTAGGGATTTTTTAAATCAATGCATTACTATTACCCTTTATTTAATTGCACAAAGCATATTTTGTGAACATTGTAATGGGACAATATTCTACTTACACAAAAAACATTACAAAACACTTAGGAGGGAGAAGGATTCTGATTTGGATATTAAATAGGGTGACCAACCGTACTCTTTTCTGGGGACATTTCCGCTTTGTACACATTCAGTGAGAATTTATTTTTATTTTATTTGCTATTTATACATGGCTGTTGTTTACATTTTGAGAATTGCATAATTGTTTTCAATTATTTTCTGTGTTGCTAATTTTTGTAATTATTTACTGTTAATAATGTTTTGAGTGTGGTTTTTATTGCACTGTACTTTTTATAGTCTCTACTAAAAGCTTGTGAATATTCTCATTCATCCAGGTCATGGTTATCTCAAGGAAATTTCAATCAAACGCAACTGGACTTGGTAATTTGTCTTGGAAGACGTTTCACCTCTTATCCAAGAGGCTTCATCAGTTCATGCTCGCTGCTGACCAGGCTGGGACTGGTCCAACTAACTGGTGTGGAGACTCAGCTATTTAACCTCTTGAACAACAATCATTATGTCATTGGATCCTTTGTGCTCCATGTCTTAACGACGGTCGTTGGCGTGCCGCCTATTGGTGGAGGTTAGGTTTCGGCTTCATTAGTGCCCTATTGTGTTATAACGACAGTCGTTGGAGTCACAGTTGTTTCTGTTATTAGAGGCTAATTTGTTTGAGTCTTCTAGGGAGGGATGAAAGGGCAGCATTGTAAATTGGAGATAGGTGATGTCTCAGGCCTCCTCCTCTGTTTAGCGATGGTTTCTCTACTTTTACATAGATGGCTTCTTTTACTCCTCTTTCAAACCATCTGTCCTCTCTGTCTAATATCTGGACATTGCTGTCCTCAAAGGAGTGGGCTTTCTCCTTGAGATGTAAATGAACAGCAGAGTCCATGCCTGAGGAGTTAGCTCTCCTGTGTTGGGCCATGCGTTTGTACAGTGGTTGTTTGGTTTCACCAATGTAGAGGTCCTTGCATTCTTCATTGCATTGGATTGCATACACCAGGTTGCTTTTGTGTGTGTGTGGTGTTCTGTCCTTGGGATGTACTAGTCTCTGTCTGAGTGTGTTGCTGGGTTTGAAATACACAGGGATACTGTGTTTGTTAAAAATCCTCCTGAGTTTTTCAGAAATCCCAGACACATATGGAATGACTACATTGTTTCGTTTGTTTTCTTTTTCTTTTTCAACCACTTTGTTGGCTTTCCTTCTGGAATTAGCTGCAGTTTTCACAAAAGTCCAGCTGGGGTAACAATGCTGCCCTTTCATCCCTCCCTAGAAGATTCAAAAAAATTAGCCTCTAATAACAGAAACAACTGTGACTCCAACGACTGTCGTTATAACACAATAGGGCACTAATGAAGCCGAAACCTAACCTCCACCAATAGGCGGCACGCCAACGACCGTCGTTAAGACATGGAGCACAAAGGATCCAATGACATAATGATTCTTGTTCAAGAGGTTAAATAGCTGAGTCTCCACACCAGTTAGTTGGACCAGTGCCAGCCTGGTCAGCAGCGAGCATGAACTGATGAAGCCTCTTGGATAAGAGGTGAAACGTCTTCCAAGACAAATTACCAAGTCCAGTTGCGTTTGATTGAAATTTCCTTGAGATATAGTCTCTACTGTTCATTTTAATATAAATAAATAGTTTTTGCAACGTAATCCAGTTATTGAGTGATGTAAAAAAGGGTCCTGGACTTTGTTGTATAGCATATTATTTCTTGTTAATTAGATGTGTTTAGTATGAGAACTGTAGGTGGTACTGCTTTAATTCTTTCGACCAGTTAGGTCGCTTTTCTGCGTGCGCCGTCACGTCACATTGCGTGGCAGTTTTTTTTTACTTTGTACAAGCTGGAGCGGTGAACAGTTCACAAGTTAAGCGCACAGTTCCAGTGCATTTTAAGAGAGGGAAGAGAACGGCTGCCCTTCAGTGTTCAATTATTAGTATTTGACACAAAGTAAGTACGTTCGAGATGTATGCCAGTGAAACAGCTGATTATAACTAAGCTTGAATTGTACGTTTGTGTGCGTTTCCACAACATTAATAGGGTAATTAGATACAAATTCGAATCAGGAATAGTTCCAAGTTGTTTATTATAATAACATCTAGTGCATCCAGTTAACCAGCTGCACCAGTCTTTGATTATTTGTCGTGTCTGCCGGCGTAATTGCCGTGTTTAACGAGGGTCTGGTGTGTTTGTGGACACGTGCATAACTGCCATTTAATGAGGCGTAGTGATTCCATTTCCCGTCAGTAGATGGCAGCATTACAACAGGATTAGTAGTGGGTCTGGGTTTATAGTCTTTCACTAAATTTTCTGTAAAGCCTGTGAGGCTTCCATTATTGTCAGGATATGTTCCCCATGTAATTCTGATTTATTTAAGTTAATGATCACATTTTAAGTTACAGTTTATACTATTGTTTATTTAAGATAAACATATTGAGTAATATGTATCTTTATTCCTGTTTCTTCTAAGACTATAATTATTGGACTAAAGGGCAATAAGAACAATAAAGATGAAGATTCCTTTCCAAACCGAGTGTTACATCATCTGTGTTTGATCAACACACCAGAGTCTTTGAGACCACACAAGAGTATCTCAGAATCAGCTTAAAACTCCCCTACATTGTGGTCCTTCGAGCCGGATGTGGTTTCACTGACTCTTGACGGGATGGAACCAGATACAGAAGCACAAGCAGCCCGCCCGAAGCGCCAGACACAGCCTCCCATCAGACTCCAAGATTTTGAAGTCACCTACTCTGGTTATGCTCCGAGGCCCATATCTCCAGGCAGTGAGTTGCCCATTTCTCAAGTAGGATCCCCCCAGTACTCGCCTCCCTCATCCACCAACCATGGGAATGCTGCTCAGAATGAGACACAACAGCTAGCCTCATTGTTGGTCAAGAATACAGAACATCCTGGTGGTCTGAGTCTAGGGGAAACTTCATCACCTAGGCCGGAGCAGCCTACAGTTGAACCTACACAAGAAGACATTTGTGTAATCCAGCTGGAGAGCCGCAGACTACTACACGCACAAAAGGCTTTCCAAGCAGATCTCGCAGCCCTCACAGATGTGCGCACAGAAATCAGGGAACTTATAGAAGCTGCTCGTGCACTGAAATCAGAGACCAGCATTGGTTATTTCGCTGACAGGAGTCAGACCCCTTATGCCCAGTTACGTCCACAGGCCATAGCAACACCTCACCCTCCCCCACAGGCTTTTGCTCAAGGGAGAAAACTAGTATACCCTGATGGACATATTACTGACCCCTACCACCTGAGGCCTCAAGTCACCACGGTTCAGCAACCGACCTCAGTTCAGGGGGCGGCAGTCAGCTACCAACCTTGGACAGCCAGTTACCATCCAGAGCCACTGAATTATCCTAAATTGTCGTCACCCATAGCTCCAGCTTCTTTCAGTCAACATCCATATGGCCGTGGGCCGAGATGGGAGAGCACCAATCTAGATGATCCAGGCCTTAACTCACAAGCACGGTCCTCAGATGTTCCAGGGCCATGGCCGACGGGAGCTCCAGGGACATCTACTAGGCAGCAGCTGTCACATTACGACACCAGACATCTACCTACGAGCCCAACATTGCCACAGGTACCTCTCCATTACTCTCAACCAGCGCCGGCCCCGAGACAACCGATGCTTGCCTCTTCATGGTCTCTTCCTACTGGTCACCCTATCCAGCCACCAAAGACAGAGCCCACTTACAGAGGTCCTCATCCTACAATCCCCAAGTTTGTACATGCTGATCCCAGTGAGTTTGCTCGACTTAGAATGGCACTGGAAAACTTGCTGCCAGCAGAGGCTACTGAACTATTCAAGTACCAGGTGCTAGTAGATCATCTGAAGCTTGATGAAGCCCGCTTAATAGCCGATGCCTATCTGAATTCACCGACTCCCTACACAGATACTATGATGGCACTTCATGACAAATTTGGGCAGCCCCATCACCTGGCTTTACGGAAAATAGCCAGTGTTTTAGATGCCCCTGATGTGAGACGTGGAGATAACACTGCCTTTCAGAGATACGCCCTTCAAGTACAATCACTGGTGGGGTTGTTGAAGACGCTAGGTCAGGAGGGTGACGTTGAGTTACAGTGTGGCTCCCACGTTGCACGGCTGTTGACTAAGCTTCCATCCGAACAGCGTGCTGATTTTCGTCGCCACATGCTGCGCCATGGCGGAACCACACCCACGCTACAGGATCTGTCAGACTGGCTGCAAGATGAGTCAGGGTGCCAAGGCTTTGATATTACACTCTCTAGCAAAGGGCCAAAGGACAGAGCAGGCAAACAGTCTGCTAATGTCCTGTATGGTGGAGAGGGAACCCCAAAACCAGAAGGACAGCAGACTGGCAGAGACGGATCAGGGAAAGCTAAATCAAAGGCCTACTGTCCATACTGTAACAACTCGGATCACTTCCTCAGCCAGTGCGCAGCAGTCACCAAGCTATCCACAGAGCAGCTAAAGCAGTGGATACAAACTAATAAGCGTTGCTGGCGTTGCGCTAGATCACACCAAGCAGCTCAGTGCAACCTGAAAAAGCCCTGTAACCTCTGCCAAGGGAGACATTTGCAAGTACTACATGATGTGAATGCCAGGCCAGTGAAGCCAACCCACAGTTCAAGTAACCAGGAGGACCGTAGCACTAACAGTCCTGCCTCCAACACGCTCTATCTGGATAAACCAGCAGCAAGTAATCGAGCCATGTTGAAAGTTGTTCCCGTGCTGTTGCATCATGGCGGCCGGACCATTAACACATTTGCAGTCCTCGACGATGGATCGGAGAGGACGATGCTGCTGGATGATGCATTTCAAAACCCTAGGCATTCAAGGGACGCCGGAAGCCCTTCCTCTACGCACGGTCCGACACGACATTCAAGTCATCCAAGGGTTCTCCGTGTCCTTCCGGATTTCTTCCTCCTCCAAGCCTCAGAAAACCTTTCTCATTAAGAATGCTTTTACAGCGAACCGCCTCAGCTTGGCAGAACATTCCTACCCCCTTGAGAAGCTCCAAAAGAAATATAAGCACCTTCGGGGCCTTCCTCTGCAGCCACTTAAGAATGCTCAGCCACTGCTGCTCATCGGGTCAGACCAGCCACATCTCATTACCCCGATCGAACCAGTTAAGATGGGACCCTTGCGGGGCCCTATGGCCATTAACACCAGACTGGGATGGACTCTGCAGGGGCCAATCAGTCCCGTTGGGCAGCCCGTCTTGGCTCAACAATGCCTTTTCACTTCAGCAGTACCTCAGGTGGATGAGCTGTTAATCCACGTGCAGAGGCTGTGGCAATTCGATGCCGTGCCACATCGGAATGAGAAAGAGGTGACAAGATCCAAAGAAGATAAAGAGGCCCTCCGAATGCTCACGGAGCTGACGACCCGAACTGACGTGAATGGTGTACTGCGATATGCAACCCCCCTACTGCGTCACAGTAAAATGCCTCTTCTGAAAGTTTCTAAAGAGTCTGTGATGCCAGCCCTGCGCAGTACAGAACGACGTCTTTTACGAAACCCAGTTCAGGCAACTGCATACCAGCTTGAGATGGAGAAGCTGATCAAGGCCGGTGCAGTACAAGAGGTGGAAGATTCGAAGAGTGAGGAGGAGTCTTGGTACCTTCCTCATCACATCGTCTGCCATAACAACAAGTTCCGTGTTGTCTTCAACTGCTCCCACGCAGTTCAAGGTCAGAGCCTTAACCAGTATCTCCTGCCCGGGCCTACACTCGGTGCCTCACTCTTAGGAGTGCTATTGAGGTTCAGGGAACACCCAGTGGCAGTAAGTGGAGACATAAAGGGGATGTTCCACCAGGTACGCCTGTTAAACGGTGACCGTCCTCTACTACGATTCCTATGGCGCGACCTGCAAGTCGACCGACCCCCCAAGGTGTACGAGTGGCTCGTCTTGCCCTTCGGAACCACATGTAGTCCATGTTGTGCGACATACGCACTGCAACGGCATGTTATCGACCACACCAAAGAAGGAGACAGATTGCGCTTCTCCATCGAGCGGTGCTTTTATGTTGATAACTGCTTGCATAGTGTATCCAGTCCAGAAGAAGCCAAGGCACTAGTTGATGACCTTAGGGAGCTGCTAGCCTCAGGTGGGTTTGTCCTTCGTCAGTGGGCCTGCAATATCCCGGCCGTGCTAGACCACCTACCTCATGAAGCCCGTTCAGAAAGTCTGGAGCTATGGCTAGCCCAGGATAAAGCAGACCCCCTCGAATCAACACTGGGACTTCGCTGGCTCTGGCAAGCAGACACCTTGGGATACAAGCATAGACCAGTCAAGTATGATGTTCCAACCCTGAGGAATGTCTATAGGGTCCTCGCAACCCAGTACGACCCTTTGGGTTTCCTACTGCCGTATACCGTAAGAGCCAAGATTATCGTCAGACAGCTGTGGGACCGTCAGAGGGGATGGGACGACCCTAATCTACCTGCAGAACTGCTTCAGGCATGGAATGTGTGGGAAAAGGAGCTTCAGATCCTACCGAGTGTCCAGCTTCCCAGACCCTATGTCTCAGCAACAGTAGATCATCATGGCTTAAGTCGGGAAGTCCATATCTTCACTGATGCTTCGGAGCAGGCCTATGGAGCCGTGGCTTATCTGAGGAGTGTCGACCTAAATCAGCAGGTTCATTTGTCCTTCATCGTGGCTCGGTCCAGGGTCTCCCCCAAACGACTCCAATCCATCCCGCGACTTGAGTTATGTGGAGCCTTGGTAGGGGCGCAGCTGGCGAAACTGCTTGAGAGAGAGCTCACCATGTCCATCCAGCGGACCATCCTATGGACTGACTCAACTACTGTCCTTACCTGGCTGAGTTCTCAGTCATGCAGGTACAAGGTCTTTGTAGGGACAAGAATATCCGAGATCCAAGAGCTCACTGAACACTTCTCGTGGCGTTTTGTGGATTCAGATAACAACCCAGCCGATGACCTCACCCATGGAAAGCCACTGCAATCCCTCACTGAGCCAAGTAAGTGGTCGCAAGGACCACCCTTCCTTCTGCTAGATCCAGATGCCTGGCCAGTTAGCCCCACCCTGCAACCTCCCAGCGACAGTGCTGAGCTCCGGAAAACAAATTTCTGTGGAGCTACCAGTACCCCTTTCCTGAGCAGCCCCGACAGCTCTGCATGTTCCACCTGGCAGGAGTTGCTGGATGTCACAGCCCAGGAGATTCAGCATCAATCAGATGCCAGTGTTCCACCCAATGCGGATACCTACCGTCAGGCCGAAACATCCATCCTGCGGAAAGCGCAGCAGGATTCCTTCCCTGAAGACTATCACCGTCTCAAGCAAGGGAAGCCTTTACCATCCAATAGTCGCCTACTTACCTTGTCTCCAGAAATGGATCCATCTACAGAGCTGATCAGAGCTGGGGGCAGACTCAGACGAACAGAAACTCTTGACAGCGCGACTGTGCACCCAGTAGTCCTAGATGCAGTTCACCCCACCACCCGTCTGCTCATTGATGACTACGACAAACAGCTACACCATCCAGGTCCAGAACGTGTCTTTGCGGAGATGCGCAGATCCTACTGGATCCTGCGAGGACGGGAAGCCATACGTAGGCATCAGTTCAGTTGTGTTGAGTGTCAGCGTTGGAGGGCCAAGCCATCCGTACCTAGAATGGCTGACTTGCCACCTGCTCGCCTTCGCCTTTTTAAGCCAGCTTTCCATTCAACTGGGGTTGATTGTTTTGGGCCCTTCCTAATAAAGATTGGTCGTCGCACAGAGAAACGCTGGGGTATTATATTTAAGTGCATGACCACCAGAGCAGTCCATCTCGATCTTCTCAGTCACATGGATACGGATTCATTCCTTCTCGCCCTCAGAAGATTCATAGCTCGGCGGGGAACCCCATCCGAGTTGTGGTCAGACCATGGCACCAATTTCAAGGGAGGACAGCGAGAGCTGCACGATGCCTTCGCGAACATGGCCCCTGCTCTGCAGACTATATTGGCCCAGCAGAAAATAGCTTTCAAGTTCAACCCTCCTGCTGCTCCTCATTTCGGGGGAGTATGGGAAAGGGAGATCCGCTCAGTAAAGAGCGCTCTTCACACCATTATTGGTGCCCAGTCAGTTCCAGAGGAAGTTCTTCTTACCGTCCTTTTGGAAGTAGAGCTCGTTCTGAACTCCAAGCCTTTGGGCTATGTATCTGCCGACATCGCAGACGCCGATCCAGTGACACCCAACAGTCTTCTCATGGGGCGGCCAGATGGATCTCTGCCGCAGGTCGTATATCCGGAAGCTGAACTCCTGAGTAGGAGACGCTGGAGACATGCTCAAGTGTTGGCGGATCAGTTTTGGGCCAGATTCATCCGAGACTACCTCCCAAGTCTGCAGACCAGGCAGAAGTGGACCCGATCACCACCCAACATCCAGGATAAAGCTGTAGTCATGATCATGGATTCCCAGCTCCCTCGCGCCCTGTGGCCCATAGGACGTATCAAAGAGATACATCATGGAGCAGATAGCCGCGTTCGATCGGCTGATGTGGACATTAAGGGTCAAGTGTACACCAGGCCGGTGTCTCGACTTGTGACTCTACCTGCACTTCCACCGGAAGCCGGAGATCAAGACCCCCCCGGCACTGCTTCAACTTGATGGTCGTCTCGTCGGGAACAAATGTGCCCTGCACATTTGGGGGCGGCTGTAAAAAAGGGTCCTGGACTTTGTTGTATAGCATATTATTTCTTGTTAATTAGATGTGTTTAGTATGAGAAATGTAGGTGGTACTGCTTTAATTCTTTCGACCAGTTAGGTCGCTTTTCTGCGTGCGCCGTCACGTCACATTGCGTGGCAGTTTTTTTTTTACTTTGTACAAGCTGGAGCGGTGAACAGTTCACAAGTTAAGCGCACAGTTCCAGTGCATTTTAAGAGAGGGAAGAGAACGGCTGCCCTTCAGTGTTCAATTATTAGTATTTGACACAAAGTAAGTACGTTCGAGATGTATGCCAGTGAAACAGCTGATTATAACTAAGCTTGAATGTACGTTTGTGTGCGTTTCCACAACATTAATAGGGTAATTAGATACAAATTCGAATCAGGAATTGTTCCAAGTTGTTTATTATAATAACATCCAGTGCATCCAGTTAACCAGCTGCACCAGTCTTTGATTATTTGTCGTGTCTGCCGGCGTAATTGCCGTGTTTAACGAGTGTCTGGTGTGTTTGTGCACACGTGCATAACTGCCATTTAATGAGGCGTAGTGATTCCATTTCCCGTCAGTAGATGGCGGCATTACAACAGGATTAGTAGTGGGTCTGGTTTTATAGTCTTTCACTAAATTTTCTGTAAAGCCTGTGAGGCTTCCATTATTGTCAGGATATGTTCCCCATGTAATTCTGATTTATTTAAGTTAATGATCACATTTTAAGTTACAGTTTATACTATTGTTTATTTAAGTTAAACATATTGAGTAATATGTATCTTTATTCCTGTTTCTTCTAAGACTATAATTATTGGACTAAAGGGCAATAAGAACAATAAAGATGAAGATTCCTTTCCAAACCGAGTGTTACATCATCTGTGTTTGATCAACACACCAGAGTCTTTGAGACCACACAAGAGTATCTCAGAATCAGCTTAAAACTCCCCTACAAGTGACGTTTCTGTTCTGGGCAGTAGGGGGCACCAAAATAATTTTTCGCCTAGGGCACCATGCAGCTCAGGGCCCTGATCCATTCGTGCACACACAGGCCCACGAAGCGATCCTAGAACGTTGAGAAAAATGTAATTTTTCATCACTGTCACTCAGATGAGGAGCAATCTGCGAAGGTTTCATTGACTGACCAATGAGCTGGCAGGATGCTACTCATTCATCTCCAGGAAGACATGGAGGAAAAGCTAATACTATATAAAAATTTACGTCAGAAGCAACCTCAAATTCCCTACAATCTGACAGCCAATCGAAATCACAGAAGACTCACTGGAACAGAGCGTGTGGCTGGCAGCTGTGCTGCCGCCTCTAGTGTGTCTGGTTTTAATAGCGGCTGCCATGAGTTTCGCTGATTACATTCGTTTGTTAACTCCAGTTTGTCAAGCTCATAATTGCTGATCTTTCATCTGGTCAAGCTTTTCAATGACTGTATAAACTTTCAAATAATCCCTTTTGAAGATCGAATAATCTGTCAAAGTCCTCGAATGATGCTAAAATCCACTGGCTGGTGATGTCCCAAATATTTAATCTAACATTTGTGTTCAAGAGACAAGGTAGTAAAATAAGATTGCACCAAAAAAATCTACTTTAATAGATCATGGGTGGCAACTCCATACCTCCATTTCCCATGTAAATAATTATTGGCAATTATATTTTAAAAAATCAAATTGGAAACATGACAGGTGTTTATAAAAGAGCATTTGCATAAACCACTAAAACATTTTTGAGACTGGAGAAGCTTTAACTTTTTAATCCCTGAATTTGTTTATAAGCAAATGAAAAAATACTGTATATAGATATATAATACTCAGATATTTGTAAAGTACATAATAATATTAATAGATATTGTCTGTTAAAAAAAAGTATTTACAACAGACATTCATTTAGTTACTGTATACTGTATGTCCAATGATTTTCACCCATAGGTCAGGTCATTTTTCTTAAGTCAGAAAAAAAAAAAAACAGAAGTGTGTACACAAGCAACCAGTGATGGTTCTTAAAGGGTCTAAAATCTACATTTCCCTAAATGACAACAGAGCTGAGCTGCTCTGTCCTCAGCATCAGTTTAGAATGTTTTATTAAACCCACCATCAGGCTGAAACACAATCAGTATGTTTACATGCACATCTAAATCTGCCTTTTGGCAGTAATCAGACTAATAGCTTAGCCAGGGTGAGAGTTGTGTCCAAGTTTACATGTCAGAGAGAAAATCTAATTTTTGAACGCAGTAACAGCAGGATATGCACCATTACAATGCATCGTTTCTTTTCCTGTCAAAATCTGCTTGAATTTGTCTTAGCCATTACATTCTTCTTCTTCTATGACTTTATTGTTGTTTAGTCGCACTTCCACGTCTTATCATTTCCCATGGGGGGGACAATGGTGGAGGTTAGCTGCAGAGAAACTTGATTTCCAATCACATAATCTGGCTCCCTTAGTCCGATTTTCTCCAGCTCCAGTTTGGTTCAGTTTCAGACTAAAGCAATAATCGACTTCATCTTGCTGCATGTAAACACACTGACTACATGACAACATTGCTGTGACAGTCACAGGCTAAGTAGATTTTAAATACAAACATTTTGTTTCAAACTTTTCATTTTTCTGTTTCCAAGGTACAGTTCCAACATTGTAATGGCATAGCAACCAAATCCGAGTTCATGCTTCTCATTTCTTTCAAAGTTCATCATGAATGACATGAATGTCAAGGAGCTGAGTCCTGTGTACAACCAGCTCCGCTTGGTGGGACAACTGACCGATGCGGTCGTGATAGCTGAGGGGGTTGAATTTCCAGTTCACAAGATCATCCTCTGTAATTGCACTCCATATTTCTGGTAAGATAGGAAAGCAGATGACTTGATATGTTTTGAATCGTCTAGGATGTTTTGTTTAAGATGAGGATTTAGGTTTGAAACAATAACACAGCATATGGTGGCAGTCTGTTGGAGTGAATCTGTCACATTCCTTGCAATGTATTTTTTCTTCCTCGTTTCTCTGGTTGAAATATTAGTCTTTATAGAAAAAAAAAACTTGTTCTGTTTTTGAAAACTATACAGCTGAAAATGTTTTTGCTGCGTCTTTTTAAATACTTTTGACCAGTTGTAATGATGTTTTTATAAATCTAGAGCACCTGATCCATATCCACCTTAGTTGTCTAGTTCATACTCTGAGGCTGAGTCTACAGAGCTGATGGATCCCTATCCTTATCCCTATCCCTGGAGGCATAGAGCGGGAAAATTATCGCAGCTGTAAACAAATCAAAGGAGATGAATGTAGATATCATGAGAAAATGGAATGTGTCAAAAAAACATTTCATCTTTGGAGAGGAAGTGAAGATGTTAGAAGAGAATACATATCTGGTGACACCACATTTAGGCGTGATTTCATTTACAGAACTTAGCTGGACTTTCTCCGATGCATTCCTTGATGCTTGGCTTAATCAGACGGTAAATTTTGTGCTGAGGAGGGTCTCCAAACAATCATGGAGGGCTGTGGCCACTGGCAGAAACACAGAGGGAATGCTTGTTTGGTCCCCAGCATTTTCACGCTGTGGTACAGTCTGTTGTTGTACGCAGGTTGTTGGGCGGGCCAAAGGGTTCCTTAGACAGCACATAGAGCCCAACTGATATTCACTGCTTTTGTATGTGATTTAATAATATTGTTGTCAGCAGATACTATTTGGTGCCTTTTGAAAAGCTGACCAGTGAAAACTTAACAATAATTCGGCTTATTTAGTGTGTCATAAAGAAATTTGGTTGATTTTCTAAGAGTCATTTTTGCATCCATGTCATTATTAATTTATAAATATAACAGTTTCAAACTATAACCCAAAGTTTGTCTTACAACAAACATTGAAGCTAAATATTTAGTTTGCAATTTACATCCTAGCAAGCTGAATATAGTATTTAGTCTACAAACTAAATTTTCAACTTTGAACTAGATATTTAGTTAGCAGGCTAAATATTAAGTTTGAAGCTAAATATTTAGCTCACAGCTAAATATTTGGTTAACATACTAATTCAGCCAAGACTCGGAAGTGGACTGTCAAAATAAAACCTCGGCCACACAAGCCTCCATATACTTCTGCTGCCGATGCAGTCACTGTTGTTGTAAATCCAAAAGTCAATGTAAGGATTGGCGTTAAAACAGTTCATCCTGTTTTTTAAGCTAAACTGTTGGACCTGTTGGGACGAAGATAAAAATGTTGGCAGCAGTTTATATAGTAGGGCCCAGCTTTTATTTTGGTAGTACATTTCCACTTATCAGAAAGTACATTTGCATATTAACTAAATATTTAACTGTGGGCTAAATGTTTAGTTTAAAGCCAAGCATTTAGTTAGCCAGTTTAGTTTGCAAGCTAAATATTTAGCTTCAAACATTATATTTACTTCGCTGACTTAGTATTTAGTTTAGAAGCTAAATATTTAGTTTTTTGACCAAATCTTTAGTTATGAAAGCTGAATGTTTAGTCTGGAGTAGGGTTGGGCCGATACTAGTATCGGAAAATACTTGCCGATACAAAACAAGAAGGCATTGGTATCGGCAAATGCTTCTGTCTAAACACAATCAGATACCATGTCTTTTTTTCCTGCACAACCCTAGCACATACTGACACAGGCAGTGATTAAATCTTGCATGATGGTAGTTTCATGCTGCTAGAATGCATGACAGAAGTTGCCAGTGGTGGTAAAAATGGTGCCACATTTAACAACAGCAAGGTTGACTTAGCATCATGTGAAAGAGCAAGCGTAGTTTTGTTCTTTAAAGGATACTTGCAGCAACCAACACAGTTAGATCAATATATGGTATCGGCAGATACCTAAAGCCCCAGTATCGAAGTCGGAATCGGACAGAAAAAAATGGTATCAGAACCTCTAT